>CM076999.1:110375571-110788071 GCA_039090855.1 Macrothele yani | reverse complement strand
TAATTGATAGCATGCTTTAAGGGAAATCGGAAGATGCGGGTCCGATTCCCTTTCCTGAGCAATGTAAGTTTTCTGAAGGAGTTGCTACATGGAAACAATGAAAGTACACCACATTTGTATCAGCAATTACAACTCATTCTAACACGAAATGTAAAACGGAGATTAAAAAAATACGATACGGTATGTAAAAGAAAGGTGACTACAATATTTTGGTAGCGAAAAGAAAAAGATTTATTTCTGGAATAATTCAATACAGAACTAAAAACTTTAAGAATGAACATGTGTTAAACCCCTTCTAACTAAAATTGGAAAACGAAAATTAAAAAGTAACAATGCCTGGTTGTCGCATTGGCATCCAAATAGTTCTGAAGCGGACGATTGGTGGCAGCACATCTGCCAAAGCCTTTTTCGTTTGACTGGATTGGATGATGTTATTGAGCAAAGATATAGCTAAGTAAAAAGCTAATAAATTGTTAGCTCCCTTGCTATATCTTTAGAGTTAACAATCCGTGGTTTAAATCGTAAAAGCCACGATCTCAAATCTAAACCAACACGTTGACTAACGCTGCGGAGGGATACACGACGCACTTTGACAGTGCTCGAACTACTTGGAAGCCGAATACCAAAATTTAACCCAATGCCTTGTGTAAAGAAAATGGACTACAGCGTTTTGGTAGAGATAAGACAAAGATTTTTTTTTTTCATAAATCAATACAAATCGATCTTTTTTATTTTCATTTTGCGACCCATGAGCCGAGGGAGGAGATAGCCATGTTATTGTTGTGCACCTCAACTTGCTGCAGTCTCGTCATCACAAGAGATTCCATCGATCAAGGAACTAGCGATTCGTATTCTAAAGTACAACGCCAATTAGTGGGAGAACTTTTCGCACGTGACCAGTTCCCTCCAATTAGGTAAGGCATTTCAGGGTTCCCCTGTCTCAAATGAGAACCTAGTTATTGCATGCAAGGCAGAAATACGTTCACGTTCTTGATTGGTCGAAGAAAGTACTTAAATAACGCCAACTTCTGCTTTAAACTCTAAGCTCCTCATTTTAAGAGGAGCTCGTTTTTTAAGAAGTTAGGAAAATTTATTGATATATATTGTGCTCTTAAATTAAACATTTATGAATATTTCTTTTCTTACGAAGATGCAGTGACTCCAACATTGTATACAAACAGCCCTCAAAGTGTATATCAAGAAATTCCAAAATAATTTCCATTGACGTAAAGTGAATTCAGGCGACAATTCCAAAATCCATGTAAGACTTTCTGTTTTGTTTATCATTTTGGACTGTGGCTACAAATTCTTCCGTGTCATACGCCGCATTTTTTTATATTTCTGTCAACTTCTAAGAAGATAGACTTAACCGTCTAAAAAATCACGTATCTATTTCAGCAGATATCCTTTCTATAAACGCATTAAATTAGTGCAATTTTCTGGTAAAAGGTTTTGCTTCATCATTAGATCAGAATGAATTTTGCCACCACGACAGATCATGTTGCAAACTGAAACTATGGATAAGGTGAACAGACGTCATAATTATTTTTTTTAAATTGTCCCAAATTTCAATTCTTCGTCCTCAATTCCGTAAAAACTGATTGAGGACGTCAAACGTCCTCAATTTCTGAAATTTCCCCAAAAAATCGAAAGAGGAAAAGATGTGCTACACAAAATTCGTAGAACTCAAATGAATCTACAAAATGCAATCAAATTTAGCATGAATTACTTATTCAGTTGCAGGAAAATGGACTCATAAGGAGTGGAACTATTTCCTGACGCGGATGAGTTTTAGCTTGAATTTAGTAATCACGAATTTTAATGAGGGACAGAACAAAGCCTCGAGCAAAAGTCATGTCCATAATTGTGGTGTTGTTTCGTTTCTGTTTTAAGAAGAATCCACCTAAAATTTTTGCCCTGTATTTCTAATGGACAAATTTTTGTAGCCATTTTCTGCACAATTAATGCGTTCCCAAGGATGAAAATTTGAACATCGATAAAAATAACTTCATATTATTGCCTAGCATTGTCAATATTTTCTAAAACTTAACCATAATAATATTAAGAATCAATAACTTTTACTTTGGTGGTGTTGAGACCAGAAGATAGCTGGGGCGACCTGTACATTGATAATTTCAGTAGACCAACTAATGTTTAATCGCTTAATTATAGTTAAATATTAAAAAATATTAAGTGTACTAAGCTATAACATGAAGTTAATTTTATCGATGTTCAAATTTTCATCCTTGGGAACGCATTGATTGTAAAGAAAATGGTTACAGAAATTGGCCCATTGGAAATACGAGGCAAAGATTTTAGGTGGATCCACCTTAACTAAATTTAAATAAAATATTTATAGCATTGGGAATGAATCCCATCTTCTTCAGCATCCACCTTCTTGCAATTAAATAAGTAATTGTTGCTATTTTTTTTTGCATTTGGTAGATACCATTGAGAGTTTTACAAATTTTGGTCAGTACATTTTTTCGTTAACCTGTTTCTTCAAATGAAATTATTGGGCCTGTGAAATACCTAATAATAGAGATAACATACAGGTATTTCATGATTTCTGTCCGCTGAGTGTATAGTAATTTTCTGGCTTCAGATATTTTTTCCTGTACAGATTCACAATGCAATTTCAGCAGACAATCAAAATGTAGCATTTTTCGAAATGTGCTTCCACCTATGAGTAACATTTAAAATTTATCATAAGGAATATTCTGCATGATAGTATGTTATTGCTACTTTACACTTATTTCACACGAAAATCATCGTTCAGATTCATCGCATGTTTTCCCATGAAACTGGGCAGTTATGGTACAGTTTATAATATTCTTTGCTAATCTTCGTCTTTATTATAATGCGTCAGACCTTGTTCTCAATCATATCCTTATTTTGAAACGAAATTATTCTCAATTTTGCATTGAAATTGAGGGTATCATGTCATTGTGCCCTCAGTTTTGTTCTTAAAAATCCAGTCAACTTAAGGCTGTCTTTGAATGAGTGTAACGGGAATTCTGTCCTATATCTGTAATGCAAATTCTTTTGTACACATTTTCTCGAAAACTATTACTTTGTAGAGTTTGAAATTTTGAGCACAAATAAAAACGACCGATAGCTAATACGTGCCGCAGTTATTTTTAATAAAAATTTGTTAGAATTTTTTTTAATTCACTTTATCTGACTCGAAAGTATTCTAATTTGGCGCTAGATGGCGCCAGAAATTAGCTTGGCAGTGTTTCTGTGTGGAAGAAACAAAATCTCTTATTTCTGTCTGATTTTTTTAATTATCTGGGCCAAATAGAAATCAAAGAATGGGCACTAAAGTGAGATTAGAATCTTGTCTTCTATAGATCATCTTAAATTCTACTGTACGTTCCTTTTTTGAAGAGAAAATGTGTACATTACAAGAAAACACTTGAATTTGAGACAGAAACCACGCCTACCTACTAAGCACCACCACCAAACAATGTCATTGGCTAAAACGTAACAGCGCGTATTTTGTCTTTTCATTGTGGAGCCAACGAGAGACTGCTTCCATTCTGAAAATGGTAAGGTCTTCAATCATTTGCTGACGCCAACTTCTGGGACAATCCCTCAAGACGTAAGAGCCACGCCCAAGGAGTGATATTTTGCGCCATCTATCGCAGACGATGACGCCTAACACTCATTCAAAGACAGCCTTAACAATGGAAAATCTAAACTTGCAAACTTTACGATCAAAGTGAGCAACAAGAAAAATGATTTATTTCCCAGCAGCAAATATACAAAAAAGAATCCCATTGAGAGGGCAAAGCCCGGTATCCCAAGTACTGGCAAATAAATCGGATATTGGAACTTTTAGTGCCTTGAACCCTGATATATCACCGCTATGAAATAATGTAGTAAAATATCAGATAAAGGGCAATAATTGCTGTATGTGCACTTCGTCTCTCCTGCTTAGGAAAACGTTTGAAAACATCTAGAGAGATTCGTTTTATGAGGTTTCAACAGAGAAAGGAAACCTGAAAGTGTTCAAAATTTCGATAGGTCCCAGATTTCGAGACAAAGAAAAAACTGAAGATTTGAAATTGCTTTTCAATTAAAAAGAAATTAAAAGAATATGTACGCAGTTTAACGAGGCAAGACTGTTAAATACTTTTCCCGTTCTGATCTTTGCTTTAGGGGTGCTTTAGTTCTGAATCTATTAAGTTATCTTCGTGAAATTCTATTTGCAAACGAAAATGACGTGATTTTCTTACAGCCAATAGCGAACCCTATTGAAAATGGGTGAAGTGGGGTCAAAGGTCAAGACATAGGATCGGGATCCATTCCATCACCCTTTTGAGTTATAACATACGTAAAAATGCTTCGATTTAGGCAAAACTTTACATGTTGTTCCGGAAGTACACTTTACCGATTCTGTTGAATATCATCAAAATGGGGTCAGAGGTCAGGTCATAGGAGCAAGATTTATTCCACAGTCATTATCCTCATAACTTGAGTAATGAATTCTGGTATGTTGGAAAGCGTATCATAATCAATGCATTGCATGACTTTACTAACTTGTTTTGTTTAAATGCGACTTAGATTAAAAAAAATGCTTTAATTTAATAAAATGCACCAACTTGCGTTAGAAAATAACGCTTTAATATTTTCTTCTTTCTTTATTAACTTTTATTATTTTGCCCTCCCTGAAAAAAATTTTCTATACACCTCTGGACGCACCGTATAACATTAACGTCGCAAAGGGGATGTGTAGCCACCCTGTCACCCACTCAACTCAAAACGTGCCCTACTTTTTTTTTACTTTAAAATATGATCCAGACTTTTCCAAGCAATAATGAATCTCGTGTTCTTCATAATGTTAAGCTTTCTACATCGAATACGTAGAAAGGTTACAGAAATAGCATCTGCAGGGCTATGAAAATTCAGTTGTTTTTCACATTTCCAAATCTTTAGTTTAAGCCTTTTTTTCATGTTACTGTGGCTGTGACGTAATAATGAGGTGAATCACGTGTCAAGACGACAAATCCGCAGCGATGCATTCTGTCGGTGTAGTTTACTTGGTTAGATCAACTCACTCCGGAGCGAGGATCCCCCATCACCGACAAATTTCTGTTCTTAAATGGCCAAGGGCGAATAAAGAGGATGAATAGCAATTCAATGAAGAAGGTCATTGCCAATTACTCTGCTGTTTGTTTGAGCTACTAAGCAGGAGATTCCAACGCGGAAAGTGGAATTAAAAGCTATAACAGCTCTCCTAAGCTTGTCTATTGGCAGTGTGAGCACCACGTGACTGACGACTGCTTTGGAGGAGATGAGTGCAAGACAAGGTTTCTGGCTTCATGGAAGAGAGTTAAAGGAGGGGAAAGTACTGTGTCTGCGTGTCTTCATTTACGCCCCCACCCCTTCCATCGGAATTAATTAAAACATTTGCTTTCAGAACCTACTCCTAAGTTCAAAATTTTCTTTTAATCAGTGCGTGCTACTGGTGGCGGTGGAAGTATGTCATGTTTTAATACATGACATACTTCCTCCACCACCAGTAGCACGCACTCATTTTCAATGACGAATGTTTATATCGCACATTCATCACTGAAAATGACGTTTCTACGTTTTAGGATTGTGGGAAATGTCTGAAGCATCACTGCACATGCATCCCGTCTGCGGTTTAACTCGATGTCTGATAACTCCTGAACGAACATCGGGCGATATGCGTGCAAATTCAGGTCATTCTTCATGTGCTTATGCAGTGTCGATCGTGGTATTCCAAACTCCGCTGATCGTTTGCTGAGCGACTTCGTCGGTGACCTGATAACTGATTCCTCGACCGCTTGACACTGTTACACTCTGGTTGGTGGTCTTCGCGTTCGTGGTTTATCCTTGATGTTGCCTGCTTCGAAGAGTTTATGTTCCCACCGCAGAAGAGTCTGTTTTGGAGGGGCCTCTTTGTCGAATCGTTGTTGGAAATCGGCACTCATATCACACATTGTCTTTCCTGTGTGTGGACGTTCGTGTACTCAGACACTGACAACAATCCGCTGTTCCAGGGTGTATTCGCTGGTATCACACATGGTTCCGGTACCTAATCTATAAATAAACACAATACAGACCATAACTCAACATATACATCATACACTATCTACCAACAAGTAATTGGACACCTGTGATAGCAAAGGAAAATGGAGTTTATCCGCCTTCTATTGTTGGGGGAGAATCCACGTGCGGCGATTACAGCTGCGAACCTCCAGGGCATACTCTCAACCAGGCGTTGTACGACGGCTAGCGGTATTTTCTTCCACTCGGCTTAGAGAAGACAGGTCAGTTCCTTCACCGATTTTGGACGGTGGGGGCACCCTTAAGTCGACGCTCCAACTCGTCCCAGAGGTGCTCGATAAGGTTAAGGTCCGGGCTCTGCGCAGGCCAGTCCCTTTGATTAACCCTATTGTTACCATACCAAGCCATGGTGGACCTCGCAACATGACAGGTGGCATTGTCATCCTGAAAGTAACATGGGTCCACCACGTAAAACTGCCGTGCCATACCAGGAGAAACACCACCATAGCATAATTCCATCGCCGCCGAACTTCACAGTTGGCACAATACATTCCGGCAGGATGCGTTCTCCAAGCAGACGGCAAACCCAAACCCTGCCATCCGAACGATAGAGGGGGAACCTTGATTCGTCGCTCCGGAAAACCTGTTTCCACTGTTCAACGGTCCACTGTCGACGTTCTTTGCACCACGTTAGCCGAGCAGCGCTATTGGACTTGGTGATCAAAGGCTTGTGGGCGGCAGCACGTCCATGATAACCGAGCAGATGGGCTTCCTTACGGATGGTATTCATCGAAAGAGCACTCCCGGATGCCTGTTGAAACTCCTCGCGGATGTGGCCCATCGATTTAGTGCGCTTCTTCCGAATTTCTCTGGCTAGCACCAGTTGGTCTCTAACTCCCAGTTTTGTGGGTCTGCCGGGTCGGGGCACATTCCGACAGTCACCTCTCATCTTCCAGTTGCCAACCACGTAGGCCACTGTCGATTTTGGGTACTTCAACTCGCTGGATATGTCACGTATGTATCGGCCATTTCTGTGATACTCGACGATTACACCTTTCTCGAAATCAGAGAGCTCCGAACTGCGTGGCATCTTGCATGCGACTGGTTGCGCTGTTGTTTCCCACACGATATTTAACGGCGGCGGCGGCCGTGACTTGTTTCAGGACCGCAGATATCGTCGATTGCAGGGGTGTCCAATTACTTGTTGGTAGATAGTGTACAACCGATACATAGCTCACTTACATTTCTTATTACATGGGGTGGTGGTGGTAACAAGACATTGTGGACACCCTATACAAGCAGCAAACACATAACACCCTCCCTTCAGTCACCATTCATTCACACCACACTATAAGAGGAAAGAGGTGGGACACTAGCGTCTGGACACAAGGACAGAACAAACCCAGGAAAATCCACTCCGATATCTCATTGGCAGGATGAAAACGGAAGCAACCAATTGGCGTGTGTGATAGTGGAAACACAGTAGACAGCCAGAGCAATAGCGCCTTTTTGGCAGGTAGAATTCTTACTGTTCTTACTGCCGATCTTTGGTGGGTACAATTCTGCTTGTTTTGATTGATGTTTAGCGGGCTTCCTTTTCATATTTCGCGGTGACCATGAATACTGCGAACGGATTCATCTGTTCAATTTGTGGTGGTTCATTCGGGCTAAAATATAACTTAAAGAAGCATATTAAAAAAATTTCATCCTGATGTCTCCATTATATTTGAACCAGGTATTGCAACGAGACTGACATGCAGCTACTGTCAGGTAACATTTGGAGTACAAAAAAGTCTGCGCATTCGGTTAAACTTGGGTTAACGTGAAGATTATGATGCGAAATTCAGGGACGAAAAATTTCAAAAAACTGTGACGCACATCCTTTTTGAAATCAAAAATGATGTAAAATAACAAAAAAATTTCATTGATAGTCTTTTTTGAAAAAGTTTTACGTAAAATTTACCTGTCTATCTGGAAAGCGGAATTCCAGTCAGTGGCGTCATCGCCGCTAAAGCATCTGCCACGTCTGCCCGTGGTCTCAGCGGAAGAATACCCGCAAAACAGGTTAGGCCTAACCGCCCCACACGTGCAGGGCAACCACCAGCTTGAGCGCGGAAGGATACTGCACACATGCAGAAGTACAGGATGGCTCCGCTTACACAAGCAATGAAAGGTCCTTCTAATTTTACTTTATAATATTTCCTATTCTTCAGTGGTTTATTTTAGGAATTCGTAAATCGCAGAAAACATCGATGTTTGTATATTTTCTGTCTTTTTTTTTTTTTTTTTTTTTTTTGGAGGTTTAGCGACCACCGTGAGCAACTCAATGGGCTATAAGCAGTCGCCCGTCCCTAATTTAGGGTCACTGGTTCCAGGGAAGGGAGAGAGCCAGTGCCGTAAGACAAACACAACACCAATGCCTCACCGGGATTCGAACCCGGACCCCTTACGGACGAATGATCAGAGGCCAGCGCCTTAGACCACTGTGCCACCGGGGCGGCTTTCTGTCTTCGACAGTGGTGTGTGAAAAAATGGGCCACCAGGCCCCCGACCCAAACATGGGCCATAAAATGATAGCAAAGTTTATTTATTTATTTCTAAGTTTGGAGGTAAAAAATAAAGGAGTGCATAACCAGAACAATCAGGACGAGAAATTCCAGTTCTTCCAATAAAAATCTGTAAATTAAGAATACAATAATATGTTCAAAATAGAACATACCAAGGGCGTATTTAGAGAGGGGCCAATATGAAACAATTTCGATAGAATGTGCCCCCTCCAGGAAGTAATATTTTAAAGGTTTTGGTTGATCATAAAAAATGATCCTATGTAGAGGATTTTAGGAAGAGAGTGTCTGACCCCAGGTCTTAAACAACATTTAGAAATAGGAAGCTAGGAGATTTGGGCTAGAGTGCCCGATAGGAAAGTGACACGGAAGCGAAGTAGAAAGGGGTGGAAGACGCCCTTATTTATTACCTGGAGGGGGGGGAGTACCCGATGTCCGACGGCTTAACGTGACCATCCGACGCACGGCGGATATTTAGTGGACCGAGCGTTCGTACCTGCCTGGGATCGAACCCGAGGTCTTCTCCGTGGTAGTCACGAACGTTGCCCAGTGGGCCACCAGCGGCCTAAAGGTTTTGGTTAAAATGTGACTTTCATTTTAAAAAAATGCTTTAATTTAATAAAAATGCATCAACTTTCATTAGAAAAAAATGCTTTAAAACAAATGCTTGGAAGTCGGGGAGGGTTCTGACAACCCCACCACCCCTCCGACCCCTTAAGTGGTTACGCCTATGAGAGAGTCGGAGGTTCTTCTGCCTTTTTTTTTTCGACCGGTGCATCGTACTGTCTGGAAACGTCATAAAAAGACCCAAAAGAAAATTATGTGGTGGCCGGGTGGATTAATATGAGCACGAGGAATAAAAAATACCGAACTCAGATATTTTTCTTACCTCGCTACTTGTAAGATCGCTTGTTACTAAAAAAAGTCGAAATGCTTATGAAACATCTGAAATTTTTTTTTGGGGGGGGGGGAGGAAATGGAAATGCCGACCTAGAAAATTTTCGATTACGGGCCGGTCCCTTTTGCGAATGTGGCGCCATCTAATGGGTGAATGAACAGTTCACCGGTGGCACGTTTTATGGAATGTTCGTAATGCATCTGATGGGTGTCGCAGTGTGCCCGAAATGACTTTGCTCACTAGCAGATTATGTCCAAATTTTACATAACGTTTGGCCGTTAATTTTGTAAACATCATCGTGATTTTACTTTTTCTTCCCAATCGTTTAGAACAGATTCTCCCAATCCTTTCTAACTATTTGATGATTATTTCGCACACAATTCGCGCACACACATACTAAACTGAACAGAACTCCATAAATAGTATACACATACTGAACGTGTATTTATAGAGTAAAACATCTAATATATTGTATTTATAGAGTAAAACATCTAATTTATTTCTCCCAAAAGAAAAATTCGTACCACGAACTTCGGTATGCCTTTCGTTACTTCTCGCTGGACGGCCCCTAATTGGAAGAAATATCAAAAAGTTTCCATAGTACAGCATTTCACAGTTTTTCAACTGTGCATGTATTCTTTTAGTGAATATTGTTATTTAAAAATATATTAATATTCACCAAAAGAATATTTCCGTTTACCTTGTTTATTTGCTCATGAGCAATTACAATTGCGTTTTAAAATACGCGTCAAAATCTCGTTGTTTACCTTTTTGCCTCCACCGACTTTTTAGATTTTCCCCCTGGCAATGGAAGAGACGTGTTCATCCCACGTATGATCACTTCATGCTCTCCCCCATTCCCTTCCCATTCGGAAAAAAAATTGTGAAGTTCGTTTCTCTGCAACAAACTAAAGATAGAGATCAGTTTCAAGAGAAGTAGTGGGGATTGTGGATGGCGGTGTGGTGGAGTCCAAACTCTATCCCCTACTGCCTTCTTAAGTAACACATCCCCATTCCAGTTTGCCCGATTACCAATTTATTGTCGCTGTGTTAGGAGGAGTTTTCTACCACTTCCTTCCTCTCCAAGCTAGACAGCATCAGCTGAAAGGGCCAGGCTCTTGACTGAGTAACTTCCCATATAACAAACTTATTTCTGAAAATGCTCTGTCGTCTTGAAAAAACTTGTTTTACATAGCAATTTCGTCCAAAAAACTGTTGCCCAAAGAAAAATGGATTCTGAACAGTACTTGTGTTATTTTTGCTCTTAACACTAGGGACTATTTTTCGTACCGGAGGTAGCTGTTTCCGCCAGTTACACCAAAACACTAATCTCTCGCGGCGTCTTCCTGCATCGATCACCGGTACTTCTGCCCGAACCGAACGACACGGCTCACAACGGGCACATAAGCGTCATCCTTGCCGCTGTCTGGGTTTCGGCGTATCGCATAGACAGGTGGATTTTACGTAAATCTTTTTCAAAAATGACTCTATCAATGAATTTTTTTTTTGTTATTTTACATCATTTTTGATTTCAAAAAGGATGTACGTCACGGTTTTTTTAAATTTCTCGTTCCTGAATTTTGCACCATAATCTTCACGTTAACTCCATTTGCAAAATGTCACAAATGTCCAAGTGGATTACAGTATCGGAGGAAAAGAAAACGAGAGCACACGAAGAAACTTCCCAAACCCAAGCAGTTCTTTTTACGCTGAGTCTGTTAAGCTCAAGTGATGTTTCTGATGAAGAGAGTGAATTTTTGTTTGGCTCATCAATTGTTCAAAGTTTGAAAGCAGTCATTTGGCAAAAACTGGGCACATCAGAAACAACTGAAAGTAAAGCGGGTGATTATGAAGTCTTATAATTATTAATTTTACCATTTAAATATATTTTGTTGAATTTGTTCCTTGTGATAAAATGAATATTCATGCATCGGTCCGCGCACCCTTAATCCCGATTGGCTGATTAATAACCTTACAGTGTTTCTGTCCCAAAAATTATTCAAAAAGTAAAATTACAGGACTCTAGGTACCCCCTTACTTTTTCAAACACTGTCCCTATCTTCCTGATCCCACTGCGAACCACACACACACATACCGTAAAAAGCACATCCTCCCTCGACCGTGTTCCAAATCCTGGGAAAATTTTGTGCTTAGGGGCGCTGAAGTAAATCTTGGGTTAGGGGGCATGTTGTGCTGCTTACGCTACTGGTGGTAATGTATACATAGGATAATGACACGTGCAAAGCCACAATCTCAAACGTGAACAAACACTGCGATTAACAAGTCTGATTGAAAATAAAAGCACTATATAGCGGCTAAAGATATCCGAGACACTGCAAAATTTGAGACGGCATTCTCGATGTGTGTAAAAGTCACATACGCATTTCATGCGTGCATATGAAGGGAATATTTGCATACAGTGTTGCTAGGACGAACAGCACTGAAAATGAATATACATTAAACTACGCATAGTAGTACCTGGTACTTCACTACAAACCTTTGTATATCCATCGAACGTACACATGAGAATTTGCTAGGACTAACACCAAAAATGAACTATTGCTCGACTGTCTGCTGTGTTTCCACTATCACACCCGTCACGCACGCCAATTGTTGCTTCCCTTTTCATCACGCCAATGAGATAACGGAGTGGATTTTCCTGTCCCTCTGTCCAGACGCTAATGAGGTGAGACTGGACCATGACACTCAACCCCGTGACTCACACAAACTCCTGCCATCATAACCAGCGGTCCGCGCCGCCCACCTGGACCCAATACAAGACAAAATACACTACCGATGGGGAGAGCGGAGGATAACCTCCTCAACCCCCATCAATGCTAACACCAAACACAAATCACAAAACTTTTAAGCTCCCCGTGTGTCGAGAAGCCTATTTTCTAAGATATTAATGAAAAGTTCTTCAGCGCAGGAAGTAGAGTGTTAGATTAAATGTATATATCTACTTCTTTTTGAGAAAGAAGTGGTGTCTTTCTCAGCATTCGTCTCATTCCTCCGAGATAGGACCCGGTTCTAATCCTCTGTCCAAGATACGTCCAAGTTTTAAATGTCATTCGTCCGAGATAGGTATAGGTTCAAAACAATATTCATCTGAGATCAGTCTAGGTCCTAATAATATGTCTGAGACAGATCAAGGTCCCAATTCTTTGTCCGAAATAGGTACAGAGTCTAATCCAGTATCCGAGTTAGATCCAGGTTCTAATCCTCTGTCCGAGATAGGTCCAGGTTCTAAAAATGTTATTCGTCCGAGATAGAACCAAGTTCTAGTCCTCTGTTCGAGATAGGTCTAAGTTCCAAATATAATTCGCCCAAGATAGGTTCAAGTTTCTAATCTTGTGTTGTGGCATGGAAGTAGCGAATCCAGTGGGGTCAACTGTGGCGTTCTTCTTCCCAAATCATATTTTTCGCTTTTTAAATGGCTAATATCTGGACAATTAATGAATACATTTTTGTAAAATTATATTAATAAATCCCCAAGTTTTCGTAAAACATATCATAACTACTAAAATTTGCTGCAAATTTGTACATAAAATGTCTCTTCTAGCTTGCGAAGAAAAACAACAAAAAATGGACGTTCAGAAAGAGAGAACGATGAGAGTGGAAGTGAAAAGAGATTTCGACTGATCACGCAAAGTAATGGGTGTGTTCTGTTCTGTTCTTTAGTATTATCTGGTATCTTGACTAATTGAAAGAAATGGAAGCCATCGCGTGGGGTAGATTTTGGAGTGTGTTTGAGGTAGTGTTGGCGACAGAGCGAAGTACGTACTTAGACTGGTCTATAAACAAAGACCAGTAACAATTTTCCAAGCTGGAATTTTTTTTATTACGTTAGCCTATCTAAAAGAGATAAAACTTTATTTGGAAAGTTTTTATCCAGACGTGAGATTTAAAAAGCATCAAACTGGTTTCTTCGAAAAGCGGGCAATTGAACGTCATCAAAACAGTAGTAATTTTTCAGTTCCAGTTCGCAGTTTGTGATTTAAAACAATGAAAAAATATTTTTAATGAAATTTTTGGAAAAGCCTTGCTATGCCAGGAAAAACTAGAGCTGGAAGTTCATAGTGTGTGTGTGTGTGTGTGTGTGTGTGTGTGTGTGTGTGTGTGTGTGTGTGTGTGTGTGTGTGTGTCCTAGAATGAGCATCTGCATCCGATAGTATGACATAAATGGTGAGTTTGTATTCCGACATTAGCTCTCTTCCGTCCCTGGAACCAGTGACCCTAAATTAGGGTTACTCATTGTCCAGACTGCTCGTTTCCGGGTTAGAGTTTCCAGGGTTGGAAAAAAGAGCTGCTGCTTATGGCCCACTAAGTTGTACGCGGTGGTCGTTGAACCACTAAACAAAAAAGAAAGTCAGCCGACAATTCCAAAACTCGTACGAATTATTCTGCTTTGCTTATCACTTTGTACCTACCTGGGTTAGAAACTCCTGCTTGTATTCTGACACATGTGTTTATCAGTGTCGACTTCCAGAACGGTAGACTGACCATGTAGAAGGTAGCCCCTCTCTTTGATCATCTATTCCTACAACGAAATCGCGTTACGTTTGCGCTGGTTTTTGCTAAAAGATTTTCTTTCATCCTTGGATCAAAATGTAGAACACCGCCACGAGAAATCGTACAGCAAAATGCAAAAATAGCTAGTGCCAACTGAAAATCCTTCAAATACGTGGCCTTAGTGAATAAATAAAAACATCGCTCTTTCCACATCTTAGCAACACACAACAACCGAAAAATTGTTATTCGGGCACTGCTGGGGAATCGAATTCCAGATCTCTCGATATCTAGCCGAGCGCGAATTAGTGCCAACTCACAAATTTTGAGAACGAACTGATTTTTCAAGCAAGAAAAAAAAAATTGGATATAAGTGTATTTACGAAACCAAGTATATTGACAAAACTGACCCTAAACTTTAATTAAATCTCCTGAATTTGTAAAAGCTGATATGTAAAACACCACTTCCAACATTTCTGTATTGCCTGACGAGGGTATCATAATAGGCAGAGGAACACTCCAATGCGTTACCTGATTGGAAGGAGAAAGTCACGTGGAAAAATAGCTTCCACCAAATGGCGTGGTCCTCTGAAATATGAATCGCTACTGTCTTGATCTACGGAATCTCAAGTTAATGGGCCCGACAATAACGTGACTATCTTCTTCATGGATAACTCGTGAAACATTAAATTAAGATACACAGGATGTTCCGTATTTCGAGGTTGCCAGATTTAAAAGCTCAGCAATGTACAACTGTTAAACTCATACATATATATATGGGAAAAGAATCTTTCTGAAGAAATAATTATTCACGAATTCATGGAGAGCTTTATACAAATGTAATTGTGTGCACAAATGTGCCATATTTTGCACGTAGCAAATCCTCCATAAATCTTTAAAATTACATTGCCCTGGATGGGAATCGAACCCGCAAGTTAACTTAGCGATGGTTTCTGATCATCCGTCCGAGATGCGTCCGGGTTCGAATCCCGTGAGGCCTGGAAGTTGTGTTTGTCTTATGACGCTGGCTCTCTTACCCTTCCCTCGAACCAGTGGCCCTAAATTATGAGCCGCCCCGGTGGCGCAGTGGTCTAAGGCGTTGGCCTCTGATCATTCGTCCGTAAGGGGTCCGAGTTCGAATCCCGGTCAGGCATGGATGTTGTGTTTGTCTTACGGCACTGGCTCTGTCCCTTCCCTGGAACCAGTTACCCTAAATTAGGGACGGGCAACTGCTTATAGCCCATTGAGTTGCTCACGGTGGTCGTTAAACCTCCAATAAAAAAAAAAAAAAATTATGAATGGGTGACTGCTTATAGCCCTCTGAGTTGCTCACGGTGGTCGTTGATCCTCCAATAAAAGAAACTGTACCTCCCGCTTTCCGTTCAGCATGTTACCCTTACACTAGCCAAGACAAGAAAGTTCCAAACTACTTAAGCTAAGCATATCAAGATCAGAAATCTGAGAACCGGATAGCTTTAATTATTACCACAAAATCTGAGATTCTCACATTTCAAAGTTACATCTGCTTAGTTTAAGTTGCTTGATACTTCCGTGTCCTGTCTGGTGTAATGGATAGCATGCTGTAAGGGAAATTGGAAGATTCGATTTCCTCTCCATTGCAATGTAATTTTAAAGTTTTCTGAAGGAGTTGTTACATTGAAACAGTGAAAATACACCACATTTGTACCAACAATTACAACTGTTAAACTCATTCTAACTCGAAATGTAAAACGGAGATTAAAAAAATACGATGCGGTATATAAAAGAACTACAACATTTCGGTAGCGAAAAGAAAAATATTTATTTCTGGAATAATTCCATACAGAACTACAAACTCTAAGAATGAACACGTGTTAAACCCCTTTTAACTCAAATTGTAAAACGGAAATTACAAAGTACCAATGCCTGGTTGTCGTATTGGCCTTCAAATAGTTCTGAAACGGACAATAGGTGGCAGCACGTCCGTAAAAGCATTTTTCGTTTGACTGGATTGGATGATGTTATTGAGCAAGGATATAGCGAAGTAAAAAGCTATTAGATTGTTAACTTCCTTGCTATATTCGCAGATTCAACAATTCGTAGTTTGACTGGATTGGATAATGTTATTGGGCAAGAATATAGCTAAGTAAAAAGCTATTAGATTGTTAGCTCCCTTGCTATATCCTCAGAGTTAACAATCCGTGGTTTAAATCGTAAAAGCCACGATCTGAAATCTAAACAAACACGTTGACTAACGCTGCGGAGGGATACACGACGCACTTTGACAGTGCTCGAACTACTTTGGGGCCAAATATCGAAATTTAACCCAATTCGTTGTGTAAAAGAAAATGGACTACAACATTTTGATGGAGATAAGACAAAGATTAATTTTTTTTTTGCGTAACTCAAAACGAATTGTTTTTTTTTTACGCTTTCCAACCGTACGCCGAAAAAGCGTATATGCTCCAGCTTTGTCCATCTGACTGTCTGTCTGTCCGTCTGCACGATGACTCGCGTTAGAAAGGTTCGATTTGAATGAAATTTTAGCATGTATTAGGGGACAACCCGGGAAGGAATCCTTTTGAAAATGGACGAAGTGGGGTCAAAGGTCAGGGCATACGAACGGGATCCATTCCATCGCGCTTATGCGTCATAACTTACGTAAATATGCTTTGATTGCGGCAAAACTTCATTATGTTCTGCCGGAGATTTACTGAACCCGTTCTATTTAATATCATCGAAATGGGGTCAAAGGTCAGGACACAAGAGTGGGATATATTCCACAGTCATTTCCTCATAACTTGACTAAAAATGCTTCACTGCGACAAAACTTTAGTATGCTGTTTCGGAGGTATACTGAACCAATTATGTTTAATATAATTGAAATGGGGTCAAAGGTCAGGGCACAGGAGCAAGATTTATTCCACAGCTATTATCCTCATAATTTGAGTAATGATTTCTGGTATGTTGGGAAACGTATCATAATTAATCAATGCAATGCATGATTTTACTAACTTGTTTTCATTTTGATTATGCGTCCCATGAGCTAATGGAGGAGATAGCCATGTTATTGTTGTGCACCTCAATTTGCTGCAGTCTCGTCATCACAAGAGATTCCAACGATCAAGACACTAGCGATTCGTACTCTAAATTGCCACGCCAATTGGCGGGAGCTCTTTTCGCACGTGACCGGTTCCCTCCAATAAGGTAAGGCACTAAAGTTTCTCCTGTCTCCAATGAGAAACTAGTTTTGAAGATGACAATCCGATTTTTGGCGCAAATGTGACAAGGATGGTAAGTCAGATAATATCCGAAAACTTGAAAATTTTCATCGTCCTGGAGCGGGACACGAACCCGCGTCTCCCAGAAAACGCCCGGGTATGCTAACCACTACACCACCCGGAACGACCAAGTTTCAAGTTTCCGATCAATTTGAATATAACCATCACAAGAATCGCTAGTCGAAGCAACCGGCATTCATGTTTAGCGAATCTGGAGGTTAAGAATCTTATCCCGTGTTTGACCGGAGAAGCAGATAAATCATGAAAGAAATACGGGATTACGCCATATAATACAAATTTTGAAGATGACAATCCGATTTTTGGCGCAAATGTGACAAGGATGGTAAGTCAGATAATAACCGAAAACTTGAAATTTTTCATCGTCCTGGAGCGGGACACGAACCTGCGCATCCCAGAAAACGCCCGGGTATGCTAACCAGGACAATGAAAATTTTCAAGTTTTCGGATATTATCTGACTTACCATCCTTGCCACAGTGGCCTAGTGGGCAGCGTTCGTGACTGCCACGGAAAGGACCTCAGGTTCGATCCCAGGCAGGTACGAACGCTCGATCCACTAAATACCCGCCGTGCGTCGGATGGGCACTTTAAGTTGTCGGACCCCGGGAACTGGCTCCCCGGTAATAAATAAGGGTGTCTTCTTCCCCCTTTCTACTTTGCTTCCGAGTCACTTTCCTATCGGGCACTCTAGTCCATATCTCCTAGCTTCCTCTTTCTAAGGGTTGTTTAAGACCTGGGGTCAGACACTCCTTCCTAAAATCCTCTACATATGATCATGATCATATGATCTTCTGTCCGAGATAGGCCCAGGTTCTAATCCTCTGTCCGAGATGCGTCCAGGTTCTAAATGTCATTCGTCCGAGATAGGTAAAACTATTCACCCGAGATTAGTCCAGGTTCTAATCATGTGTCTGAGATAGATCCGGGTTCTAATTCATTGTCCGAGATAGGTCCAGAGTCTAATCCAGTGTCAGAGATTGGTCCAGGTTCTAATCCTGTGTCCGAGATAGATCCAGGTTTAATCGTCTGTACGAGGTAGGCCCAGGTTCTAATCCTCGGTCCGAGATAGATCCAGGTTCTAATCCTCTGTTCGAGATAGGTCTAAGTTCCAAATGTAATTCGCCCAAGATAGATTCAGTTTCTAATCTTGTGTTTTGGCATGGAAGTATCGAATCCAGTGGGATCAACTGGGGCGTTCCTTCCCCTAAATCAGATTTTTTTCCTTTTTTAAATGGCTAATATCCGAACAATTAATGCTTACATTTTTGTAAAATTATATTAATAAATCCCCAGGTTTTCGTAAAACATTTCATAACTATTAAAATTTGCTGCAAATTGTACATAAAATGTTTCTTCTAGCTTGCGAAGAAAAACAACAAAAGCTGGACGTTTAGTAAGAGAGAAAGATGATAATGGAAGTGAAAAGAGATTTCGACTGATCGCGCAAAGCAATAGGTGTACTCTGTTCTGTTCATTAGTCTTATCAGGTATCTTGTCTAATTGAAAGAAGGGAAAATCACCGTGTGGAGTAGACTTTGAAGTGTGTGTGTGAGATTGTGTGACAGAGGGAAGTACGTACCTAGACTGGACTATAAACAAAGACCAGTAAAAATTTTTTTATTACGTCATCAGTTTGAGCTTTAAAACAACGAAACATTCTTTTTAATGGAATTTTTGGAAAAGCCTTGCGATGCTAGGAAGGACCACAGCTGGAAGATTATAGTGTGTATGTGTGTGTGTGTGTGTGTGAGAGAGAGAGAGAGTGTGTGTGTGTGTGAGAGAGAGAGAGAGAGAAAGAGAGTGTGTGTGTGTGTGTGAGAGAGAGAGAGAGAGAGAAAGAGTGTGTGTGTGTGTGTGAGAGAGAGAAAGAGTGTTTGTGTGTGTGTGTGAGAGAGAGAGAGTGAGAGGAGTGCGTGTATATGTGAGAGAGTGTGTGTGTGAAAGAGAGAGAGAGTGTGTGTGAGAGAGTGAGCGTGTGTGTGTGAAAGAGGGAGAGTGGGTTTGTGAGAGAGTGAGCGTGTGTGTGAGGGAGAGAGAGAGTATGTGTGTGTGAGGGAGAGTATGTGTGTGTGTGTGTGAGGGAGAGAGAGAGTATGTGTGTGTGTGAGGGAGAGAGAGAGAGTATGTGTGTGTGTGAGGGAGAGAGAGAGTATGTGTGTGTGTGAGGGAGAGAGTATGTGTGTGTGTGAGGGAGAGAGAGAGTACGTGTGTGTGTGCGAGGGAGAGAGAGTATGTGTGTGTGTGTGTGTGTGTGCGTGAGGAAGAGAGAGAGAGTATGTGTGTGTGTGAGGGAGAGAGAGAGAGTATGTGTGTGTGTGCGTGTGAGGGAGAGAGAGAGAGAGAGTGTGTGTAAGTGTGTGTGTGTGTGTGAGAGAGAGAGAGAGAGAGAGAGAGAGTGTGTGCCCTAGGATGAGCATCTACATCCGCTACTATGGCATATAGGGTGAGTTTGTATTCCGACGTTGGCTCTCTTTCCTTCCTGAAACCAGTGACCCTAAATTAGGGTTACTGGTTCTTCGGATAGCCTGTTTCCGAGTCAGTGTTTCCAGGGATGGAAGATAAAGGGCTACTGTTTATGGCCCACTGAGTTGTACACGATGGTCGTTCAACCACCAAACATAAAAAAAAGTCAGCAGACAATTCCAAAACTCATACGAACTATTCTGTTTAGCTTATCACTTTGTTCATAGGTCAGAAACTCATGCATGTAATTTGATACATGTGTTTATCACTGTTGACTTCCAAAACGGTAGACTTACCATGTGGAAGGTAGATTTTTTCTTTCATCATCTATCCTTCCAACGAAATCGTTTTACCTTTGTACTAGTTTTTGCTAAAAGATTTTCTTTCATCCTTGGATAAAATTGTATTACACCGCCACGAGAGATCGTGCAGCAAAATGCAAAAATAGCAAGTGCCAACATATAAATTTTGAGAACGGGCTGATTTTTCAAGCAACAAAAAAATTTGGATATAAGTGTATTTACAAAACCGAGTACTATGACAAAACTGACCCTAAACTACAATTAAATCTTCTGAATTTGTAAAAGCTGATATATAAATCACCACTTCCAACATTTCTGTATTGCCTGACGAGGGTATCATAACAGGCACAGGAACACTCACTCATTGGAAGGAGCAAGTCACATGGGAAAATAGCTTTCACCAAATGGCGGCCCTCTTAAATTAGAATCCCTATTGTCTTGATCTACGGAATCCCAAGTTAATGGGTACGACAATAACGTGACTATCTTCTTCATGGATAACTCGTGAAACAAAATTAAGATAAGCAGAATGTTCCGTATTTCCAGGTTGCCAAATTCAAAAGCTCAGCACAACTATTAAACTCATATATATAATTCGGAAACGAATCCTCTTGAAGAAATAATTGTTCACGAATGCATGGAAACCTTTATACAAATGTAATTGTGTGCACAAATGTGCCATATTTTCACTGTTTGACGTAGCAAAT
Organism: Macrothele yani; assembly: GCA_039090855.1. Classification (NCBI taxonomy): domain Eukaryota; kingdom Metazoa; phylum Arthropoda; class Arachnida; order Araneae; family Macrothelidae; genus Macrothele; species Macrothele yani. Next base: position 110,767,310 of record CM076999.1, on the reverse strand, counting down.
GCTTCAGAAAGCTTGAAAATGATTTACGTTGCCGTGGACGGAAATCGCACCCCTCAGCCGCCTCGGTGGAGCAGTGGACTTAGCGATGATTTCTGATCATTCGTCTGAGATGCGAACCCTGTGAGGCATGGATATTGTGTTTGTCTTATGACGCTGGCTCTCTTCCCCTTCCCTCGAACCAGTAGCCCTAAATTAGGGATCGGTGACTGCTTTTAGCCCTTTGAGTTGCTCACGGTGGTCGTTGATCCTCCAATAAAAAAAACTATATGTCCCGCTTTCCGTTCAGCATGCTATCCTTACACCAGCCAAGACAAGAAAGTTCCAAACTATTACAGCTAAGCAGATGTAGCTTAGAAATCTGAGAACCGGATAGCTTCAATTATTACTACAAAATCTGAGATTCTTAGATTTCTAAGTTACGACTGCTTAGCTTAAGCTGGTGTAATTGATAGCATGCTTTAAGGGAAATCGGAAGATGCGGGTCCGATTCCCTTTCTTGAGCAATGTAAGTTTCCTGAAGGAGTTGCTACATGGAAACAATGAAAGTACACCACATTTGTACCAACAATTACAACTCATTCTAACACGAAATTTAAAACGTAGATTAAAAAATGCGATGCGGTATGTAAAAGAAAGGTGACTACAATATTTTGGTGGCGAAAACAAAAAGATTTATTTCTGGAACAATTCAATACAGAACTAAAAACTTTAAGAATGAACACGTGTTAAACCCTTTCTAATTCAAACTGTAAAATGGAAATTACACAGTAACACTGCCTGGTTGTCGTTTGTCGTATTGGCTTCAAATAGTTCTGAAGCGGATGATTGTTGGCAGCACATCTGCCAAAGCATTTTTCGTTTGATTGGATTGGATGATGTTATTGAGCAAGGATATAGCCAAGTAAAAAGCTATTATATTGTTAGCTCTCTTGCTACATGTATATTCGAAAAGTTAACAATCCGTGGTTTAAATCGTAAAAGCCACGATCTTAAATATAAACAAGCACGTTGACTAACGCTGCGGAGGGATACACGACGCACTTCGTCAGTGCTCGAACTACTTCGGAGCCGAATACCAAAATTTAACCCAATGCTTTGTGTAGAGAAAATGGACTACAACATTTTGGTAGAGATAAGACTAGGATTCTTTTTTTTTTTTTTTGCAGAAATCAATACAAATCGATCTTTTTTATTTTCATTTTGCGTCTTATGAGCCGAGGGAGGAGATAGCCATGTTATTGTTGTGTACCTCAACTTGCTGCAGTCTCGTCATCACAAGAGATTCCGTCGATCAAGTAACTAGCGATTCGTATTCTAAAGTACAACGCCAATAGGTGGGAGAACTTTTCGCACGTGACCAGTTCCCTCCAATAAGGAAAGGCATTTCAGGGTTCCCCTGTCTCAAATGAGAATCTAGTTATTGCATGCAAGGCAGAAATACGTTCACGTTCTTGATTGGTCGAAGAAAGTACTTAAATAACGCCAACTTCTACTTTAAACTATAAGCTCCTCATTTCGAGAGGAACTCGTTTTTTAAGAAGTTAGGAAAATTTATTGACATATATTGTGCTCTTAAATTAAACATTTATGAATATTTCTTTTCCTACAAAGATTCCCACATTGTATACAAACAGCCCTCAAAGTGTATATCAAGAAATTCCAAAATAATTTCCATTGACGTAAAGTGAATTCAGGCGACAATTCCAAAATCCATGTAAGACTTTCTGTTTTGTTTATCATTTTGGACTGTGGCTACAAATTCTTCCGTGTCATACGCCGCATTTTTTTATATTTCTGTCAACTTCTAAGAAGATAGATTTAACCGTCTAAAAAATCACATATCTATTTCAGCATATATCCTTTCTAAAAACGCATTAAATTCGTGCAATTTTCTGGTAAAAGGTTTTGTTCCATCATTAGATCAGAATGAATTTTGTCAAAACGACAGATCACGTTGCAAACTGAAACAGTGGATAAGGTGAACAGACGTCTTAATTTTTTTTTTTAATTGTCCCAAATTTCAATTTTTCGTCCTTAATTCCGTAAAAACTGATTGAGGGCGTCAAACGTCCTCGATTTCTTATTTTTTGTCCTCAATTTCTGAAATTTCCCCAAAAAATCAAAAGAGGAAAAGAAGTGCTAAACAAAATTTGTAGAACTCAAATGAATCTACAAAATGCAATCAAATTTAGCATGAATTACTTATTCAGTTGCTGGAAAACGGACTCATAAGGAGTGGAACTATTTCCTGAAGCGGATGAGTTTTTCCTTGAATTTAGTAATCTCGCAATTTTAATGATGGACAGAACAAAGCCTCGAGCAAAAGTCATGTCCATAATTGTGGTGTTGCTTCCTTTCTGTTTTAAGGTAGATCCACCTAAAATTTCTGCCCTGTATTTCCAATGGACAAATTTCTGTAGCCATTTTCTTCACAGTTAATGCGTTCCCAAGGATGAAAATATGAACATCCATAAAAATAACTTCATATTATTGCCTAGCATAGTTATTATTTTCTAAAACTTTAACTATAATTATATTAAAAATCAATAACTTTTACTTTGGTGGTGTTGAGACCAGAAGATAGCTGGGGCGACCTGTACATTGATAATTTCAGTAGATCAACAAATGTTGAATTGCTTAATTATAGTTAAATTTTGTAAAATATTAAGTGTACTAGGCTATAACATGAGTTAATTTTATCGATGTTCAAATTTTCATCCTTGGGAACGCATTGATTGTAAAGAAAATGGTTACAGAAATTTGTCCATTGGAAATACGAGGCAAAGATTTTAGGTGGATCCACCTTAACTAAATTTAACTAAAATATTTATAGCATTGGGAATGAATCCCATCTTCTTCAGCATCCACCTTCTTGCAATTAAATAAGTAATTGTTGCTAATTTTTTTTTTACATTTGGTAGATACCATTGAGAGTTTTACAAATTTTGGTCAGTACATTTTTTCGTTAACCTGTTTCTTCAAATGAAATTATTGGGCCTGTGAAATACCTAATAATAGAGATAACATACAGGTATTCCATGATTTCTGTCCGCTGAGTGTATAGTAATTTTCTGGCTTCAGATATTTTTTCCTGTACAGATTCACAATGCAATTTCAGCAGACAATCAAAATGTAGCATTTTTCGCATGTGCTGCCACCTATGAGTAACATTTAAAATTTATCATAAGGAATATTCTGCATGATAGTATGTTATTGCTACTTTACACTTATTTCACACGAAAATCATCGTTCAGATTCATCGCATGTTTTCCCATGAAACTGGGCAGTTATGGTACAGTTTATAATATTCTTTGCTAATCTTCGTCTTTATTATAATGCGTCAGACCTTGTTCTCAATCATATCCTTATTTTGAAACGAAATTATCCTCAATTTTGCATTGAAATTGAGGGTATCATGTCATTGTGCCCTCAGTTTTGTTCTTAAAAATCCAGTCAACTTAAGGCTGTCTTTGAATGAGTGTAACGGGAATTCTGTCCTATATCTGTAATGCAAATTCTTTTGTACACATTTTCTCGAAAACTATTACTTTGTAGAGTTTGAAATTTTGAGCACAAATAAAAACGACCGATAGCTAATACGTGCCGCAGTTATTTTTAATAAAAATTTGTTAGAATTTTTTTTAATTCAATTTATCTGACTCGAAAGTATTCTAATTTGGCGCTAGATGGCGCCAGAAATTAGCTTGGCAGTGTTTCTGTGTGGAAGATACAAAATCTCTTATTTCTGTCTGATTTTTTTAATTATCTAGGCCAAATAGAAATCAAAGAATGGGCACTAAAGTGAGATTAGAATCTTGTCTTCTATAGATCATCTTAAATTCTACTGTACGTTCCTTTTTTGAAGAGAAAATGTGTACATTACAAGAAAACACTTGAATTTGAGACAGAAACCACGCCTACCTACTAAGCACCACCACCAAACAATGTCATTGGCTAAAACGTAACAGCGCGTATTTTGTCTTTTCATTGTGGAGCCAACGAGAGACTGCTTCCATTCTGAAAATGGTAAGGTCTTCAATCGTTTGCTGACGCCAACTTCTGGGACAATCCCTCAAGACGTAAGAGCCACGCCCAAGGAGTGATATTTTGCGCCATCTATCACAGACGATGAAGCCTAACACTCATTCAAAGACAGCCTTAACAATGGAAAATCTAAACTTGCAAACTTTACGATCAAAGTGAGCAACAAGAAAAATGATTTATTTCCCAGTAGCAAATATACAAAAAGAATCCCATTGAGAGGGCAAAGCCCGGTATCCCAAGTACTGGCAAATAAATCGGATATTGGAACTTTTAGTGCCTTGAACCCTGATATATCACCGCTATGAAATAATGTAGTAAAATATCAGATAAAGGGCAATAATTGCTGTATGTGCACTTCGTCTCTCCTGCTTAGGAAAACGTTTGAAAACATCTAGAGAGATTCGTTTTATGAGGTTTCAACAGAGAAAGGAAACCTGAAAGTGTTCAAAATTTCGATAGGTCCCAGATTTCGAGACAAAGAAAAAACTGAAGATTTGAAATTGCTTTTCAATTAAAACGAAATTAAAAAAAGATGTACGCAGTTTAACGAGGCAAGACTGTTAAATACTTTTCCCGTTCTGATCTTTGCTTTAGGGGTGCTTCAGTTCTGAATCTATTAAGTTATCTTCGTGAAATTCTATTTGCAAACGAAAATGACGTGATTTTCTTACAGCCAATAGCGAACCCTATTGAAAATGGGTGAAGTGGAATCAAAGGTCAAGACATAGGATCGGGATCCATTCCATCACCCTTTTGCGTTATAACATACGTAAAAATGCTTCGATTTAGGCAAAACTTTACGTGTTGTTCCGGAAGTACACTTTACCGATTCTGTTGAATATCATCAAAATGGGGTCAGAGGTCAGGTCATAGGAGCGAGATTTATTCCACAGTCATTATCCTCATAACTTGAGTAATGATTTCTGGTATTTTGGAAAGCGTATCATAATCAATGCATTGCATGACTTTACTAACTTGTTTTGTTTAAATGCGACTTAGATTTAAAAAAATGCTTTAATTTAATAAAATGCACCAACTTGCGTTAGAAAATAACGCTTTAATATTTTCTTCTTCCTTTATTAACTTTTGTTATTTGGCCCTCCCTGAAAAACAAATTTTCTATACACCTCTGGATGCACCGTATAACATGAACTTCACAAAGGGGATGAGTAGCCACCCTGTCACCCACTCAACTCAAAATGGGCCCTACTTCTTTTTTTTTACTTTAAAATATGATGCAGACTTTTCCAAGCAATAATGAATCTCGTGTTCTTCGTAATGTTAAGCTTTCTACATTGAATACGTAGAAAGGTTACCGAAATAGCATCTGCAGGGCTATGAAAATTCAGTTGTTTTTCACATTTCCAAATCTTTAGTTTAAGCCTTTTTTTCATGTTAGTGTGGCTGTGACGTAATACTGAGGTGAATCACGTGTCAAGACGACAAATCCGCAGCGATGCATTCTGTCGGTGTAGTTTACTCGGTTAGATCAACTCACTCCGGAGCGAGGATCCCCCATCACCGACAAATTTCTATTCTTAAATGGCCAAGGGCGAATAAAGAGGATGAATAGCAGTTCATTGAGGAAGGTCATTGCCAATTACTCTGCTGTTTGTTTGCGCTATTAAGCAGGAGATTCCAGCGCGGAAAGTGGAGTTAAAAGCTATAACAGCTCTCCTAAGCTTGTCTATTGGCAGTGTGAGCACCACGTGACTGACGACTGCTTTGGAGGAGATGAGTGCAAGACAAGGTTTCTGGCTTCATGGAAGAGAGTTAAAGGAGGGGAAAGTACTGTGTCTGCGTGTCTTCATTTACGCCCCCACCCCTTCCATCGGAATTAATTAAAACATTTGCTTTCAGAACCTACTCCTAAGTGCAAAATTTTCTTTTAATCAGTGCGTGCTACTGGTGGCGGTGGAAGTATGTCATGTTTTAATACATGGCATACTTCCTCCGCCACCAGTAGCACGCACTCATTTTCAATGACGAATGTTTATATCGCACATTCATCACTGAAAATGACGTTTCTACGTTTTAGGATTGTGGGAAATGTCTGAAGCATCACTGCACATGCATCCCGTCTGCGGTTTAACTCGATGTCTGATAACTCCTGAACGAACATCGGGCGATATGCGTGCAAATTCAGGTCATTCTTCATGTGCTTATGCAGTGTCGATCGTGGTATTCCAAACTCCGCTGATCGTTTGCTGAGCGACTTCGTCGGTGACCTGATAACTGATTCCTCGACCGCTTGACACTGTTACACTCTGGTTGGTGGTCTTCGCGTTCGTGGTTTATCCTTGATGTTTCCTGCTTCGAAGAGGTTTATGTTCCCACCGCAGAAGAGTCTGTTTTGGAGGGGCCTCTTTGTCGAATCGTTGTTGGAAATCGGCACTCATATCACGCATTGTCTTCCCTGTGTGTGGACGTTCGTGTACTCAGACACTGACAACAATCCGCTGTTCCAGGGTGTATTCGCTGGTATCACACATGGTTCCGGTACCTAATCTATAAATAAACACAATACAGACCATAACTCAACATATACATCATACACTATGTACCAACAAGTACACAATACAGACCATAACTCAACATATACATCATACACTATCTACCAACAAGTAATTGGACACCTGTGATAGCAAAGGAAAATGGAGTTTATCCGCCTTCTATTGTTGGGGGAGAATCCACGAGCGGCGATTACAGCTGCGAACCTCCAGGGCATACTCTCAACCAGGCGTTGTACGACGGCTAGCGGTATTTTCTTCCACTCGGCTTGGAGAAGACAGGTCAGTTCCTTCACTGATTTTGGACGGTGGGGGCACCCCTTAAGTCGACGCTCCAACTCGTCCCAGAGGTGCTCGATAAGGTTAAGGTCCGGGCTCTGCGCAGGCCAGTCCCTTTGATTAACCCTATTGTCACCATACCAAGCCATGGTGGACCTCGCAACATGACAGGTGGCATTGTCATCCTGAAAGTAACATGGGTCCACCACGTAAAACTGCCGTGCCATACCAGGAGAAACACCCCCATAGCAAAATTCCACCACCGCCGAACTTCACAGTTGGCACAATACATTCCGGCAGGATGCGTTCTCCAAGCAGACGCCAAACCCAAACCCTGCCATCCGAACGATAGAGGGGGAACCTTGATTCGTCGCTCCGGAAAACCTGTTTCCACTGTTCAACGGTCCACTGTCGACGTTCTTTGCACCACGTTAGCCGAGCAGCGCTATTGGACTTGGTGATCAAAGGCTTGTGGGCGGCAGCACGTCCATGATAACCGAGCAGATGGGCTTCCTTACGGATGGTATTCATCGAAGGAACACTCCCGGATGCCTGTTGAAACTCCTCGCGGATGTGGCCCATCGATTTGGTGCGGTTCTTCCGAATTTCTCTGGCTAGCACCAGTCGGTCTCCAACTTCCAGTTTTGTGGGTCTGCCGGGTCGGGGCACATTCCGACAGTCACCTCTCATCTTCCAGTTGCCAACCACGTAGGCCACTGTCGATTTTGGGTACTTCAACTCGCTGGATATGTCACGTATGGATCGGCCACTTCTGTGATACCCGACGATTACACCTTTCTCGAAATCAGAGAGCTCCGAACTGCGTGGCATCTTGCATGCGACTGGTTGCGTTGTTGTTTCCCACACGATATTTAACGGCGGCAGCGGCGGCCGTGACTTGTTTCAGGACCGCAGATATCGTCGATTGCAGGGGTGTCCAATTACTTGTTGGTAGATAGTGTACAACAGATACATAGCTCACTTAGATTTCTTATTACCCGGGGGTGGTGGTGGTAACAAGACATTGTGGACACCCTATACAAGCAGCAAACACATAACACCCTCCCTTCAGTCACCATTCATTCACACCACACTATAAGAGGAAAGAGGTGGGACACTAGCGTCTGGACACAAGGACAGAACAAACCCAGGAAAATCCACTCCGATATCTCATTGGCAGGATGAAAACGGAAGCAACCAATTGGCGTGTGTGATAGTGGAAACACAGTAGACAGCCAGAGCAATAGCGCCTTTTTGGCAGGTAGAATTCTTACTGTTCTTACTGCCGATCTTTGGTGGGTACAATTCTGCTTGTTTTGATTGATGTTTAGCGGGCTTCCTTTTCATATTTCGCGGTGACCATGAATACTGCGAACGGATTCATCTGTTCAATTTGTGGTGGTTCATTCGGGCTAAAATATAACTTAAAGAAGCATATTAAAAAAATTTCATCCTGATGTCTCCATTATATTTGAACCAGGTATTGCAACGAGACTGACATGCAGCTACTGTCAGGTAACATTTGGAGTACAAAAAAGTCTGCGCATTCGGTTAAACTTGGGTTAACGTGAAGATTATGATGCGAAATTCAGGGACGAAAAATTTCAAAAAACTGTGACGCACATCCATTTTGAAATCAAAAATGATGTAAAATAACAAAAAAATTTCATTGATAGTCTTTTTTGAAAAAGTTTTACGTAAAATTTACCTGTCTATCTGGAAAGCGGAATTCCAGTCAGTGGCGTCATCGCCGCTAGAGCATCTGCCACGTCTGCCCGTGGTCTCAGCGGAAGAATACCCGCAAAACAGGTTAGGCCTAACCGCCCCACACGTGCAGGGCAACCACCAGCTTGAGCGCGGAAGGATACTGCACACATGCAGAAGTACAGGATGGCTCCGCTTACACAAGCAATGAAAGGTCCTTCTAATTTTACTTTATAATATTTCCTATTCTTCAGTGGTTTATTTTAGGAATTCGTAAATCGCAGAAAACATCGATGTTTGTATATTTTCTGTCTTTTTTTTTTTTTTTTTTTTTTTTTTGGAGGTTTAGCGACCACCGTGAGCAACTCAATGGGCTATAAGCAGTCGCCCGTCCCTAATTTAGGGTCACTGGTTCCAGGGAAGGGAGAGAGCCAGTGCCGTAAGACAAACACAACACCAATGCCTCACCGGGATTCGAACCCGGACCCCTTACGGACGAATGATCAGAGGCCAGCGCCTTAGACCACTGTGCCACCGGGGCGGATTTCTGTCTTCGACAGTGGTGTGTGAAAGGATGAGCCACCAGGCCTGCGACCCAAACATGGGCACCAAAATGATAGCAAAGTTTATTTATTTATTTCTAAGTTTGGAGGTCAAAAATAAAGCAGTACATAACCAGAACAATCAGGACGAGAAATTCCAGTTCTTCCAATAAAAATCTGTAAATTAAGAATACAATAATATGTTCAAAATAGAACATACCAAGGGCGTATTTAGAGAGGGGCCAATATGAGACAATTTCGATGGATTGTGTCCCCCTCCCGGAAGTAATTTCTTAAAGGATTTGGTTGATCATCAAAAATGATCATATGTAGAAGATTTGGGGAAGAGAGTGTCTGACCCCAGGTCTTAAACAACCCTTTAGAAATAGGAAGCTAGGAGATTTGGGCTAGAGTGCCCGATAGGAAAGTGACACGGAAGCGAAGTAGAAAGGGGTGGAAGACGCCCTTATTTATTACCTGGAGGGGGGGAGTACCCGATGTCCGACGGCTTAACGTGACCATCCGACGCACGGCGGATATTTAGTGGACCGAGCGTTCGTACCTGCCTGGGATCGAACCCGAGGTCTTCTCCGTGGTAGTCACGAACGTTGCCCAATGGGCCACCCGCGGCCAAAAGGTTTTGGTTAAAATGTGACTTTCATTTTAAAAAAATGCTTTAATTTAATAAAAATGCATCAACTTTCATTAGAAAAAAATGCTTTAAAACAAATGCTTGGAAGTCGGGGAGGGTTCTGACAACCCCACCACCCCTCCGACCCCTTAAGTGGTTACGCCTATGAGAGAGTCGGAGGTTCTTCTGCCTTTTTTTTTTCGACCGGTGCATCGTACTGTCTGGAAACGTCATAAAAAGACCCAAAAGAAAATTATGTGGTGGCCGGGTGGATTAATATGAGCACGAGGGAATAAAAAATACCGAACTCAGATATTTTTCTTACCTCGCTACTTGTAAGATCGCTTGTTACTAAAAAAAAGTCGAAATGCTTATGAAACATCTGAAATTTTTTTTGGGGGGGGGGGGGGAGGAAATGGAAATGCCGACCTAGAAAATTTTCGATTACGGGCCGGTCCCTCTTGCGAATGTGGCGCCATCTAATGGGTGAATGAACAGTTCACCGGTGGCACGTTTTATGGAATGTTCGTAACGCATCTGATGGGTGTCGCAGTGTGCCCGAAATGACTTTGCTCACTAGCAGATTATGTCCAACTTTTACATAACGTTTGGCCGTTAATTTTGTAAACATCATCGTGATTTTACTTTTTCTTCCCAATCGTTTAGAAAGGATTCTCCCAATCCTTTCTAACTATTTGATGATTATTTCGCACACAATTCGCGCACACACATACTAAACAGAACAGAACTCCATAAATGGTATACACATACTGAACGTGTAACAAAACTCCATAAATAGTATTTATAGAGTAAAACATCTAGTTTATTTCTCCCAAAAGAAAAATTCGTACCACAAACTTCGGTATGCCTTTCGTTACTTCTCGCTGGACGGCCCCTAATTGGAAGAAATATCAAAAAGTTTCCATAGTACAGCATTTCACAGTTTTTCAACTGTGCATGTATTCTTTTAGTGAATATTGTTATTTAAAAATATATTAATATTCACCAAAAGAATATTTCCGTTTACCTTGTTTATTTGCTCATGAGCAATTACAATTGCGTTTTAAAATACGCGTCAAAATCTCGTTGTTTACCTTTTTGCCTCCACCGACTTTTTAGATTTTCCCCCTGGCAATGGAAGAGACGTGTTCATCCCACGTATGATCACTTCATGCTCTCCCCCATTCCCTTCCCATTCGGAAAAAAATTGTGAAGTTCGTTTCTCTGCAACAAACTAAAGATAGAGATCAGTTTCAAGAGAAGTAGTGGGGATTGTGGATGGCGGTGTGGTGGAGTCCAAACTCTATCCCCTACTGCCTTCTTAAGTAACACATCCCCATTCCAGTTTGCCCGATTACAAATTTATTGTCGCTGTGTTAGGAGGAGTTTTCTACCACTTCCTTCCTCTCCAAGCTAGACAGCATCAGCTGAAAGGGCCAGGCTCTTGACTGAGTAACTTCCCATATCAAACTTATTTCTGAAAATGCTCTGTCGTCTTGAAAAAACTTGTTTTACATAGCAATTTCGTCCAAAAAACTGTTGCCCAAAGAAAAATGGATTCTGAACAGTACTTGTGTTATTTTTGCTCTTAACACTAGGGACTATTTTTCGTACCGGAGGTAGCTGTTTCCGCCAGTTACACCAAAACACTAATCTCTCGCGGCGTCTTCCTGCATCGATCACCGGTTCTTCTGCCCGAACCGAACGACACGGCTCACAACGGGCACATAAGCGTCATCCTTGCCGCTGTCTGGGTTTCGGCGTATCGCATAGACAGGTGGATTTTACGTAAATCTTTTTCAAAAAATGACTCTATCAATGAATTTTTTTTTTGTTATTTTACATCATTTTTGATTTCAAAAAGGATGTACGTCACGGTTTTTTTTAATTTCTCGTTCCTGAATTTTGCACCATAATCTTCACGTTAACTCCATTTGCAAAATGTCACAAATGTCCAAGTGGATTACAGTATCGGAGGAAAAGAAAACGAGAGCACACGAAGAAACTTCCCAAACCCAAGCAGTTCTTTTTACGCTGAGTCTGTTAAGCTCAAGTGATGTTTCTGATGAAGGGAGTGAATTTTTGTTTGGCTCATCAATTGTTCAAAGTTTGAAAGCAGTCATTTGACAAAAACTGGGCACATCAGAAACAACTGAAAGTAAAGCGGGTGATTATGAAGTCTTATAATTATTAATTTTACCATTTAAATATATTTTGTTGAATTTGTTCCTTGTGATAAAATGAATATTCATGCATCGGTCTGCGCACTCTTAATCCCGATTGGCTGATTAATAACCTTACAGTGTTTCTGTCCCAAAAATTATTCAAAAAGTAAAATTACAGGACTCTAGGTACCCCCTTACTTTTTCAAACACTGTCCCTATCTTCCTGATCCCACTGCGAACCACACACACACATACCGTAAAAAGCACATCCTCACTCGACCGTGTTCCAAATCCTGGGAAAATTTTGTGCTTAGGGGCGCTGAAGTAAATCTTGGGTTAGGGGGCATGTTGTGCTGCTTACGCTACTGGTGGTAATGTATACATAGGATAATGACACGTGCAAAGCCACAATCTCAAACGTGAACAAACACTGCGATTAACAAGTCTGATTGAAAATAAAAGCACTATATAGCGGCTAAAGATATCCGAGACACTGCAAAATTTGAGACGGCATTCTCGATGTGTGTAAAAGTCACATACGCATTTCATGCGTGCATATGAAGGGAATATTTGCATACAGTGTTGCTAGGACGAACAGCACTAAAAATGAATATACATTAAACTATGCATAGTAGTACCTGGTACTTCAATACAAACCTTTGTATATCCATCGAACGTACACATGAGAATTTGCTAGGACTAACACCAAAAATGAACTATTGCTCGACTGTCTGCTGTGTTTCCACTATCACACCCGTCACGCACGCCAATTGTTGCTTCCCTTTTCATCACGCCAATGAGATAACGGAGTGGATTTTCCTGTCCCTCTGTCCAGACGCTAATGAGGTGAGACTGGACCATGACACTCAACCCCGTGACTCACACAAACTCCTGCCATTATAACCAGCGGTCCGCGCCACCCACCTGGACCCAATACAAGACAAAATACACTACCGATGGGGAGAGCGGAGGATAACCTCCTCAACCCCATCAATGCTAACACCAAACACAAAACTTTTAAGCTCCCCGTGTGTCGAGAAGCCTATTTTCTAAGATATTAATGAAAAGTTCTTCAGTGTAGGAAGTAGAGTGTTAGATTAAATGTATATATCTACTTCTTTTTGAGAAAGAAGTGGTGTCTTTCTCAGCATTCGTCTCATTCCTCCGAGATAGGACCCGGTTCTAATCCTCTGTCCAAGATACGTCCAAGTTTTAAATGTCATTCGTCCGAGATAGGTATAGGTTCAAAACAATATTCATCTGAGATCAGTCTAGGTCCTAATAATATGTCTGAGACAGATCAAGGTCCCAATTCTTTGTCCGAAATAGGTACAGAGTCTAATCCAGTATCCGAGTTAGATCCAGGTTCTAATCATCTGTCCGAGATAGGTCCAGGTTCTAAAAATGTTATTCGTCCGAGATAGAACCAAGTTCTAGTCCTCTGTTCGAGATAGGTCTAAGTTCCAAATATAATTAGCCCAAGATAGGTTCAAGTTTCTAATCTTGTGTTGTGGCATGGAAGTAGCGAATCCAGTGGGGTCAACTGTGGCGTTCTTCTTCCCAAATCATATTTTTCGCTTTTTAAATGGCTAATATCTGGACAATTAATGAATACATTTTTGTAAAATTATATTAATAAATCCCCAAGTTTTCGTAAAACATTTCATAACGACTAAAATTTGCTGCAAATTTGTACATAAAATGTCTCTTCTAGCTTGCGAAGAAAAACAACAAAAAATGGACGTTCAGAAAGAGAGAACGATGAGAGTGGAAGTGAAAAGACATTTCGACTGATCACGCAAAGTAATGGGTGTGTTCTGTTCTGTTCTTTAGTATTATCTGGTATCTTGACTAATTGAAAGAAATAGAAGCCATCGCGTGGGGTAGACTTTGGAGTGTGTTTGAGATAGTGTTGGTGCCAGAGCGAAGTACGTACTTAGACTGGTCTATAAACAAAGAGCAGTAACAATTTTCCAAGCTGGAATTTTTTTATTACGTTAGCCTATCTAAAAGAGATAAAACTTTATTTGGAAAGTTTTTATCCAGACGTGAGATTTAAAAAGCATCAAACTGGTTTCTTCGAAAAGCGGGCAATTGAAGGTCATCAAAACAGTGGTAATTTTTCAGTTCCAGTTCACAGTTTGTGATTTAAAACAATGGAAAAATATTTGTAATGGAATTTTTGGAAAAGCCTTGCTATGCCAGGAAGGACTAGAGCTGGAAGTTCATAATGTGTGTGTGTGTGTGTGTGTGTGTGTGTACCCTAGAATGAGCATCTGCATCCGGTACTATGACATAAATGGTAAGTGTGTATTCCGACATTGGCTCTCTTCCGTCCCTGGAGCCAGTGACCCTAAATTAGGGTCACTTATTCTCCGGACAGCCCGTTTCCGGGTTACTGTTTCCAGGGGTGGAAGAAAAAGAGCTGCTGTTTATGGCCCGCTGAGTTGTACGCGTTGGTCGCTGAACCACCAAACAAAAAGAAAGTCAGCCGACAATTCCAAAACTCGTACGAATTATTATGTTTTGCTTATCACTATGTACCTACCTGGGTTAGAAACTCCTGCTTGTATTCTGACACATGTGTTTATCAGTGTCGACTTCCAGAACGGTAGACTTACCATGTAGAAGGTAGCCTCTCTCTTTGATCATCTATTCCTCCAACGAAATCGTGTTACGTTTGTGCTAGTTTTTGCTAAAAGATTTTCTTTCATCCTTAGATCAAAATGTAGAACACCGCCACGAGGAATCGTACAGCAAAATGCAAAAACAGCTAGTGCCAACTGAAAATCCTCCAAATACGTGGCCTTAGTGAATAAACAAAAACATAGCTCTTTCCACATTTTAGCAACACACAGCAACCGAAAAATTGTTATTCCGACACTGCTGGGGAATCGAATCCCAGATGTCGTAAAAACAACAACTCCCGATAGAGGGCGCTGTCCCTCCGTGGGAAGCGAGAGAAGAAAAAATCGTGTGATTTGAACTCGGAAAGGAGAAGTCGTGTGTTTTGAACAAGATGGAACTCAAGAGGGAAAAATAACGCCGGCGTGTTTTATGTTATGTATCTTTTGTATGTGTGCGGTCGGTCATCTGTTAATTATATGTTAGATGTTCATTTGAGGCTCTTGTGAATCATTGTGTCAACTGCTGTGTTCTTTCTAAATTCCTGTGGATTAATGTGCTATTGTCAACTGATATATCGACCTCATCACACGGCACCCAAGAACCGTCGTTCAAAAATTGAATGGCAGGTAAGAAGTCTTTTTTTCTTCAATACAGTGCATTCCTGATTGATTTGAACGGCGACACATTACACCAGATCTCTCGATATCTAGCCTAGCGCGAATTAGTGCCAACTCACAAATTTTGAGAACGAACTGATTTTTCAAGCAACAAAAAAAAATTTGATATAAGTGTATTTACGAAACCAAGTATAATGACAAAACTGACCCTAAACTTCAATTAAATCTCCTGAATTTGTAAAAGCTGATATATAAAACACCACTTCCAACATTTCTGTATTGCCTGACGAGGGTATCATAATAGGCAGAGGAACACTCCAATGCGTTACCTGATTGGAAGGAGCAAGTCACGTGGAAAAATAGTTCCACCAAATGGCGTGGTTCTTTGAAATATGAATCGCTACTGTCTTGATCTAAGGAATTCCAAGTTAATGAGTCCGACAATAACGTGACTATCTTCTTCAGGGATAACTCGTCAAACGTAAAATTAAGATAAGCAGAATATTCCGTATTTCGGGGTTGCCAGATTTAAAAACTCAGCAATGTACAACTGTTAAACTCGTACATATAATTGGGAAACGAATCTTTCTGAAGAAATAATTATTCACGAACGCATGGAGAGCTTTATAGAAATGTAATTGTGTGCACAAATGTGCCATATTTTGCACGTAGCAAATACTCCATAAATCTTTAAAATTACATTGCCCTGGATGGGAATCGAACCCGCAAGTTAACTTAGCGATGGGTTCTGATCATCCGTCCGAGATGCGTCCGGGTTCGAATCCCGTGAGGCCTGGAAGTTGTGTTTGTCTTATGACGCTGGCTCTCTTACCCTTCCCTCGAACCAGTGGCCCTAAATTATGGATGGGTGACTGCTTATAGCCCTCTGAGTTGCTCACGGTGGTCGTTGATCCTCCAATAAAAGAAACTGTATCTCCCGCTTTCCGTTCAGCATGTTACCCTTACACCATCAAAGACAAAACAAGTTCAAAACTACTTAAGCCACGCAGATGCAGTTCAGAAATCTGAGAACAGGATAGCCTTAATTATTACCACAAAATCTGAGATTCTCACATTTCTAAGTTACATCTGCTTAGTTTAAGTTGCTTGATACTTCCGCGTCCTGTCTGGTGTAATGGATAGCATGCTGTAAGGGAAATTGGAAGATTCGATTTCCTCTCCATTGCAATGTAATTTTAAAGGTTTCTGAAGAAGTTGCTACATGGAAACAGTGAAAATACACCACATTTGTACCAACAATTACAACTGTTAAACTCATTCTAACTCGAAATGTAAAACGGAGATTAAAAAAATACGATGCGGTATATAAAAGAACTACAACATTTCGGTAGCGAAAAGAAAAATATTTATTTCTGGAATAATTCCATACAGAACTACAAACTCTAAGAATGAACACGTGTTAAACCCCTTTTAACTCAAATTGTAAAACGGAAATTACAAAGTACCAATGCCTGGTTGTCGTATTGGCCTTCAAATAGTTCTGAAACGGACAATAGGTGGCAGCACGTCCGTAAAAGCATTTTTCGTTTGACTGGATTGGATGATGTTATTGAGCAAAGATATAGCGAAGTAAAAAGCTATTAGATTGTTAACTTCCTTGCTATATTCGCAGATTCAACAATTCGTAGTTTGACTGGATTGGATAATGACTGGATTGGACTGGATTGGATAATGTTATTGGGCAAGAATATAGCTAAGTAAAAAGCTATTATATTGTTAGCTCCCTTGCTATATCCTCAGAGTTAACAATCCGTGGTTTAAATCGTAAAAGCCACGATCTGAAATCTAAACAAACACATTGACTAACACTGCGGAGGGATACGCGACGCACTTCCACAGTGCTCGAACTACTTGGGGGCTGATTATCGAAATTTAACCCAATTCCTTGTGTAAAAGAAAATGGACTACAACATTTTGATGGAGATAAGACAAAGATTAATTTTTGTTCTGCGTAACTCAAAACGAATCGGTTTTGTTTTACGCTTTCCAACCGTAAGCTGAAGAAGCGTATATGCTCCAGCTTTGTCCATCTGACTGTCTGTCTGTTCGTCCGCACGATGACTCGCGTAAAAAAGGTTCGATTTCAATGAAATTTTGGTATGTATTAGGGGATAACCCGGGAAGGAATCCTTTGAAAATGGACGAAGTGGGGTCAAAGGTCAGGACATAGGAGCGAGATCAATTCCATCGCGCTTATGCGTCATAACTTACGTAAACATGCTTAAACATGCTTTTTTTACGGCAAAACATCATTATGTTCTGCCGGAGATATGCTGAACCAGTTCTATTTAATATCATCGAAATGGGGTCAAAGGTCAGGACACAAGAGCGAGATATATTCCACAGCCATTTCCTCATAACTTGACTAAAAATGCTTCACTGCGACAAAACTTTAGTATGCTGTTTCGGAGGTATACTGAACCAATTATGTTTAATATCATTGAAATGGGGTCAAAGGTCAGGGCACAGGAGCAAGATTTATTCCACAGCTATTATCCTCATAATTTGAGTAATGATTTCTGCTATGTTGGGAAACGTATCATAATTAATCAGTGCAATGCATGATTTTACTAACTTGTTTTCATTTTGATTATGCGTCCCATGAGCTAAGGGAGGAGATAGCCATGTTATTGTTGTGCACCTCAACTTGCTGCAGTCTCGTCATCACAAGAGATTCCAACGATCAAGACACTAGCGATTCGTAAATTGGCGGGAGCTCTTTTCGCACTCCACGCCAATTGGCGGGAGCTCTTTTCGCACGTGACCGGTTCCCTCCAATAAGGTAAGGCACTAATGTTTCCCCTGTCTCCAATGAGAAACTAGTTATTGTCTCCAAGGCAGAAATACGTTAATGTTCCTGATTAGTCGAAGAAAGTACTTAAATAACGCCAACTTCTGCTTTAAACTCTAAGCTCCTCATTTCAAGAGGAGCTGTTTATGAATTATTCCTAAATTTACTCATGAACCTCTAAATCTTCTGTTGCGAAGTCATTTAAGGGGGCGCGTCCGGTGGCGCAGTGTCCTGACACTGGCTTCTGTCCATTCCTCCAAGACGGGTGCGGGTTCGAATCTCGGTGAGGCATGGATGCTGTGCATGTTTTTACAGCACTAGTTCTCTCCCTTCCCTAGAATCAGTGGCCCTAAATTAGGGACGGGCGAATGTTTATACGCTATCGAGCTGCTCATGGTGGTCGTTAAACCCCCAAAGAGGGTTGGAAAGTGAAAGTCCATGTATCTGGTCCATAGATAAGAACCGGAAGGATGCACTCAGGGGGTATTTAGATAGGGTCCAAAGGGCCTCTTCTTCCTAGGAAGTGTTTCATTTTTTTGTTTAAATGCGACTTAGATTAGAAAAAAATGCTTTAATTTAAAAAAAATGCACCAACTTGTGTTAGAAAATAATGCTTTAATTTTTTTCTTCTATTTTTCATTAACTTTTATTATTTTGATCTCCCTGAAAAAATTTCTCTATACACCTCTGGATGCATAGACGTCGCCAAGGGAACGTGCAGCCACCCTGTCACCAACGCAACTCAAAACGTGACGTATTTCAATTTTTTTAACTTTAAAACATGATCCTGACTTTTCCGAGCAATAATGAATCTCGTGTTTTTCGTAGTGTTAAGCTTTCTGCATCGAATACGTACAAAGGTTACCGAAATAGCATCTGCCGGGCTATGAAAATTCAGTTGTTTTTCACATTTCCAAATGCAAAGACACAAACTTAAAGTTACAAAGGGTCTGTTCCAGCCTTTTTTTCATGTTAGTGTGGCTGTGACGCACTAGTGAGGTGGACCACGTGTCAAGACGACAAATCTGCAGCGATGCATTCTGTCGGTGTAGTTTGCTCGGTTAGATCAACTCACTCCGGAGCGAGGATCCTCGATCACCGACAAATACCTCTTCTTAAATGGCCAAGGGTGAATGAAGAGGATAAATAGCAGTTCATCGATGAAGGTCATTGCCAATTACTCTGCTGTTTGTTTGCGCTACTAAGCGGGAAATTCCAACGCGGAAAGTGGATTCAAAAGCTATAACAGCGCTTCTAAGTTTGCCTATTGGCAGTGAGTGAGCACCACGTGACTGACGACTGCTTTGGAGGAGATGAGTGCAAGACAAGGTTGCTGTTTTAATGGAAAAGAATTAAAGGAGGGGAAAGAACTGTGTCTGCGTGTCTTTATTTACGTCCCCCACCCCTTCCATCGGAATTAACTAAAACATTTGCTTTCAGAACCTACTCCTAAGTGCAAAATTTTCTTTTAATCAGTGCGTGCTACTGATGGTGGTGGAGGTATGTAATTTTTTTATACAGGTATGTAACTTGACTTTTTACAAATTTTATAAAAAATGCATTGGTGACACATAAACAAAAGGAAACTTCAACTATGGATTAATTTGCGAACAGAATATTCGATTGATTGAGGTCTAAGAAAGAGAAACCGAAAGCGAATCAAGATATGTCTGCTTCATCATTAGCTTTTTTTCTCCTTGTTCATGCTCCCGGCTTCGAATGATGCGAAGTGGGATTGAAAAGTTTCCAGATTGGTTGCATAAGTTGGGAATCGCGCTACACAGCAGGAAGAGGTTTCGCACAGGTTGACCTTGAAACCTACTACGCATGTGCCGTGAGTTACGTCACCTTTGCTCGTTCGATTTTCTTACGTATGTGAAGCTGCGAGTCCCATTTGTCGCGTCGGGAAAATGATCAACGAATTTGCATCATATTATGTCAAAAACTTGTCGACACTTGCAAAGACACAAACTTAAAGTTACAAAGGGTCTGTTGGGAGGATCGTATGACTCCTGCACAAATTTACGAGTGGCATAAACTTTTTTTAGTTATCGTGAAAGTGTTGAGAGTGATGAAAGGCCTGCAATCAGCAAAAGTGGAAACAACGTCGAACTTGTGTGCACAGCTGGGCTTAAAAATCGTCGAATCAGTGTTCGGGATTTATCTGAACACTTCAGCATTAGTTTCGGTTCAGTTCAGTCTATTCTGGTGGATGGTTTGGGAATTAAGTGGGTCTCAGCCAAATTTCTGACAAAATTACTCTCAGCTGAGCAATAACTGTTAGGGACCTGCTTGAATGTGCTGATACGACGATTTTTTTTTGAAAATTCTATCATAAGTGGTGATGAATCGTAGGTTTATGGGTATTACTCCAAAACTAAGGTCCAGTATTCGCAGTAGAAGACCCAAAACTGTCCAAGACGCAAAAAAGCAGGACAGAGTAGTAGCATGTCAAAACGATCCTGATCGTATTTTTTTTCAATCGTGTGGGAATTGTGCATCATGAATACTCTCCATCAGGCCAGACAATCAACAAGGAGTACTACTGACAAGATGATGCTGACTGTTTTTTTCAATCATGAGGGAATTGTGCATCATGAATAATCTCCATCAGGCCAGACAATCAACAAGAAGTACTACTAACAAAATGATGCTGACTGTTTTTTTCAATCATGAGGGAATTGTGCATCATGAATACTCTCCATCAAGCCAGACAATCAACAAGGAGTACTACTGTCAAGATTATGCTGACTGTTTTTTTCAATCATGAGGGAATTGTGCATCATGAATAATCTCCATCAGGCCAGACAATCAACAAGAAGCACTACTAACAAAATGATGCTGACTGTTTTTTTTCAATCATGAGGGAATTGTGCATCATGAATACTCTCCATCAGGCTAGACAATCAACAAGGAGTACTACTGTCAAGGTGATGCTGACTGTTTTTTTCAATCATGAGGGAATTGTGCATCATGAATAATCTCCATCAGGCCAGACAATCAACAAGAAGCACTACTAACAAAATGATGCTGACTGTTTTTTTCAATCATGAGGGAATTGTGCATCATGAATACTCTCCATCAGGCTAGACAATCAACAAGGAGTACTACTGTCAATGTGATGCTGACTGTTTTTTTTTCAATCATAAGGGAATTGTGCATCATGAGTACTCTCCATCAGGCCAGACAATCAACAAGGAGTACTACTGTCAAGATGATCCTGACTGTTTTTTTTAATCATCAGGGAATTGTGCATCATGAATACTCTCCATCAGGGCAGACATTCAACAAGGAGTACTACTGATGATCCTGACTGTTTTTTTCAATGAGAGAACTGTGCAACATGAATACTCTTCATCAGGCCAGACAATCAACAAGGAATGTGCACTAGAATAACGTGACTATCTTCTTCATGGATAACTCGTGAAACATTAAATTAAGATACACAGGATGTTCCGTATTTCGAGGTTGCCATATTTAAAAGCTCAGCAATGTACAACTGTTAAACTCATACATATAATTGAGAGACGAATCTACCCGAAGAAATAATTCTTCACGAATACACGGAGAGCATTATGCAAATGTAGTTGTGTGCACAAATGTGCCATATTTTCACGGTTTTAACGTAGCAACTGCTTCAGAAAGCTTGAAAATTACATTGCCGTGGACGGGAATCGAACCTGTCAGCCGCCCACGGTGGAGCAATGGACTTAGCGATTGTGTCTGATGATTCGTTCGAGATGCATCCAGGTTCGAATCCCGGTGTAGAATGGTTGTTGTGTTTGTCTAACGGCGATGACTCTCTCCCCATTCTTTGGAACCTGTGGCCCTAAAGTAGGGACGGATGACTGCTTATAGCCCTCGGAGTTGGTCGTTGATACTCCAATGAAAACCGTTTTTCTCGCTTTCCGTTCGACCATGTTATTCTTATACCAGACAAGACAAGAAAGTTCAAAACCACTGAAGCTAAGCAGATGTAGCTTAGAAATCTGAAAACCGGATAGCTTCAATTACCACAAAATCTGATATTCTCAGATGTCAGAGTTACATCTGCTTAGTTTAAGTTGCTTGGTACTTCCGTGTCCTGTCTGGTGTAATTGATAGCATGCTGTAAGGGAAATTGGAAGATGCGGATTCGATTCCCTCTCCATTGCAATGTAATTTTCAAGTTTTCTGAAGGAGTTGCTACATGGAAACAATGAAAATACACCACATTTGCACCATCAATTACAACTGTTAAACTCATTCTAACTCGAAATGTAAAACGGAGATTAAAAAATTCGATGCGGTATGTAAACGAAAGGTGTCTACAAAATTTCGTTAGCGAAAAGAAAAAGATTTATTTCTGGAATAATTCGATACAGAACTACAAACTGTAAGAATGAACACGTGTTAAACCGCTTCTAACTCAAATTGTAAAACGGAAATTAAAAAAGTAGCAATGCCTGGTTGTTCTTTCGGATTCGCATCCAAATAGTTCTGAAACGAACGATTGGTGGCAGCACGTCGGTAAAAGGATTTTCCGTTTGACTGGATTGGATGATGTTATTGAGCAAGGATATAGCAAGTAAAAAGCTATTTTATTGTTAGCTCCCTTGCTATATCCGCAGATTTAACAATCCCTGGTTTAAATCGTAAAAGCCACGATCTCAAATCTAAACAAAGACGTTGCTAACGCTGCGGAGGGATACACGAAGCACTTGGACAGTGCTCGAACTACTTGGGAGCCGAATACCAAAATTTAATCCAATGCCTTGTGTAAAAGAAAATGGACTACAACATTTTGATGGAGATAAGTCAAAGATTAATTTTTTTTTTTTTGCATAAATCAATACAAATCGTTTTTTTTATTTTGATTTTGCGTACCATGAGCTGAGGGAGGAGATAGCCATGTTATTGTTGTGCACCTCAACTTGCGCCAGTTTCATAATTACAAGAGATTCCATAGATCAAGACGCACTCTAAAGCACCACGCCAATTTGTGGGAGCTCTTTTTGCACGTGACCAATTCTCTCAAATAAGGTAAGGCATTTAGGGTTCCTCGTCTCCAATGAGAACCCAGTTATTGTCTGCAAGGCAGAAATACGTTAACTTTCCTGATTAGTTGAAGAGAGTACTTCAATATCGCCAACTTCTGCTATTAACTCTAAGCTTCTCATTTAAGAGGAGCTCGTTTTTTAAGAAGTTAGAAAATTTTATTGATATATATTGTGCTCTTAAATTAAACATTTATGAATATTTCTTTTCTTACAAAGATGCGGTGACTTCCACATTGTATACAAACAGCACCCAATGTGTATATCAAGAAATTTCAAAATAATTTCCATTGACGTAAAGTGAATTCAGCCGACAATTCCAAAATCCATGCAAGACTTTCTGTTTTGTTTATCTTTTTGGACTGTGGCTACAAATTCTTTTGTGTGATATGCCGCATTCGTTTATTTCTGTCAACTTCTAGGAAGATAGACTTAATCGTCTAAAAAATCACATATCTATTTCAGCAGATATCCTTTCTAAAAACGCGTTAAGTTTGTGCAATTTTCTGGTAAAAGGTTTTGTTTCACCCTTAGATCAGAATGAATTTTGCCACAACGGCAGATCATGTCGCAAAGTGAAACCATGGATAAAGGTGACAAGACGTCTTCATTTTCTGGAGACAATCCTCAATTTCAATTCTTCGTCCTCAATTCCGTAAAAACTGATTGAGGGCGTCAAACGTCCTCGATTTCTTATTCTTTGTCCTCAATTTCTGAAATTTCCCCAAAAAATCGAAAAGAGGAAAAGATGTGCTAAAGAAAATTCGTAGAACTCAAATGAATCTACCAAATGCAACAAAATTTAGAGTCAATTACTTATTCAGTTTCAAGAAAATGGACTCATAAAGGTAGGAACTATTTCCTGAAGCGAATGAATTTTTCTTTGAATTTAATAATTTAATAATCACGAAATTTCAATGAGGGACATAACAAAGCCTCGAACAAAAGTCATGTCCATAAACGTGGTGTTATTTCGTTTCTATTTTAAGGTGCATCCACCTAAAATCTTTGCCCTGTATTTCCAATGGGCAAACTTCTGTAGCCAATTTCTTCACAATAAATGCGTTCGCGTTCCCAAGGAAGAAGATTTGAACATCGATAAAAATAACTTCATGTTATAGCCTAGCATACTTAATATTTTCTAAACCTTAACCATAATTATATTAAAAATCAATAACTTTTACTTTGGTGGAGTTGAGACCAGAAAATAGATGACCCGACCTGTACATTGATGACGTCAGAAGCAAGCAAATGTTGAATTGCTTAATCTTGGTTACATTTTAGATATTATTAGGTATACTAGGCTATAATATGAAGTTATTTTTATCGATGTTCAAATTTTCTTCCAAGGAAATCAATTAATTGTGCAGAAAATGGCTACGGAAGTTTGCCCATCTTTTCGAAAAATCATTTTTTTTTTCAAAAAAGGAAAAGATGTGCTAAACAAAATTCGAACTCAAATGAACCCACATCTTTTTCGAAAAAGGAAAAGATGTACTAAACAAATATCGTAGAACTCAAATGAACCTACCAAATGCAATCAAATTTAGCATCAATTACTTATTCAGTTGCAAGAAAATGGACTCATGACAGTATGGAACTATTTTCTGAAGCAGATGAATTTTTTCTTGAATTATGTTAATAATCACGAAATTTTAATGGGAGACATGACAAAGACTCGAAAAAAAAAGTGATGTTGATAATCGTGGGGATATTTCGCTTCTGTTTTAAGGTGGATGAACCTGAAATCTTTGTCCTGCATTTCCAGTGTCAAACTTCTGTATCCATTTTCTTCAGAATTAATACGTTCCCAAGGATCAAAATTTCAACATCTATAAAAATAACTTCATATTATGGCCTAGTATACTTAATATTTTTTAAAACTTAACCATAATTATATTAAACATCAATAACTTTTCCTTTGGTGGTGTTGAGACCAGAAAATAGATGGCGCGACCAGTACATTGCTGACGTCAGTAGACCAACAAATGTTGAATTGCTTAATTATGGTTAAATTTTAAAAAATATTAAGTATAATAAGCTATAACATGAAATTACTTTATCGATGTTTAAGTTTTCATTGCCTCCCCGGTGGCGCAGTGGTTTAAGCGCTGGCTTGCGACCATGCGTCCGTGATGGGTCCGGGTTCGAATCCCGCTGAGGAATGGATGTTGTGTTTGTCTTACGGCCTTGGCTCTCTTCCTTCCATGGAATCTTTTTTTTTTTTTTTTTTTTTGATTGGAGGTTTAACGACCGCCGTGAGCAACTCAATGGGCTATAAGCAGTCGCCCGTCCCTAATTTAGGGTCACTGGTTCCAGGGAAGGGAGAGAGCCAGTGCCGTAAGACAAACACAACATCCATGCCTGACCGGGATTCGAACCCGGACCCCTTACGGACGAATGATCAGAGGCCAACGCCTTAGACCACTGCGCCACCGGGGCGGCTTCTTCCATGGAATCAGTGGCCCTGAATTAGGGACGGACGACTGCTTATAGCCCATTGAGTTGCTCACGGTGGTCGTTAAACCTTCAATCAAAATTCATCCGCCGCCCCGGTGGCGCAGTGGTCTAAGCGATGGCCTCTGATCATTCGTCCGAACGGGGTCCGGGTTCGAATCCCGGTGAGGCATGGATGTTGTGTTTGTCTTACGGCACTGGCTCTCTCCCTTCCCTCGAACCAGTGGCCCTAAATTAGGGACGGGCGACTGCTTATAGCCCATTGAGTTGCTCACGGTGGTCGTTAAACCTCCAATCAAAAAAAAAAAAAAAAAAAAAAAAAAATCATCCATGAGAACGCATTAATTGTAAAGAAAATGGCTACGGAAGTTTGCCGATTGGAAATACAAGGCAAAGATTTTAGGTGGATCCACCTTAACTGGATTTAAACTAAAATATTTACAGCATGGATATCGAATCTTATCTTTTTTAACATCCACTTTCTTGCAATTAAATAAGTAATTGATGCTAAACTTGTTTGCATTTGGTAAATACATTGAGAATTTTACAACTTTTGTTCAATACATTTTTCATTCAAGTGTTTCTTCAAGTGAAATTATCGGACTTGGAATATACCTTTTCATAGAGATAACATACAAGTATTCCATGATTTCTGTCCGCTCATTGTATAGTAATTTTCTGACTTCAGATATTTTTTTCCTGTACAGAATCACATTAAAATTTCAGTACACAATCAAATGTGGCTTTATTTGCGTGTGCTGCCCTCTATGAGCAACATTTTAAATTTATCATAACTAATATTCTGCGCGATAATATCCTATTGCTATTTTATACACAGTCGAGTCACATCATTGTGACCACCTCCTACTTTTGACGTCAACAGCGCGTGGTCAATGAAAGAAGGCACGTGTCGTGAGGTTGCTTGGAGGGTATATAAGGTGTGCTGTAGGCACTCTGAAAACATTGGGCCGCGGGTGGCCTAGTGGGCAGTGCTCGTGACTGCCACGAGAAGGACCTCAGGTTCGATCCCAGGCAGGTACGAACGCTCGATCCACTAAATACCAGCCGTGCGTCGGATGGGCACGTTAAGCCGTCGGACCCCGGGTACTGCCCCGGTAATAAATAAGGGCGTCTTCCTCCCCTTTCTACTTCGCTTCCGTGTCACTTTCCTATCGGACAATCTAGCCCAAATCTAGCTTCCTATTTCTAAGGGTTGTTTAAGACCTGTGGTCAAACACTCCCTTCCTAAAATCCTCTACATATGATCATGATCTGAAGACATTTTGGGGGCCGCGGGTGGCCTAGTGGGCAACGTACGTGACTGCCGCGGAAAGGACCTAAGGTTCGATCCCAGGCAGGTACGAATGCTCGATCCACTAAATATCCGCCGTGCGTCAGATGGGCACGTTAAGCCGTTTGACCCCGGGTGCTGGCCCCCGGTAATAAATAAGGGCGTCTTCCTCTCCCTTTCTACCTCGCTTCCGTGTCACTTTCTCATCGGGCACTCTAGCCCAAATCTCTTAGCTTCCTATTTCTAAGGGTTGTTTAAGACCTGGGGTCAGACACTCCCTTCCTAAAATAATCTACATATGATCTGATCTGATCTACAAGAGCATTGTGGGCACGTTAAGCCCTCGGGCCACAGGTACTGGCCCCCGGCAGTAAATAAGGGCGTCTTCTACCTCGCTTCCGTGTCACTTTCCTATCGGGCACTCTAGCCCAAATCTCCTAGCTTCCTATTTCTAAGGGTTGTTTAAGACCTGGGGTCAGACACTCCCTTCCTAAAATCCTCTACATATGATCTGATCTGATCTACAAGAGCATTGTGGGCACGTTAAGCTCTCGGGCCACAGGCACTGACCCCCAGTAGTAAATAAGGGCGTCTTCTACCTCGCTTCCGTGTCACTTTCCTATCGGGCACTCTAGCCCAAATCTCCTAGTTTCCTATTTCTAAGGGTTGTTTAAGACCTGGGGTCAGACACTCCCTTCCTAAAATCCTCTACATATGATCTGATCTGATCTAAAAGAGCATTGTGGGCAGGTTAAGCCCTCGGGCCACAGGTACTGGCCCCCGGTAGTAAATGAGGGCGTCTTCTACCTCGCTTCCGTGTCACTTTCCTATCGGGCACTCTAGCCCAAATCTCCTAGCTTCCTATTTCTAAGGGATGTTTAAGATCTGGGGTCAGACACTCCCTTCCTAAAATCCTCTCCATATGATCTGATCTGATCTACAAGAGCATTGTGGGCACGTTAAGCCCTCGGGCCACAGGTACTGGCAACCCGGTAGTAAATAAGGGTGTCTTCTACCTCGCTTCCGTGTCACTTTCCTATCGGGCACTCTAGCCCAAATCTCCTAGCTTCCTATTTCTAAGGGTTGTTTAAGACCTGGGGTCAGACACTCCCTTCCTAATCCTCTACATATGATCTGATCTGATCTACAAGAGCATTGTGGGCACGTTAAGCCCTCGGGCCACAGGTACTGGCCCCCGCTAGTAAATAAGGGTGTCTTCTACCTCGCTTCCGTGTCACTTTCCTATCGGGCACTCTAGCCCAAATCTCCTAGCTTCCTATTTCTAAGGGTTGTTTAAGACCTGGGGTCAGACACTCCCTTCCTAATCCTCTACATATGATCTGATCTGATCTACAAGAGCATTGTGGGCATGTTAAGCCCTCGGGCCACAGGTACTGGCCCTCCGGTAGTAAATAAGGGCGTCTTCTACCTCGCTTCCGTGTCACTTTCCTATCGGGCACTCTAGCCCAAATCTCCTAGCTTCCTATTTCTAAGGGTTGTTTAAGACCTGGGGTCAGACACTCCCTTCCTAATCCTCTACATATGATCTGATCTGATCTACAAGAGCATTGTGGGCATGTTAAGCCCTCGGGCCACAGGTACTGGCTCCCCGGTAGTAAATAAGGGCGTCTTCTACCTCGCTTCCGTGTCACTTTCCTATCGGGCACTCTAGCCCAAATCTCCTAGCTTCCTATTTCTAAGGGTTGTTTAAGACCTGGGGTCAGACACTCCCTTCCTAAAATCCTCTACATATGATCTGATCTGATCTAAAAGAGCATTGTGGGCACGTGAAGCCCTCGGGCCACAGGTACTGGCCCCCGCTAGTAAATAAAGGTGTCTTCTACTTTGCTTCCGTGTCACTTTCCTATCGGGCACTCTAGCCCAAATCTCCTAGCTTCCTATTTCTAAGGGTTGTTTAAGACCTGGGGTCAGACACTTCCTTCCTAATCCTCTACATATGATCTGATCTGATCTACAAGAGCATTGTGGGCATGTTAAGCCCTCGGGCCACAGGTACTGGCCCCCCGGTAGTAAATAAGGGCGTCTTCTACCTCGCTTCCGTGTCACTTTCCTATCGGGCACTCTAGCATAAATCTCCTAGCTTCCTATTTCTAAGGGTTGTTTAAGACCTGGGGTCAGACACTCCCTTCCTAAAATCCTCTACATATGATCTGATCTGATCTAAAAGAGCATTGTGGGCACGTGAAGCCCTCGGGCCACAGGTACTGGCCCCCGCTAGTAAATAAAGGTGTCTTCTACCTCGCTTCCGTGTCACTTTCCTATCGGGCACTCTAGCCCAAATCTCCTAGCTTCCTATTTCTGAGGGTTGTTTAAGACCTGGGGTCAGACACTCCCTTCCTAAAATCCTCTACATATGATCTGATCTGATCTACAAGAGCATTGTGGGCACGTGAAGCCCTCAGGCCACAGGTACTGTCCCCCGGTAGTAAATAAGGGTGTCTTCTACCTCGCTTCCGTGTCACTTTCCTATCGGGCACTGTATCCCAAATCTCCTAGCTTCCTATTTCTAAGGGTTGTTTAAGACCTGGGGTCAGACACTCCCCTTCCTAATCCTCTACATATGATCTGATCTGATCTACAAGAGCATTGTGGGCACGTTAAGCCCTCGGGCCACAGGTACTGCCCCCCCCCCGGTAGTAAAGAAGGGCGTCTTCTACCTTGCTTCCGTGTCACTTTCTTATCGGGCACTCTAGCCCAAATCTCCTAGCTTCCTATTTCTAAGGGTTGTTTAAGACCTGGGGTCAGACACTCCCTTCCTAAAATCCTCTACATATGATCTGATCTGATCTACAAGAGCATTGTGGGCACGTGAAGCCCTCAGGCCACAGGTACTGTCCCCCGGTAGTAAATAAGGGTGTCTTCTACCTCGCTTCCGTGTCACTTTCCTATCGGGCACTCTATCCCAAATCTCCTAGCTTCCTATTTCTAAGGGTTGTTTAAGACCTGGGGTCAGACACTCCCTTCCTAATCCTCTACATATGATCTGATCTGATCTACAAGAGCATTGTGGGCACGTTAAGCCCTCGGGCCACAGGTACTGCCCCCCCGGTAGTAAATAAGGGCGTCTTCTACCTTGCTTCCGTGTCACTTTCTTATCGGGCACTCTAGCCCAAATCTCCTAGCTTCCTATTTCTAAGGGTTGTTTAAGACCTGGGGTCAGACACTCCCTTCCTAATCCTCTACATATGATCTGATCTGATCTACAAGAGCATTGTGGGCACGTTAAGCCCTCGGGCCACAGGTACTGCCCCCCCCCCGGTAGTAAATAAGGGCGTCTTCTACCTTGCTTCCGTGTCACTTTCTTATCGGGCACTCTAGCCCAAATCTCCTAGCTTCCTATTTCTAAGGGTTGTTTAAGACCTGGGGTCAGACACTCCCTTCCTAATCCTCTACATATGATCTGATCTGATCTACAAGAGCATTGTGGGCACGTTAAGCCCTCGGGCCACAGGTACTGCCCCCCCGGTAGTAAATAAGGGCGTCTTCTACCTTGCTTCCGTGTCACTTTCTTATCGGGCACTCTAGCCCAAATCTCCTAGCTTCCTATTTCTAAGGGTTGTTTAAGACCTGGGGTCAGACACTCCCTTCCTAATCCTCTACATATGATCTGATCTGATCTACAAGAGCATTGTGGGCACGTTAAGCCCTCGGGCCACAGGTACTGCCCCCCCCCGGTAGTAAATAAGGGCGTCTTCTACCTTGCTTCCGTGTCACTTTCTTATCGGGCACTCTAGCCCAAATCTCCTAGCTTCCTATTTCTAAGGGTTGTTTAAGACCTGGGGTCAGACACTCCCTTCCTAAAATCCTCTACATATGATCTGATCTGATCTACAAGAGCATTGTGGGCACGTTAAGCCCTCGGGCCACAGGTACTGGCCCCCGGTAGTAAATAAGTGCGTCTTCTACCTTGCTTCCGTGTCACTTTCCTATCGGGCACTCTAGCCCAAATCTCCTAGCTTCCTATTTCTAAGGGTTGTTTAAGACCTGGGGTCAGACACTCCCTTCCTAAAATCCTCTACATATGATCTGATCTGATCTACAAGAGCATTGTGGGCACGTTAAGCCCTCGGGCCACAGGTACTGGCCCCCGGTAGTAAATAAGTGCGTCTTCTACCTTGCTTCCGTGTCACTTTCCTATCGGGCACTCTAGCCCAAATCTCCTAGCTTCCTATTTCTAAGGGTTGTTTAAGACCTGGGGTCAGACACTCCCTTCCTAAAATCCTCTACATATGATCTGATCTGATCTACAAGAGCATTGTGGGCACGTTAAGCCCTCGGGCCACAGGTACTGGCCCTCCGGTAGTAAATAAGGGCGTCTTCTACCTCGCTTCCATGTCACTTTCCTATCGGGCGCTCTAGCCCAAATCTCCTAGCTTCCTATTTCTAAGGGTTGTTTAAGACCTGGGGTCATACACTCCCTTCCTAAAATCCTCTACATATGATCTGATCTGATCTACAAGACCATTGTGGGCACGTTAAGCCCTCGGGCCACAGGTACTGGCCCCCGGTAGTAAATAAGGGCGTCTTCTACCTCGCTTCCGTGTCACTTTCCTGTCGGGCACTCTAGCCCAAATCTCCTAGCTTCCTATTTCTAAGGGTTGTTTAAGACCTGGGGTCAGACACTCCCTTCCTAAAATCCTCTACATATGATCTGATCTGATCTACAAGAGCATTGTGGGCACGTTAAGCCCTCGGGCCACAG
Organism: Macrothele yani; assembly: GCA_039090855.1. NCBI lineage: Eukaryota > Metazoa > Arthropoda > Arachnida > Araneae > Macrothelidae > Macrothele > Macrothele yani. Next base: position 110,735,871 of record CM076999.1, on the reverse strand, counting down.
GTACTGGCCCCCCGGTAGTAAATAAGGGCGTCTTCTACCTCGCTTCCGTGTCACTTTCCTATCGGGCACTCTAGCCCAAATCTCCTAGCTTCCTATTTCTAAGGGTTGTTTAAGACCTGGGGTCAGACACTCCTTCCTAAAATCCTCTACATATGATCTGATCTGATCTACAAGAGCATTGTGGGCACGTTAAGCCCTCGGGCCACAGGTACTGGCCCCCCGGTAGTAAATAAGGGCGTCTTCTACCTCGCTTCCATGTCACTTTCCTATCGGGCGCTCTAGCCCAAATCTCCTAGCTTCCTATTTCTAAGGGTTGTTTAAGACCTGGGGTCATACACTCCCTTCCTAAAATCCTCTACATATGATCTGATCTGATCTACAAGACCATTGTGGGCACGTTAAGCCCTCGGGCCACAGGTACTGGCCCCCGGTAGTAAATAAGGGCGTCTTCTACCTCGCTTCCGTGTCACTTTCCTGTCGGGCACTCTAGCCCAAATCTCCTAGCTTCCTATTTCTAAGGGTTGTTTAAGACCTGGGGTCAGACACTCCCTTCCTAAAATCCTCTACATATGATCTGATCTGATCTACAAGAGCATTGTGGGCACGTTAAGCCCTCGGGCCACAGGTACTGGCCCCCGGTAGTAAATAAGGGCGTCTTCTACCTCGCTTCCGTGTCACTTTCCTATCGGGCACTCTAGCCCAAATCTCCTAGCTTCCTATTTCTAAGGGTTGTTTAAGACCTGGGGTCAGACACTCCCTTCCTAAAATCCTCTACATATGATCTGATCTGATCTACAAGAGCATTGTGGGCACGTTAAGCCCTCGGGCCACAGGTACTGGCCCCCCGGTAGTAAATAAGGGCGTCTTCTACCTCGCTTCCGTGTCACTTTCCTATCGGGCACTCTAGCCCAAATCTCCTAGCTTCCTATTTCTAAGGGTTGTTTAAGACCTGGGGTCAGACACTCCCTTCCTAAAATCCTCTACATATGATCTGATCTGATCTACAAGAGCATTGTGGGCACGTTAAGCCCTCGGGCCACAGGTACTGGCCCCCGGTAGTAAATAAGGGCGTCTTCTACCTCGCTTCCGTGTCACTTTCCTATCGGGCACTCTAGCCCAAATCTCCTAGCTTCCTATTTCTAAGGGTTGTTTAAGACCTGGGGTCAGACACTCCCTTCCTAAAATCCTCTACATATGATCTGATCTGATCTACAAGAGCATTGTGGGCACGTTAAGCCCTCGGGCCACAGGTACTGGCCCCCGGTAGTAAATAAGGGCGTCTTCTACCTCGCTTCCGTGTCACTTTCCTATCGGGCACTCTAGCCCAAATCTCCTAGCTTCCTATTTCTAAGGGTTGTTTAAGACCTGGGGTCAGACACTCCCTTCCTAAAATCCTCTACATATGATCTGATCTGATCTACAAGAGCATTGTGGGCACGTTAAGCCCTCGGGCCACAGGTACTGGCCCCCGGTAGTAAATAAGGGCGTCTTCTACCTCGCTTCCGTGTCACTTTCCTATCGGGCACTCTAGCCCAAATCTCCTAGCTTCCTATTTCTAAGGGTTGTTTAAGACCTGGGGTCAGACACTCCCTTCCTAAAATCCTCTACATATGATCTGATCTGATCTACAAGAGCATTGTGGGCACGTTAAGCCCTCGGGCCACAGGTACTGGCCCCCGGTAGTAAATAAGGGCGTCTTCTACCTCGCTTCCGTGTCACTTTCCTATCGGGCACTCTAGCCCAAATCTCCTAGCTTCCTATTTCTAAGGGTTGTTTAAGACCTGGGGTCGGACACACCTGTCCTAAAATCCTCTACATATGATTATCTGAAAAAATTTCACTAGTTATTGTCATGGATAAAAGAAGGGATTTATCAGATTTTAAAAAAGGGATGATTATCGGCTTTCGGGCCAAGGGTGGCAGTATTTCTGAAAGAGCGGGGTTTTTTGAGCTGTTCACGTTCTGCTGTGGTTAAAGTGTATCGTGATTGGAGAAAGGGCACCATTTATGTGAGAGGTGCCATTTATGTGAGAGGTGAACGTCGGCTGCGAAGGTGCGTGAAAGCCGATCGGCACGCTACAGTGGAGCAACTCGCGGACGGAATGAACCAGGGGGCTACCGGAAATGTGCCTAAAACGACAGTTCGAACCCTGCTGCATATGGGTTACGATGCAGACGGACGGTCACTGCACCTATGCTAACGAAGGTGCATCGGCAGAAAAGGCATACATTTGCACGGCAGTATCGGAATTGCACCTCCGCTGAAAGGATTGCCTTCTCCGACGAGTCACATTTTCTGCTTCATCGAATGAAAGGAGGTTGGCGTATAAGGCGAGAAACATCGGAGAACAAACACTCTTCAAACATTGCTGGAAGAACACAAGCTGGTGGGAGCAGCATTATAGTCTGCAAAAAAAGTTTTGTGGCATTCTCTGGGTCCACTCATACCTGTGGATGGCCCTATGGACCGAATGCGTTATGAATCCATCCTTGCAGACCACGTACACCCCTACATGCTCATTGTCTTCCCTGGGACGGATGTGATCTTCCAGCACGACAATGCGACGTGTCACACAGCTAGAAATGTCCCAGAGTGGTTGGAAGAGCACGATGAATGCTTCAAAATACTTCCCTGGCCCCCTAATACCCCAGACATAAACCCAATTGAGCATCTGTGGGACCACCTCGATCGTGTTGTTCGCTCTATGGATCCTCCACCACGAACCCTCGAGCAGCTGTCACATGCACTGCAGTCAGCATGTCTCCACATACCTGTGAACACCTTATTGAGTCACTCCCAGCCCGTCTAGCTGCTGTCCGCGCTGCACCCGGCGGTTACTCTGGATATTAGCTGGTGGTCACAATAATGTGACTCGGCCGTGTACTTATTTCACATTAAAATCATCCTTGAGATTCATTCAGATTCATCGCATGTTTTCCCATGAAACTGGAAAGTTATGTTGCAGTTTATAATATTCTTTGCCAATCTTCTTCTTTACCATAATGTGTAAGACCTTGTCCTCAATCATGTCCTTATTTTGAAACGAAATTGAGGACAACATGTCCTTTTGTCCTCCGTTTGTTCTCAAAAATCCGACCAACTTTACCATGGATAATGTAAAATGACAAAATTTACGATCAAGGTGAGCAACAAGAAAAAAGATTTATTTCCCAGCATCAAATATACAACAAAAGAATCTAATTGAGAGGGAAAAGCGTGTATCCCTGGTACTGCCAAATAAATCGGATATTGAGAGTCTTAGGGTCTCGAACAATGAAATATCACTGCCAGAAAATAATGTAGCAAGATATCAGATAAAGAGCAGTGATTATGTGAACTTCGTCTCTACTGCTAACAGTAGCACAGAAAATTCGGAAATCGTGAGTATTCCACTTCCGAAGTAACACAATTACACACACCTATCTTATGCACAAACACATTCATAGAGAGAATTTTCATGTTCTCGTGGACTGAAATGATGAGAAGAAAACAGGAAAAAGGGAAATTAAGCACAAGTTCCACGTGGCTTGTATGCAGGTCATGGGACTGGAAATAAGTGAAGAAAATCTGTTTAAAACAGTGCTTTGGGATACGAATGAAAACATATGAGAGATTGGGAAAACGTTTGAGCCGCCCCGGTGGCTCAGTGGTCTAAGCGATGGCCTCTGATCATTCGTCCGAAAGGGATCCGGGTTCGAATCCCAGTGAGGCATGGATGTTGTGTTTGTCTTATGGCACTGGCTCTCTCCCTTCCCCGGAACCAGTGACCCTAAATTAGTGACGGGCGACTGCTTGTAGCGCATTGAGTTGCTCACGGTGGTCGTTAAACCTCCAATTAAAAAAAAAAACTTTGAAAAGATTTAGAGAGATGCGTTTTATGATGTTTCAACAGAGAAAGGGAACCTAAAAATATCCAAAATTTCTAAAGGTCCAAGATTTCGAGACAAAGAGAAAAAATTTAAAAGTGTTTTTATATTAAAACGAAATTTTAAAAAATGTACATCACCTAACAAGGCTGGAATGTTAAATTCTTTTACTTTTCCCGTTCTGATCTTTACTTTAAGGATGTTTTTGAATGAGCTTTAGGGTTCCTCTTCTGCGATAGATGGTGCAAAAAATCACTCCTTTGGCGTGGCTTTTACGTTTTGAGGGACTGTCCCAGAACTTGGCGTCACCGAATCACTACAGACCTCGCCATATTCAGAATAGAAGCGGTCTCTCGTTGGCTCCACAATGAAGAGACAAAATACGAGCTGTTACGTTTTAGCCAATAACGTCGCTTATGGCGGAGCTTAGTAGGTAGGCGGAGTTTCGATAGCTCAAATTCAGGGGTTCTCTGCTAATGTACACATTTTGTCTTCAAAAAATAAACGTACAGTAGAATTTAAGATGATTTATGGGCGACAATATTCCAGTCTCACATTTGGCCTCATTCAATTATTTCTATTTGACCTAGATAATTAAAAAAATCAGACAGAAGTGAGAAATTTCGTTTCTTCCAGACAGAAGCACTGCTAACCTAACTTATCGCGCCATCTAGCGCCGAAATTGGAATAGTCAGAAAAACTGAATTAAAAAAAAAAATCTAACACTTTTTTCGGAATAATAGCTATGGTACATATTAGCCATAGGTCGTTTTTATTTATGCTCAAAATTTCAAACACTACAAAGTAATAGTCTTCGAGAAAATGTGTACAGAAAAATTACATTACAGATATACGTAGGATGGAATTTCTATTACACTCATTCAAAGACAGCCTTAAGGGTGGTTCAGTTTTGAATCTATTAATTTTTCTCCGTGAGATTCTATTTCTAAGTGAAGATGACGTCATTTTCTTACACCCAATGCAACTGTAAGATCTCTTGAATTTATTTTTTTTCGACTGGAGGTTTAACGGCCACCGTGGGCAATTCAATGGGCTATAAGCAGTCGCCCGTCCCTAATTTAGGGCCACTGGTTCCAGGGAAGGGAGAGAGCCAGTGCCGTAAGACAAACACAACATCCATGCCTCACCGGGATTCGAACCCAGACCCCTTTCGACCGAATGATCAGAGGCCATCGCTTAGAGCACTGCGCCATTGAAAGTTAAACGACCACCGTGAGCAACTCAATGGGCTATAAGCAGTCGCCCGTCCCTAATTTAGGGACACTGGTTCCAGGGAAGGGAGAGAAACAGTGCCGTAAGACAAACACAACATCCATGCCTCACCGGGATTCAAACCCGGACCCCTTTCGGACGAATGATCAGAGGCCATTGCTTAGACAACTGCGCCATTGAAAGTTAAACGACCACCGTGAGCAACTCAATGGGCTATAAGCAGTCGCCCGTTCCTAATTTAGCGCCAGTGCTTCCAGGGAAGGGAGAGAACCAGTGCCGTAAGACAAACACAACATCCATGCCTCATCGGGATTCGAACCCGAACCCCTTTTGGACGAATGATCAGAGGCCATCCCTTAGACCACTGCGCCACCGGGTCGGCGAAGTTTCATCTAGAGCAGGGCCCATTTAAGAGGGGAGATCGGGAGGCTGCAGCCCCGGGCCCCGTATTTTCAAAGGGCCCAGCAATTATGCAAGAAGTTTGAACAACTGACAGAATTTTGCAGTCTTTTTTTTTTTTTTGCAAATAGCACAGCAAAAATTATAAGAAACTACCTTGTGAAAAAAAAAATTCTACTTTTTTCCTCTTCCTTAGAAGTAGTCCGCGAAAAGTAAAGTCGCCCCAGACCGTCCTCAAAACTTTGGAAACTATTGCAGATGTCTTAGTACACATTTGTAATTGGGAGAAATTTTCATAAATTAGGAATTTGTTTGAACTATCACAAAGTGAAATAATATAGCGTTAAATACGTGCAATTGAAATCATTATAGCGTTAAATACGTGCAATTGAAATCATTATAGCGTTAAAAATACGTATCGCACGCTAATTGTGTCAAGCATGTTCGTAAACTGCATGGAGTTGAATTCGCGTACTGCGCAACACATCCTGCGCGCGACGCTACCCTCGCTCCCTGTGCGCTGTAGAGATGATGCAATATTTCTGGGTGTGCCGCCGTGTTTAACTCAGTGTATCTCGGCAACAGTGAGCTCAACACGACTATGCGTGGTATTATTTTAAAGCTCTCGCCGAGATCTATTCAAATATGCAAATAACATTTCGCAGTGATTTGAACTGAACATAAAAAAAATGGTTTTCTTGTGAACCGGTGAACACTTTTGACAATATCGCGGTTTACCTGGACAACCGTGGGTGCAGAACGACTGTGCGTGGTGTCATTTTAAAGCTCTCGACGAGATCTATTCAAATATGTAAAGAACATATCGCAGTGGTTTAAACTAAAAATTTTAAAAGTTATTTTTCCTGTAAACGGGTTAACAGTTTCGACAATGCCGCGGAAAATTCGCAAAGCAAACGCAAGCAAAAGTGGAGAAAATAAAAACGAGAGGCAAGAGCAAGTGATGAGGAATGAAAGAAGCCCAAGAAGACAGAGCACCCCGTCGGGTAATTCGTGTATCGATCTGCCTTGTGTTTGCAATGTATCCAGCATTATTTTTGCATTAATTGAACACTTATACATGGTCGAGTCACATTTTTGTGACCACCATCTAATATCCAGAATAACAGCCGGGTGCAGCGTGCACAGCAGCTAGACGGGCTATGAGTGACTCAGTAAGGTGCTGGAAGGTGTTCACAGGTATGTGGAGCCATTCTGACTGCAGTGCATCTGACTGCTGCTGGATGGTGCATGGTGGAGAATCCATAGAGCGAACAACAGGATCGAGGTGGTCTCACAGATGCTCAATTGAGTATAAATCTGAACAATTAGGGGGCCAGGGAAGTACTTTCAAGTCTTCATCGTGCTTTTCCAACCACTCTCGGACATTTCTAGCTATGTGACACGTCGCATTGTCGAATTGCAAGATTCCATCCGCCCCAGGGAAGGTAATCAGCATGGTATGCGTGGTCTGCACGGATGGATTCATAACGAATTCGGTCCATAGTGCCTTCGATAGGTACGAATGGACCCATAGAATGCCATGAAAATATTTCCCTGACCATAACGCTGCCCCCACTAGCTTGTGTTCTCCAGCAATGATTGAAGAGTGTTTGTTCTCCGATGTTTCTCGCCTTGTACGCCAACGTACATCCGTTCGATGAAACAGAAAACGTGATTCATTGGAGAAAGCAATTCTTTACCAATCAGCGGAGGTCCAATTCCAATGCTACCGTGAAAATGTAAGCCTTTTCTGCCGACGCAGCTCCATTAGGCCACCCCGGTGGCGCAGTGGTCTAAGGCGCTGACCTCTGATCATTCGTCCGTAAGGGGTCCGGGTTCGAATCCCGGTCAGGCATGGATGTTGTGTTTGTCTTACAGCACTGGCTCCCTCCCTTCCCTGGAACCAGTGACCCTAAATTAGGGACGGGCGACTGCTTATAGCCCATTGAGTTGCTCACGGTGGTCGTGAAACCTCCAAACAAAAAAAAAAAGCTCCATTAGCATAGGTGCAGTGACCATCTGTCTGCATCGGAGTCCCATAAAAAGCAGGGTTCGCTGAACTGTAGCGCCCTGGTTCATTCGGCCAGTGAGTTGCTTCACTGCACCTTCGAAGGCGACGTTCACCTCTCACATCAATGACACGTGGTGCTCCTCAGTCTCCATGTCGCTTATTCGCAATGGTGCCATTTCTCCAATCACGATACATTTTAACCACAGCAGCACGCGAACAGTTCACAACCTGCGCTGCTTCAGAAATACTGCCACACTTGGCCCGAAAGCCGATAATAATCCCTTTTTGCAAATCTGATATATCTCCTTCTATCCATGACAGCAACGAGTGATATGTTTTCAGAATGCACACCTTATATACCCTCGAAGCCAGCTCATGACACTTGCCTTCTTTCGTTGACTACGCGCTGTTGACGTCAAAAGTAAGAGGTGGGCACAATAATGTGACTCGACTGTGTATTTTAACACGTAACTGTAAATTACTCTTAAAAATTGCGCTTTTCCAAATGCACTCCATTCAATTTTTGAACCTCTATTAATTTATTCTTCGATGTGATTCCTCATTTGATATTTCAGATCCGAAGAAGATGTGGGCGTGAGTTATTCCGAAATTTCCCCGCCAACCTCTTAAAGTCTTCTGTTGTGAAGTCATTTAAGACACCCCGCCCGCTGGCGCAGTGGTCTGAACGCTGGCTTCTGTACATTCGCCCAAGATAGGTCCGAGTTTGAATCTCGGTGAGACATGGATGTTGTGTTGGTCTTACAGCACTGGTTCTCTCCCTTCCCTGGAACCAGTTAATTCACATATTTTATTTTTCTACGTAGTCCCCCCCCTACGGTACCGATACGCTAACATTTAATTTGGCAGTTAGTGTATGTGAGTCTGGAGAGGAATTTGAGGCTGCTGTGGTGCAGTGGAAGCATATCCGGCGCGTAACTGGAAGACACAGGGTTCGATTCCCGGTGGCGGCCAATGAGAATTTTTCTGTGGCTCACTTATAAACGTGGAAAGAGCGATGACCTCTGTTTTCTGTTCCTGGCCCACATCAAATGTCTGTATTAATTTAACAAGTTTTTTTAAACCCGTCTCTGTAAAAATCTCCAGGTTGTTCTTGGAACCGTTTCCTCGTAGCCACTTAAACAACTTCATCACAGGTGAACTGTATTCCTTTCAGATGTCTCTTGAGAGCATAAAAACAACCGGAAGTCGGACAGCGCCATAGCTCGGCTGTTAGTAGGGTGTTCAAGAACTGCATACTCTTCCTCACAGGTGAACTGAATTCCTTTTAGATGTTTCTTGAAAGCAGAAAACAACCAGAAGTCGGACGGCGCTATAGCTGGGCTGTAGTAAGGGTGTTCAAGAACTGGCTCTTGAGAGCAGAAAACAACCAGAAGTCCGACAGCGCCATAGATGGGCTGTAGGTAGGTTGTTAAAGAACTTCATACTCCCCTCACAGGTGAACTGAATTCCTTTTAGATGTCTCTTGAGAGCAGAAAACAACGAGAAGTCGGACGGCGCCAAAGCTGGGCTGTAGGTAATGTGTTCAAGAACTTCATACTCTTCCTCACAGGTGAACTGAATTCCTTTTAGATGGCTCTTGAGTGCAGAAAACAACCAGAAGTCGGACGGCGCCATAGCTGGGCTGTAGGTAGGGTGTTCAAGAACTTCATACTCTTCCTCACAGGTGAACTGAATTTCTTTTAGATGTCTCTTGAGAGCACAAAACAACCACAAGTCGGACGGCGCCATAGCTGGGCTGTAGGTAGGGTGTTCAAGAACTTCATACTCTTCCTCACAGGTGAACTGAATTCCTTTTAGATGTCTCTTAAGAGCAGAAAACAACCAGAAGTCAGACGGCGCCATAGTTGGGCTGTTTTTTTTGTTTTTTTTATTGGAGGTTTAACGACCACCGTGAGCAACTCAATGGGCTATAAGCAGTCGCCCGTCCCTAATTTAGGGTCACTGGTTCCAGGGAAGGGAGAGAGCCAGTGCCGTAAGACAAACACAACATCCATGCCTCACCGGGATTCGAACCCGGACCCCAGACGGACGAATGATCAGAGGCCATCGCCTTAGACCACTGCGCCACCGGGGCGGCATAGCTGGGCTGTAGGTAGGGTGTTCAAGAACTTTATACTCTTCCTCATAGGTGAACTGAATTCTTTTCAGATGTCTCTTGAGAGCAGAAAACAACCAGAAGTCTAACTTTTTTTAAGCGTGCAAGTAGTTCTCAGAATTGATAGTCGTAGTCTTCAGAAGTAATACATTTCTAACCCACATATCGGCTACATCAAGGCTTTTATAAGCTTTTAGAGCTTTTCCGGTATAACACGAAAAACTACCTATTAAATAGTTATAAATATCGTGATAGTTCAGATCAGGCAAGTCCGTAGAAACACAAACTTCCAGACGATAAATATATCTTTCAGGTATGTCATATGGATCTTCTAAGGCATTATTTCTAAGCTTTTCTTTGTGACGCTGCTATTTCACCACATGAAGATGACCAACTTTGTCAGAAAGAACAGTTTTTTTAACTCTATTTGCAGCAGCGGCAGCCATTGAAAAGCTTGCAGAGAGACCCGCTCGGGTACTTTCTAACCACCCGGAAGTCTAGCAGACAGTTTTGTGACGTCACGTGCAAAGGCTCTATAGGTGCTCATAGCTTATGCGACGAAGTTAGCACACTTTCTTTTCATTCAGACATGTCATATTACATCTGAGTCGATTGCAAAGGACCAGGCACTTGTGAACTCTTCCACTGATGAAGGCATAATATTTGGCGAAACATGTTTGGATGCTGGTAGCATGGGTAGAATGTAGATAGGTTCCGTGGTTTTGTCATTTTCAACTTTTAATTTTGTTGTTTTACTTTTCAATCGATTTTAATGTTCTCATTTCATTTGAATATCACCATTTCGTACTTGGTTTAGCGCCGTTTCATTCACGTTTTACTTAATTTGTCATTTTAACCGTTCGTTGTGATATGTCTTTTCGACTGCTAATATACGTTTTCTAGCAGAGGAAGTTTTTGCTGTTCGTTGTGATATATGTCTTTTCGACTGCTGATATACGTTCACTAGCAGAGGTAGCCGGACGACAATGGATGTAGGCCTACTTTTCAAAGTTCGGGTAAGTCTTTTTGATTGTGCTGCTTGTAATTTGCTTTTAGTTAATATTACGAGGGACCTGTTGCTTAAAATTGCTAGTATAAACACTTGATGAACAGTATTTTGCTACTGTAAATAGTAGTTATAGATGCATGTCTTAGTGGTTGTTCAATGAACTTAAAACTGATAACTTGGAATTTCAGAACATATTTTCTATTGTATGCCACCAGTAATTCTGTATTTAATCCTACACAAATAGCTTCATTCTTGCGTTCTGGGCTTATTGTGGATGTATTTTCGTCTTTTGAAAATCTTGGAGACTTGTTATGATTATCAAGTTGTTCAGCCGCCCCGTTGGCGCAGTGGTCTAAGGAGCTGGCCTCTGATCATTCGTCCGTAAGGGGTCCGGGTTCGAATCCCGGTGAGGCATGGATGTTGTGTTTGTCTTACGGCACTGGCTCTCTCCCTTCCATGGAACCAGTGACCCTAAATTAGGGACGGGCGACTGCTTATAGCCCATTGAGTTGCTCACAGTGGTCGTTAAGCCTCCAATAAAAAAAAAGTTGTTCAAAAACTCATTTATATTTCTTTTCCCTCCGAGAACTGCGAGAGAGTATGATCTTGTTAAAGTGTTCTTAGAAATGCTGTTGAAGTGATTTTAGAAATGGGTGACCCATAAAATGATCTTCACGGCAGAGTGAGCTAAATTTTCGTGATCCGTCAAATTGTTTTTACGACAGAGCGAGCTACGACAGTTTCAATTTTTGATATTTTCTCTTAAAATGCATGTTTTGCCACTCCTTAAGCACCCTTCTCTATATGAAGTAACACAGCAGGCATTTTCCCATTTTTTTAAATAAAATTACTGTTCAAAAAATGCCGATCCTTCCTCTTTATGTAGATAAAATGACACACGCAAAAGTATTAAGAGTGCTACTTACCTTCCTGAAAAAATTGCATCAAGACTAATTTATATAAATTACAATCATTACAAAATATGATGGTCAGAATTTTAAATAATTTTAGGGGAATTAACTTGAATATGGGGGTACGGATAAAATCTTATGGATTTTTAGATATTGAGAAATTATGGCAATTTAGATTATTAGGATTCATGTATAAAAGCAAATAGGCATCAACATTTAGTTCAACTGATCACTGTACGACACGACTATCAACCAAGAGATTGACAATCTCAGCGGTTCGCTCTCCCTCTAGCGGCAAAAGGAAGAATTACTGTAGTACGGGTAACGTTTTTGGCTCAATGCTTGGCTGTTGGTAGATCGCTAATTACGTTCAGTTGTCGTAGTTTGGTGTATTTTTGCATTCATTCTGGAATTAGAGAGTTGTATAATGGAGAATTCCGTGAAGAAGAACAAATCATATTGTTGTGTCCCGCAATGTCGTTCCCAAGGTTTCAGCTATGTTTTTCACAAGTTAGTATAAACGTTTGTGCCTTGCGTTTGAAATCCATCCAGTGAAATGCTACTAACCTAGTAACGTCTTTGAATGAATAATAAACAAGGCAGCATGTTTATATTGCATAGTAGTAATTAAAAAATCCGCATTTCTACATAATCTTGAAAACAAATAATTGCTGTTATCCGTATAAATTTAAACTTCATTATGGAACAAGATTTGCAATGTTCTGTCAACAGTCATCGGTTCAAAAACGCAGAACCCAATGATGATCAACAATTACCAATTCACAAACACTTTTAGCAGAATGTTCAAAAATTACAAATGTTATTGTTGACAGTATTGAAAATGGGTCCTGGGAAACGTCAAGTGAAACGAAATGTCAGCTTTTAATAGTAATCCGGATTAGAACACCACTGTCTGTATTACTATATCACTTGCCTGAAAATGTAAAAATAAAAATTACCTGTTACAGTAAAGCATTACTGTTACACAGTGCTTACACGTTCCACTTCTGCCCGCTTTACAAGAGCACTCAAATGACTTTATAGAAATTTCACTGTTACTTGTATCTAAAACACCGTTGATGGAGTGAGGCGACGACGTTATTGCCGTGGACTGAATGCAGTGCGAAACTACGAGAATTTCTCTTCCATCTTCTTTCTTAATTCCACAAGAAATTATATGGGCTACATTAACAATCACTTTCCCTTCTTTAATGCATCTTGAATTTTTGGAAGCGTCCACAAATTTCATTATTTCAAGGATTGAAAGCGACGAACCAGCCATTCTAACATTCGACTTTATGGAAACACGTGCGACGTTACCCGTACTAGAGAACTCTGTTTACGTTTCCACAGCGCCCCCTATAGTTCGTTGAGGTTCCCAATCACTGAAACATCAACTTACAGTATAAAGTAAAAATTAAAAAAAAAAAAGAAAATGTTTTGCCCTTCAAAACCTTACCGGAAGAAAAAGGGGGAAATATTTTCTCAATGAGACATCGGCTTTATAATTTGCATTCCAATAATGTCTTGAAATTCAGTATCCTAAAAACTTTATAAATTATTTAATAATGTACTTCGTTTCTCAGCAATGAGTGACTAAATTTCTTGGTAAGAACATGAGATCAAAATAAATATTGAAACTTAATGCTTTCCATTTAGTTGGCTTTCAAAATAAGCCTTGTAATGAGTTGAAAATAGATTGCAACAAATTCGATTACTATTTTTAAAATTGGTCTATTTTCTAATAATATACCAACTGTAATCCATTTATGAAAATCATTCCTAAAAAAGCTTTGCCTGTGATACGATAAACAAAAACTGAATGTATATGATGACATTCTTTTAAAGAAAAATAATTATAACATTTTTCTTTACTTTTCTTCACTTTATAATAATTATTTGATTAAATTTGCTATTCAAATGGGTTTGCAGTGAAGAGAGGAAAATTCTTTTGCACCTTAAACTTAAGTAAAAAGTTTAATAAGGGAAAAATTAAGAAGTGGGTGTTCATGGAGTCTGTCTAAATGGGATAATTCTATGCAGTTCCTGTAAACTATTTTTACCCTTAAAAAAAAGAAAATTATTAATGTAGCATACACACAAGCGTAACGTGGGGAAGGCACTGTAGGGTATGTGCCCGCCCCCCTTAAAAATTGGAAAAACTAATTAGTCGTTCGCCTTTTAAATGTCTTTTAAATTTTGGAAAATAGTAGGTATGGCGTCAAGTTTGAGTAATGGTTTGTCCCGGCATGTTAGAACTTCCTTACCTTGAATAGCGGAACGATAATGCATCTCCTTGAATTTAGATTCAAAGTACAAGGCACATACAACACAACTTTCATCAAGTTTCTTATCAGCTCTGGGAATTGCCTTATCCGATTTGATCAACATATCAGGAATTTTGGGGTAGCAAAGAGTGATATTTTATTTTTGCAGGATTTATAGCCAGTATTACATCCTGGTACAAAACAGATGCTTTGCCTTTTCCGTTTTCTATGTTTTTTATTATTTGCTAATGCAGAAATTCCTAGTCCTTTCATAGCTGACATTATTTCCCTATGATCTTATAACTGTTGCAGTCGATTTCAGTATAGCACTTAAGTTTAACCACACAGTACGTTTAACGCGTGACCCCTCTGATCATTCGTCCGTGAGGGGTCCGGGTTCGAATCCGGTGAGGCATGGATGTTGTGTTTGTCTTACGGCACTGGCTCTCTCCCTTCCCTGGAACCAGTGACCCTGAATTAGGGACGGGCGACTGCTTATAGCCCATTGAGTTGCTCACGGTGGTCGTTAAACCTCCAATCAAAAAAAAAATAACGCGTGACCAGTGCTTCTTTCAGGACTTTCTGGCCGGGGGGGGGGGGGCAAATGGAAGCTTAGAGGTGGCAAGTTTTCCATTTGCTATATTTATATATATAATTTTAACTACTATATTTACATATATAGAAGTAATTACTATATATCCAGCACAGGGGCGCATTTAGAGGGGGCATTGCCCCCCCCGGGAAAATGTTTCTTTTTTTTGAGTTAAAATGCGACTTACATTAGAAAAAATGCCTTAATTTTATAAAAATGTATCAACTTAAAAAAATGCTTTAATTTTTCTTCAATTTTTTCCAGATGGTGGATTTCAAAAACTTCATCCCCCCTTCCCCCGAAGAAAAATTATATATACATCCCTGATATAGTAATTACTTCTTCAAACACTTCAGGAATAACATACTTTTTTCAGCTAAAGGAGGAGTGTGTGTGTGTGTGTGTGTGGGGGGGGGGGGTCCGCAGGCTTGAAATTTTTATCAATTAAAATGCATTCAACGCACTCTTGATCCCGAATCTCGATTTCCAGACAATTAGATATGATTAGTCTACTTATTACATTTTGAAGAATATCATGCGTCGGAATACACTTTTTGATAAAATGAACTATAACTAGTACCATTTTAATAAATATTTAAAAAAAGTATAATTGGAGAAATACTTGTTGCATAAAAAGAAACGAAACTTCCTTTTTCATCATAGCCTGAATTTATTAAAATTTGGTTCGATAACCTAAAATGTGTCCGGGGGGGGGTGTGGGTGTGTGTGTGTGAATGGTCGTTTCCGGGAGGGTTTCACCCCTGGATGTATGCCTGAAAGAAGCACTGCGCGTGACAGCCAATACTTGATCAACTTCTACATCTTCACGAAAAAAAGTTGCTAATTTCGGAAATAAATTTCGTTATAAACAATCCACAGTTGAATAAAACTAGCACACTAACACCTGAATAAGCCTATTGCGTTTTAGGGATAAACTGTTGAATTGCCTAGTGTATTACTGTTATGATCGAACTACAACGAATTAGCAAAGATGCTGCCAAAAGATTTCCCTCCACTAACCTTTGTTTTGTGAAAATTTGAAGTTTCGTAAGGCAGCAAATCCTTGGCAAACAAACTTCCCACCATTGAATAGCATGAAGCCGATGAAGCATCCTAACGGAACTTCCGATGCCAGCGCCCTTTGTCATTTCATGACGATTGGTCACAAAACCGTGAGGGACATCTTAGGGAGCACGTCACACTAATTCTTCTAGGCACTGTACTAATAAGCAGTCGCCCGGCCCTAATTCAGGGCCAGTGGTTCCAGGGAAGGGAGATAACCAGTGCCGTACGACAAATACAACATCCATGCCTCACCGGGACTCAAACCCGAGCCCATGACGGAAGAAGGGTCAGAAGGCAGCGCTTAGACCACTGCGCCACTGAGGAGGCCCGAAATTTCATAGTTAGTTTACGGTAGCAATTGTGTCATGCAAATAAATTTTCATCTTGAGAACTAAAACGTCGCCGCCCCGGTGTCGCAGTGGTCTAAGCGATGGCCTCTGATCATTCGTCCGAAAGGGGTCCGGGTTCGAATCCCGGTGAGGTATGGATGTTGTGTTTGTCTTACGGCACTGGCTCTCTCTCTTCTTTGGAACCAGTGACCCTAAATTAGAAACAGGCGACTGCTTATAGCCCATTGAGTTGCTCACGGTGGTCGATAAACCTACAATAAAAAACAACAGCAGCAACAACAACTAAAACGTTGATCTTTGTATAATATTTTTTGCGTTTTAATTTATTTAGCCACATTTTCGTACATCCCTAAAACGTAAACTTTGTTCTTGAATATCTGATTTCCTGTTTCCATAACATGCAACACAACACAATACAAAATCATGGGCTGATTTTAAAGATTTTATTGTATATGCATGTATTAGAACTTGCAGGTTTCCCTAGAACCCATCGTCAGATACATAAACAGAAGAAGGAATACGTTTAAATAGAATGTTACGTGACATGATATAGACATCAGATATTAATGTGCGGTACAATGTCACAAGAGACGGATGACAGGTTGATATGAGGACATGACCTTTATCTCGACATGGCTTTTTTAGCCATGATCTCGATTACTGCTATAATGTTCTTTGTTGTATCTCCTAATGAGAACAACACAATTAATTTAGTTACATGCTAACTTCTATTTATTTTTACAGTGCAGAATGTATGGATACCTGCATTCCATTGTTCTTTATTTCATGATACTTACCACGTCGTTTAGACAATTTGAAGCCACGGGACATTGTATCACATATTAATATCTGATATCTATATCATGTCACGAAACATTCTATCTAAACGTATTCCTTCTTCTGTTTATGTATCTGACGATGGGTTCTAAGGAAACCTGAAAGTTCTAATACATGTATGTACTGTACAATAAAATCTTTGAAATCAGCCCGTGATTTTGAATTTGTATTGTGATGTGATTCTTCTTATCAAGATCGTGCATTTAAGACAACTACCTCTATTACTTTTGACTATCTCTGCACGAATTTAAATCATCTAACGCAAAACACAATTTCTTTTTTCAAATCTCTTCTTGCCTTTCATCGATATTTCATAAAGTCCGATGTTCGTAATTTTAATCGTTCCCAAAACGTGGGAAGTGATGTTGCGTAATCATGGCAGGCTGTTTCGCAATGTCTGTGTATTTGAATTAATACCGGTTCCGGATGAAACAGCTGTTTTACTTGGCGCGTATCATTATCTTGAAGAATGTGAAAATCATCCAGCATTCTGAAAAGGCTTCTGGATAGGCCGGAGAGCGTCGTGAAGGTGCGCCCACAGATTTATTTTTTAGACTAAGAAAATTCCATTTCGTGTTGTAGTGTAAAGAGTGTAAGGCCTGCGTATAAATTTTTAAATGATGTATTACTAACCAATTCGCTTATGGTTCAGATATTGTTTAACGTTGTAACAAACAAGTCAGGGGCATATGATTAATTTTCTGCGAAACATAACTATCGGGGAAAAAATGATCAGTTATGCTTTTACTGAAGGATAACCTGTAAGTTACCATATCACTTTGAAATAATTTGACTTAGTCTTGTGCATTTTCAGGTATCAGAATAACATCGTCTTACACCAGTATACTGTGTTAATTTTTTCAGTAACAATCGGTAAGATAAACCCTCTATAAAATTACAAATAATATGAAAAGTTAGGCAAAATGAGAAAGCGAACTAGAATAATAAATTAAACATTTGTAACAGATAAGTCACTGTTAAGTAACCGAAATATATATAAACATTTATGTATATACTCTGTCATGAAAGAAGTGGCCTGGCGCTCCAAGATCAGCCGAGGCTTTCCAGTAGGTAGAGGGGTGGGGTGGGGATTGAGGTCAACAAACCTTATGTAGCATGTATATATCAGGGCTTGAAAAATACCATGCCTGGAGCATGTAAATTATTGGCCTGGGTAGGTAAATACAAATCTAGTTTCCCAGCAGTACAGGCAACTAAATTTTAAAATAAAGTTTGAAATAGAATTTTCTACTACACAAGAAAAGAGAGAGTCATCACATATCGTTTTTCATTTCATTGCTAATCACCGGAAGTTGTATTATGCCACCACGGTGGCCTCAGTGGTCTAAGCGATGGCCTCTAATCATTTGTCCATAAGGGGTCCGGGTTCGAATCCCGGCGAGGCATGGATGTTGTGTTTGTCTTACGGCACTGGTTCTTTCCCTTCCCTGAAACCAGTGACCCTAAATTAGGGACGGGCGACTGCTTATAGCCCATTGAGTTGCTCACGGTGGTCGTTAAACCTCCAATAAAAAAAAAAAAAAAAAAAAGTATTGTTATGGAGTGCCAAGGACAGAAGAACAGCACACGCCGCCCCGGTGGCGCAGTGGTCTAAGGCGCTGGCCTCTGATCATTCGTCCGTAAGGGGTCCGGGTTCGAATCCCGGTGAGGCATGGATGTTGTGTTTGTCTTACGGCACTGGCTCTCTCCCTTCCCTGGAACCAGTGACCCTAAATTAGGGACGGGCGACTGCTTATAGCCCATTGAGTTGCTCACGGTGGTCGTTAAACCTCAAAAAAAAAAAAAAAAAAAAAAAAAAAAGAACAGCACTTCTTTAATTGTATTATGCTGTAGGTCCAGAAATTGGGAACCATATGTAGTTTTGCTCCAAATATTATTTATAGTCAGCGACACTATTCAGGGTTCTGATGGAACTAGCATTTAGTGACAAAGGGTGAAAACTTGAAAGAAAGGAACATGGTAGAATCACTAAATTTTTCAGAAACCAATTTCAGCATCATCATCTTAAAACTTGAGATACAAGTTTTTAAGCATTTTGAATTCAGACCGTTTAAATGGAAATGCAAAACATGTAAAAAAAGTTCATATTTTTTTGACTTAAAAAAGTGAGGGTTCTGATTTGTTATCTTAAAAGATAAATTTTCCTGAGCATCCAAATTTTACTAACTTGGGCAGGTAAATAATTTTTGCACATTCCCAGCTGGGTATGTAACTTTTCAGATGTTTTTCAGGCCCTGATGTGATACCCACTTCACTGGCTGTTTCTGAGGCGGCTCTGGTGAACAAAAGATCTAAGGATTTGTGCACAGCTACAATGAAAAAAAAAAAAAAATAGAGAAGAAAGAAAAACACACAGTTAATATTATTCATATTAAAAAAATATGAATTTTGGTGGGCGATAATTGAATAAATAAATTTTAAAAAATGTGATTGTTAGGTTTAAAACTAGCCTGGCACCACCAGGTCTTGACTGCACCCATGTATATACTGCACACAACTTAAAAAACGTGAAGACATGCATGCTTGCTGTTACCAGAAAAGATAAGAAAAGAAACTTGTGGACCAGAAAAATGACAGGAGTGGAAGTAGACATGATAAGAATAAAATCCCTGCAATGGCATTAGGTTAGACATGTTGCCAGAAGAATGGACCACTGATGGACATACTAGATTTTAGAATGGACACCAAGGGACAGGAAAAGACCCATAAGAAGACCACATGGCCGCCCCGGTGGCGCAGTGGTCTAAGCGATGGCCTCTGATCATTCGTCCGAACGGGGTCCGGGTTCGAATCCCGGTGAGGCATGGATGTTGTGTTTGTCTTACGGCACTGGCTCTCTCCCTTCCCTGGAACCAGTGACCCTAAATTAGGGACGGGCGACTGCTTATAGCCCATTGAGTTGCTCACGGCGGTCGTTAAACCTCCAATCAAAAAAAAAAAAAAAAAAAAAAGACCACATGGAAGGTGGGTGGATAAAATTTGAAAGCATGAAGGAGACTGG
Source organism: Macrothele yani (assembly GCA_039090855.1). NCBI lineage: Eukaryota > Metazoa > Arthropoda > Arachnida > Araneae > Macrothelidae > Macrothele > Macrothele yani. The sequence continues at coordinate 110,716,192 of CM076999.1, read as the reverse complement.
CTTAAATCATACTTGGGGAGTTCTTCATCCAGCAGTGAGTTGACAATGTTCACAATGATTACACTGGGGAACACATTTTTTCTTATTTTCTGTTGCATGAAATTTTTTTATGGATTCTAAGTATTTTTTCAACGCTGATTTCAAATCTGAAATCGGTTTTCCTCTACACGCTCTAGTTTTCATGCAATTTGAAACTTGTGATTTTTGCAAAAAAAAAAAAAAAAAAAAAAAAAGACACCCATTGATATTCACATTAGGGATAGCTTGAGAACTAAAAGACAATTAGGCTATTTTTTTTACAAACATCAGTATTCTGAACTTAGACTAATTAGGCTAATTTTTTTACAAACAATATTCTTTATCTTTATTGTTAATTTTGGATTCTAGAGATTTATGTGGTTTACAGAAAGATAGCACCTGTTTTTCTTTGTTTCAGATCTGTTCATTGCTTCAAGTAGACATAAGTTTGTAAATAATCCTGATTCATTCTGTTATGTATGTGGCTGCTACACATTTCTTCGGCAAAGACGCAATATAACTTCGCTTAAGAGGCGTGCCTATAAGGCCTATTTTGAAGTTCCCCTTGGCGACCAAGACAAGAAATGGGCTCCTCATATTGTGTGTCATAATTGCGAGGAAATACTTCGTGACTGGACAAAAGGAAAATGAAATGGTCTGCCTTTTGGAGTTCCCATGGTTTGGCGAGAACCCAAGGACCACATAACTGACTGCTATTTTTACCTGGTCAACATGAACGGTGTCGGCAAGAAAAACTGACATAAGATCTTTCCCAGTATTCCCTGAGCAATTCGGCCTGCTCCACACACTGAGGAACTCCCGGTTCCAGTTTTTAATGGTTTTGCCTCATCTGAAGGTGAAGGCAGTGAACATGATCAGGAAGACCACAAGGGTTGTGATAATGAGCTTCAAGACATGTTTTCAGAATCTGAAGACTCCTTATCTGATACCAAAGAGTCATCAGCAGTTTAGCCTACCGGAATTGAATGACTAAGTGCGTGATTTGGGGCTCTCCATGAAAGCAGCTGAGGTATTAGCCTCCAGGCTGCGAGAAAAAAAACCCTACTTGACCACTCTGCAAAAGTTTCTTATTTCCAAAAGCGGGACCAGATTTTTTGTGCACTTCTTTTCAGAGGACAAGCAGTTTGTTTACTGCCACAATATCCCTGGTCTTCTCAGGCAATTAGGTGTTACCTTGTATAGTCCAACAATATGGTGATTATTTCTAGATGGCTCACAGCACAGCCTCAAGTGTGTTCTCTTGCACAATGGCAATGTTTATGGAGTGGTTCCAGTTGGTCACTCAGTGCATTTGCGAGAAGAACATAATGGCATAAAAATGTTCATTGACTTACTCAAATATCATGAGCACAACTGGATCATTTGTTAATACAGACATTTAATGTGGAGCAGAAACATCAAACAAAGATCTTCGCTCTTTCCACATTTATAAGTGAGTCGCAGAAAAATTCTCATTGGCCGCCACCGGGAGTCGAACCCAGGGTCTTCCAGTTACGCGCCGGATATGCTTCCGCTACACCACAGTGCCCTCGAATTCCTCCAGACTCGCACACGCTAACTGCTAAGCCAATTTGGCAGGCAGGTTGCTTCTTGGAGCCCCGCACAATGCTGAGGATTCACCAAAGATGGTAAGCAGCAACTGAAGAAATAATTAGAAAGCAAATGAATAATTAATACAGACATTTAATGTGGACCAGGAATATCAAACAAAGATCTTCGCTCTTTCCACGTTTATAAGTGAGTCGCGGAAATATTTTCATTGGCCGCCATCGGGAGTCGAACCCAGGGTCTTCCAGTTACGCGCCGGATATGCTGAAGAAAAGGTTTGTTTGGTGAAACATGTCACTTTTGTTGGCATTCCATGGTAGCTGAATCGTTTAGAATTTTAAAGAGAGGAAAAAATTTGCTACGTATAAAGTTTTGCTTAAGTATTTTCCCCAAGAATTTTACTTGGTACAATAATAAGGTGTTTTTTGTTGTAAAGTATTTCATTATGATGCTTTTATTTTTCTTACATCAGACATGCACACTACGCGGGAAGCATGCGGCCCTCGGCCTGATTGTATGTGGCTTGCGCACACCAAGCTGCAGAAAACGGGAATTAGTCAAAATTTATACGAAAATAATAGGGATATGAAAATTTTATGGAGCACTGGGGGTACCCACAAGTATATAAATAATGGTATGAAAATTTTATGAGGGTACAGAAGCAGTGTTTACAATACCATTTGCGACTAATATTGAAACGGCGGCCGCAGAATTTCAGATGGAGTTTGCTGACCTCCAATATAACTCCGAATTGAAGGTTAAATTTGCAGAAGTTTCTTTACTATAATATCACGTAAACTACTTGCCTTGTGAAATGAAGAGATTGAAAATCCACTTTCTAAAAACGGTAACATTACTCGGAAGCACTTATGCAAACAATCACTTTCTTCAATGAAACAAGTATATCAAGAAGTCGTTCTGGTCTAACTGATGAACACCTGGCGGGAAACCTGCGAGTCTGTGTGTGTGTCCAACATTGAACCAGATGTTGAAAGACTAATAAACAATGTCAAATTTCTTACTAGAGACCTACAAAAAATAAAAAAGGTTTTGGCGACGCTTCCATATTTTTTAAGCAAGTAAATTGTTTTGTTTATTTAATTTCTGTACATGTCTATTATTATTATTTTTTTTTATTTTCAATATTTTGGTTTGGGGATCTTTTTGGAATCTTTTGTTGGGGATACCAGCTGCAGCCTGCCATTGTCCCTGTCTTACATAAATACTATAAACCAAACAAGTTCACCATTTTTTTTATGTAAAATTACATCTAACTCTGCGGATAGTATGGGCGACTTATGGCCGACCGCCTGTGACAGAAATAGGTGCAAATTGAAATCATTATAGCATTAAAAATACATGCCACACACTGATGGTGTTAGCGTACTTGTAAACAGCATGGAGTCCAATTCGCATACTGCACAATACATCATGCATGCGACGCTCCCCCTCGTTCCCTGTTTGTGGGGCACATGATGCAACATTTCTGGGTGTGCCACCGTGTTTGACTCAATCTACCTCGACAACCGTGAGTGCAACATGACTGTGCATGGTATCTTCGTAAAAGCTCTCAACGAGATTAAATATATGAAGAACATTTCGCAGTGGTTTGAGCTGAACATTTAAAAAATTGTTTTCTTGTGAACTGGTGAACACTTTTGACAATATCACGGTTTATCTAGACAACTGTGAGTGCAAAACGACTGTGCGTGATACCATTTCAAAGCTCTTGACGAGATCTTTTCAAATGTATAAAGAACATATCGCAGTGATTTAAACTAAAATTAAAAAAAATGTTTTCTTGTGAAAGGGTTAACAGTTTCAACAATGCCACGGAATTTCGCAGAATGAACGCAAGCAAAAGTGGAGAAAATGAAAACGAGAGGCAAGAGCAAGTGATGAGGAATGTAAGAAGACTGCGGCCCAATGAACTAGATAGTTTTGAGAATGCCTGAAAGCAGCCCCTGCTAAACAAAAATCCAACACACTGATCAGAACCGTATCCGGCTGATCTCAAACTCTGCCTTGTGTTTGTAATGTATCCAGCATTATTTGTAAAAATCATATTAGCTACTTTTCATATCATAGACCTGTGTTGGCTATAACAAATTAAATAAACATTTTGAAACCATACTAGACTAGCTCATTTTAACTCTTAGATCTGCAAGTCCTAGTTCTGTGTTCCAAACTGACGGCTCAATCAGAAATGAGCCTATCTGGGTGTTTTTTTCCGTTGTAATGTGCTTTTTGTTATATCATATTTTGCTAAAACAAGTTTTGACTGCACTACAATTTTACAAAAATAAATGCATTAATTATATTTGGCCATTTGAAAAAGAAAAACCTGCTTGGGGAGGGGCAGCCACTACTGGGGTGAAGTGACTACCACCCTTCCCACCTTCAAAGGATCTGCTAACTGGGGTGAAGTACCACTTCACTAAAATTTATAAAAAGTATTCAGTGGAAATAACTTTTTTACGGGTCTTAATTAAGTAATTATTTAAAAAAGTTGGTGGTCAAATTTTTGAACTAAAGCCTAGTTCATCATCAGGACTATGTTACTGGAGTAGTTGCTGCCACTCAGTCGGAAGTGTCCAACCACAATTATCATTAATTGTGGCACTTCTTGCTATTTCCATCCCTTCTTCTAGTTTCCTCTTTACTAAGTTTGATTGGTGTGCGATTATTCTTACTGTGTCCCAATTTATGGAGTGTCCACTTGCTTGTATATGTCTGTTTTGTTGCTGATGTTCCTAATAGCTGCTTGGTGTTCTTTCATTCAGATTTTAATTCTTTTTCCTGTTTCTCCTATATAGCTGAGCCCGCAGTTACAGCTGATGCAATATACTACCCCTTTTTACAATTGGATGTCCACTTGCTTGTATATGTCTCTCTAGCCCTGTTTTGTTGCTAATGTTCCTAATAGCTGCTTGGTGTTCTTTCATTAAAATTTTAATTCTTTTTTCTGTTTCTCCTATATAGCTGAGCCCCGCAGGTACAGTCGATGCAATAGACTACTCCTTCTTGCAATTGGATGCCTGTTTCTTTCTGTTTTTAGGACTGGCAGGAATTTCTTTAATTTTTTATTTAGATCTGGAGCAAGTCTGATATTATATTTTGCTACGACCCTCTTCAGGAGAAACAGGAAGGAATGTTAAAGTCCGAATGAAAGAACACCAAACAGCTATTAGGAACATTAGCAACAAAACAGGGCTACACAGACATACAAGCTAGGGGATACTCCATAAATTGGGACTCAGTAAGAATAATAGCCCACCAATCAAACTTAGTAAAGAGGAAACTAGAAGATGGGATTAAAATAGGGAGAAGAAGAAGTACCACTATTAACTATAATTGCAGTTGGACACTTCCAACTGAGTGGCAGCAACTACTTCAGTGACATAGTCCTGATGATGAACTAAGCTTTAGTTCGAAAATTTGACCACCAACTTTTTAAAATAATTACCTCTATAAGGCCCGTAAGAAAGTTATTTCCACAGTAAACTATGAATAGAAGTGCCATAAATTCATTTACAACTAGGATAAAAGTATTCTTCGAATGATTTAGCAGATTCTTAAAATTAGTCACATTTTTGTTTACAAAAATGATTTCTGCGAAATGCTGTGGCTTCCCATTTCTAAAGGCAAGCTAGAAGTGGAAGCATACAGTTTCAAATTGCACTACAAACTGATGACAGACTATTTTGTACCTGTGCGTAGGCCATGTCAAGAGGTAAGAGCCACAGTTCCAAATCACTTCACTCTGGGGCTGTGAAGAGAGCTGATGTAAGAACCTAGACTTCACTGAGTAAGGAAGGAACTCTCTACACTTACAGTTAAACTGCCATTTTATGTTGACATCATTGATCGCTATGCCTCCTTCAAAAATAGAAGAATTGACCTTTATAAGAAGTAGATGAATTTTTTTTTGTGGATTATCATTTTGAAATGCTTCTCTGGTCATGAGCTGGCAGCAAGGCTAGTTTTTTTGCCCCATAATGGTTGGTGCATGAAGGCTCATGTAAACAAACACTAAGAGAGGGGAGAAACAGAAATGCTTGAAAGCATTGCAATTCAGAAGTCCACCCATTCTGTTGTATTTAATGTTTGAATTCAGTGTCAAGAAGTATGAATAAGTTAATTCTTTCATCCATGCATTTTATTCTACATTAGATACTTTTTCTTCTAGATGATGTGTGAACTTCTTTTCTAAGAGCTTATTGATGGAAATGATATGAGTGATAAAGATGATAATCAAAGGTAAGGTTTTCAGCTGAATGTGGCATATTTTTTGAAATGTCTTTTTTAGGTTAATTCATAGTATGATAAAAAAAAGTTCTGAGACTAGGTACGTAGCGTGCCAACAGATGGCAGTACGCGGATGCGCGAGCAGCGGTCGAGGGCAGTGACCTTCATGGGTCATTGTGCCGAGTGGCGTTCTGTGAACATCGGGAGCTGTGCTACACGATATTTGGTGACCACGTGCAGAACACAGCTGCCATTTCGGTATGGACTGCAAACTAGAGCAGTGAGCGAACATCAAATTCTGGGGCAAATCGGGAACGGAGACTCGTGAAATGTGGAAGGCTTATGGCAATTAGTCCTGCGAGGTGTTTTGAGTGGCACTCTAGCTTTAAGAGCAGCAGAACGGCACTGGAAGACGACGAGAGGTCCACAAGCAAAACCCCCGAAAATATGGACAAAATTAGGGACTGGTGCATGAGGATCGTCGGAGAACCATTCAAGACATTGCTACCATTGTCAGTGTGTCATACGGAACAGCGCAAGAAATTCTGATGTCGGTTTTGAACATGCACCGCATTGTTGCAAAGTTTGTGCTAAAGATTCTGAATCCTGAACAGAAGGCGCTCCGTGTCGAACTCTGTCAAGATCTTCGTCAGCAGGTGGTGAATGAACCAACATTCCTGTCGTGGGTCTTCACTGGGGACGAGACTTGGGTCTATGGTTACGACCCAGAGACCAAACAACAGGTGTCGCCGTGGAAGAGCCCAGCATCTCCATGACCAAAGAAGGGCGACAGGTCCGAAGCACAACCAAAAGCATGCTCACCGTGTTCTTCGACATTCGTGGGGTTGTGCGCCATGAATTCGTCCCCCAGGGCAAGACCTTCACTGCCCTTTTTTACCCAGATGTTCTGAGGCGTCTTAGGGAGGACATTCGCCACAAACTACCTGAAATGTGGCTCGGGCGATTTCGTGCTCCATCACGACAATGCAGCAGCTCACAGAACGTTAGCAACACAGCAGTTTTGCAGCCGCAACAGCATGACTACCCTTCCTCACCGCCTTACTCACCAGATTTGGCCCCCTGTGACTTCTTTCTGTCCCCGAAGCTGAAGCTCAAGGGTTGCCATTTTGAAACCATAGACGAGATCCAGCGCGAATCGCAGACGGTGATTGACATGATTTGTGAAAAGGATTTTCAGGGAACGTTCCAGCAGTGGCAAAAACGCTGTCAGCAGTGTATCGCTGCCCAAGGAGACTACTTTGAGAGAAATCATAGCCAGACTTAAGTAACGTAAGTACTTTGTCTTGGAACTTTTTGATCAGACCTCATATTGGGTGTTTGCAAAAGTTCTACCCGTTTTTGTAATAGATGCAAATTGCGATCTGAGTAGTTACGTCCCAGATGATGCTGCAATGGCAAATTTTCGGCCAATAAAGTGTGGAGCTTTAGAGCATATAGAGGCACTAGGTTTGTTCCAGTAAGTCATTCGTAACAGAAATCACGGACGGTGTAACATGACATGTGATAAGGAGCACATTAGACATTGTTTACTGTACGAGTTCAGTAAAGGCAGTACTGCAGCCGCGGCTTGCCACAACATCTGTCAAGTGTACGGGGAGGGTGCCGTTGACAATAGCATGTCACCTTTGGTTTAGAAAATTCTGGGACTGAGATAGAAGCTGTAAAGATCAACCACGTCCTGGACGCCCATCCACGATTTCTGACGAGGATGTGGACCAAGCCATAACAAATAACCCACATCTAACTGTTCAGGAATTAGCGGAAACATTGCCTGTACACAGAACAACAATCAAAAGACAGATTCACGCCCTTGGGTTCATCACCAAGTTTGATAACTGGGTTCTACACCAGCTTTCCGCAAAGCAACGAGAGGAGATAATCTGTACCCGTGTTTCTTTGCTTTTTCAACTCAGAAATGAACCGTTTTGGAGACGAATTGTAACGGGTGATGAGAAATGGGTACTGTACCGTGATGTAAAGCGTTGACGGACTGTGTGCCAAGTCACGGAGCCTGCGACCTCAAGAGGAAGACTGTATCCCAAAAAGGTTTTGTTGAGTGTTTGGTGGGATGTCCAGGGAATAATCCACTGGGAGCTGTTGGCATCTAACTGAACGATAAATGCTGACCTCTACTGCCGATAGTTGGACAGATTGCGAGAACAACTGATATTGAAGCGGCCAGCACTCGCCAATCACAAAGGCGTGATCTTTCATCATGCTAACGCCAGACCTCATGCTGCTTTAATCACTCGGCAAAAATTACTGGAATTTGGTTGGGAACTGTTACCTTACCCTGCATATTCCTGTGATCATAAAAGAGTGGTAGCCAATGCACGTAACTAACAAACAAATTAAGAAGATGATAGTATAGAACACGCTAAGTTCTGTATAAAAGTTTTAAGGCGAATATATTTCAGCCATTATTATGGCATTCATCAGTGTGACTACCATCTGTTTCGTTGCCAGATTGAAAAGGTAAGTTTTGTAACGATAACTCCGGGTGACATGATGCAATGAGGGATTTCCAGATGTATAGAACAAAAAAGGGGAGCTCAGAGTTGCAATTTTTGGAAAATAAAATTTCGAAACTTTCTCTAAACCTCAGAGCAAACCGATTTTGGAAGGAAGCCAACTTTTTTGTATCGGACCAAAATGGAATAGCAGAAGTGTCAGCCATGGTAAGTTGAGACAATGAAGAGGTAGGTTTTCCAAGTTTCACATCAGATTTGTGTTCCTGAAGTCTTGAGAGAATTTTCCGGAATGAACTTCCAATGGAAGTTCATTCCGGAAAATTCTCTCAAGACTTCAGGTAAAATTCTCTCAAGACTTCAGGTAAAATTCTCTCAAGACTTCAGGTAACTTCCATTGGAAGTTCATTCCGGAAAATTCATTCCAAGACTTAAGGTAAAATTAAAATTGCAACTCTGAGCTCCCCTTTTTCGTTCCATTCATCTGGAAATCCCTCATTGCATCACGTCACCCGGAGTCACCGTTACAAAACTTACCTTTCCAATCTGGCAACGAAACCAATCTTAGTCGCACTGATGAAGGCCATAGTAATGGCTGAAATATATTTGCCTTAAAACTTTTATACGTAACTTAGCGTGTTCTATACTACCATCTTCTTAATATTCCTCTGACCTGGCACCTACGGACTACCACCTTTTTCAATTGTTAAAGAACGCCTTCGCTCTCCAAACCATCAATGATGTGTACGATGTGAAAACGGCTTTACAGGACTTTTTGACTCTAAAGCATGGGAGTTTTTCTGGCGTGGAATTCACCTATTTGTAGACAGATGGCAAGAGGACATATAGAATGATAGCAATTTTGTGAAATACTAAGTACGTTATTTGTTGTGTTCTCCTCCTTTCTTTGTAGCCTACAAAAATGGGTAGAACTTATGCACACACCCAATACTTTAGTAAGAGAGCTATTTTAGTTCATTCATTGTTCTTTTATTTTCCATTTGTCCTATATACAATCATTAGTGAGTTTTCGATCTCAATATGAGAATACTTTTCTTTTCTGTTTTATATGTTTGATAAGTATCTCAAGCATTTTGCATGTACATAGACACTTCAGACAGCGGTATAACCATCTGGGGGTGTCTGATCACAACACATACACAGTAATCGACCCCCCCCCCCCGCAGATTATATGTATACATATATGTACACACAATAATACAGGGTGTCCGAGAATTATTGGACACATTACAGAATTATGTACAAAAAAACTATGAGCATTGTCTGTTTTTCTATGTCACGTATTTCTAACACGGTTTCTATATTTTTATTTTGCGGAATTGTTATTCCCAGAATCCGATAGATGGCGCTAGGTGTGGCCTGATGAGGAGTGTATGAGAAATGCTCAATCAGTAGTCGTGTCATCCATACAGCAGAAGGCGATGTGTGTGTTATGGCTTGCGGAATTAAAATCTGTCATTAAAGTTCAAAGATGGTACCGTTTAGAGTATGGTTGTAATCCTCCATCAACGAATTCAATTAAGCGGTGGACGAAACAGTTTAAAGAAACTGGCAATGTGGAACATCGTGGAGAAGCCGGTAGGCCTAGTGTCTGCGGTGAGACGGTTGACCAAGTTAATGAAAGTTTCCGACGAAGCCCCAGGAAATCCGTTCGTAAAGCAAGCAGAGAACTGCGCATTCCGAAATCAACAGTTCACGATATCTTGCACAAGAAATTAAAGTGTTTCATGCTTATAAAATTCAAATAGTGCAAAAGATGCATGTAAATAATCACACTCTGCGATACGATTTCGCTGTGGATATGCTGAATCGAGTGGAAAACGACGAAAACTTTCTCAGTACTGTAATTTTTAGTGATGAATCCACATTTCATGTATCAGGTATTGTGAATCATCACAACTGTAGGATATTGGGCAGTGAACCGCCTCATGCTGCTATTGAACTGGAACGTGATTCTCCAAAAGTTCATGTGTGGTGCGCTCTATCAAAAAGAGAAGTGATTGGCCCTTTCTTCTTCTGCGAAAAAACCATAAATGGTGACATTTACTTGGATATGCTAGAAAATTTTGCTATACTCCAGATCAAAAGATACGACACGAAAATAATGCTTTTCTGTTAATAACAAAACCTCGGCTACTGTAATTTTTGTGAAATGTTTCGGATATTCAGGTGTCATTTAATTCGACTTCTACCATCTACAAGAGAGGTTACTAGTGTTTTTGTAAATATATTTCGAAAGCATTTGTCATTTTTGTTTCAATTTTTGATTTTCCGTATTTTGTTTTTTTACCTTAATTTTCAGTTCTCTGATTTGTTTCAATAAATGCCGGCACGAACGTTTCTATCTTCTATCGAACGTGGCTCTGCTACAAAAGCTCTTTAAAATATTGTTTTTTTTCCTGTTTTCAGAAAGTTAAGCTCTTTTTCCGTTATTAATAATTTGTCATTTAAAAAATTTACTTTTTTTTTTTTTTGGAGCATATCACACTTCACGCAGAAAATTGTCTCTTCAAAACTCATCTACTGTAATTTTTGTGAAACGTTTCGGATGTTCAAGTGTCCATTTAATTCGACTTTTACCCTCTACAAGAGAGGTTACCTGTGATTTTGTAAGTATGTTTCAAAAGCATTTCTTTTTTTTTTTTTTTCAATTTTTGATTTTTCGTATTTTTTTTTTTTTACCTTAATTTTCAGTTCTCTGATTTGTTTCAATAAAAGCCGGCACGAACGATTTCATTTTCTGGCTTTTCCAGAAAAGCTCTTTAAAATATCCTTTTTTTTTCCTGTTTTCAGAAAGTTTAGCTCTTTTTCCGTTATTGACAATTTGTCATTTAAAAAATAATTTTTTTTTAACATACCACATTTCACGCAGAAAATTATCTCTTCATCTGCTGCAGGTTGAATTGGGGCCACATTTTCTCCAAAATACCTTTTTTGAAAGGACTAAGATTTTTAAATCTATCAAAAGAAAGCATCATGCAGTATTTTTCTCCTTCTTTGTCTTTCACCTCTTACAGTGACATTTTCAACGTTTGATCTCTGTAAATTGACTGTTTGTATAGCCGACGATTTCAATGTCTTTTTCATTGGTTAATCAAGCAGGCGATTCATCATATCGTCTTTGTACTTACTATTTATAAAGTGCTCCCTTCAAATCCTGGCATTTTTCTCATTAAAAGAATCTGCTCTGCAACACCTGTTAACCCAGTTTTTTGTAACTACTGGGTCGTTTCTACGGAAACAGTGATTCCTGCAGGTATTTCAGCACGTAGCACAGCGCAAGAAGCCATTGTACGAAAAATATATACTTAAGAAATTAAATAAAGAAATTCGATGTCAGAAATACAACCCTAATAAACAGCAGATAACTAATGCGAATGCAACAAACGTGGGTTAAACAGCATCCACCGATCGCTTTACATCGCACACTGACAAGTGGCATTCATCCTAGTGACGTCACTGAGCGACACAGGCAAGGACCACTTCAAACACAAAGCGATGAGGAGGCAGGTGTGTCTCACCCTCCTACCACAGCACACCTGCCTCCTGAAGATGACAGTAGCCTGTTGAAAGCACTAGAGGATTGTGTGTGAAGGGCTGAATGAGGGTGACACTTGCAGTAGGGTTAGCACTAGTTTTGAAACGGATGGAGCATTTTGTTAATCACAGTTGACAAAGGTTTAACCACCTTGGAATGTAATGTAGTGTAAATGTGTACATAGTTTCTTAATTGAATGTATGAATGAGTAGTATGCTTGTGTGGTTTTTATGGAATTGACGAGCTATGGTTACATCTCATATGACTGAAAAAAACCCCAGTGCTGTTTGTCTAGCAAAAAAAAAAAAAAAAAATAATAATAATACGATGTTTCATCCCCGGAAGAAGGAATCGTAGGCAAAGTGTCTGTAAACCTTTGAAGGCCAACAATATTGTGATAATTGACGTGCTTGAAGTGTCTGTGGATGGAAATTACTATGATCTTTAGGGTAAGTGATTGGTGATTTTTAATAGTATATCATTAATGCCACATTGGAAAATGTCTTTCAATCACTGAACTGGGAAAACAAAGGGATAAAGATTAATGGAGATTATCTAACCCACCTTCGTTTTGCTGATGACGTAGTCATTTTTGCAACTACCCCATCAGAGCTGCAGAGTATGATCCAGGAACTTGCTGACAAGAGTAAAGAAGTGGGATTAAAAATGAACTTTCAGAAGACAAAAGTGATGTTCAATGCTTTTACAAGAAATGAAGATTTATCGATTGATGGAGAAAAGCTGGAGATAACAGATACGTATGTTTATCTTGGACAGCAGATATCAAGTGAGGGTCACATTGATGAAGAAATTAATCGGCGTACAAAACTTGCCTGGAGAGCTTTTGGAAGAAACAGCATAATTTTCAAAAGCAATATGCCGTTATGTCTTAAAAGAAAAGTGTTTGATCAATGCATCCTTCCAGTGCTTACGTATGGTGCAGAGACGTGGACCTTAACTAAAAGAGACATACAAAGGCTGCAGACAACTCAAAGAAGCATGGAGAGGTGCATGCTTGGTATAACCAGGAGAGATAAGAAGAGGAACTCGTGGATCCGAAAAATGACGAGAGTGGAAGACATCATGATCAGAGTTAAATCCCTGAAATGGCAATGGGCTGGACATACTGCCAGAAGGACAGACCATAGATGGACAGCCGAAATTTTAGATTGGATTCCAAGGGACAGGAAAAGACCCAGAAAAAGACCACATGGGAGATGGGTGGATGAAATTCGTAAATATGCGGGAGTGACATGGAGGAGACTGGCACAAGACAGACCGTTGTGGAGGAAACTTGGGGAGACCTTCGTCCAGCAGTGGATTGATAATGGTTGACAATGATGATGATGATGATCATTAATGAATTGCACGTAAACTATGCGCACTTTGCTGGGGTTTAATACCTTAAAAGTGCAAATATAATAAAATTTATGCCTATATGCGTACGTGTATTTTTCCTACGAAATGCGCACAGAAATAGTAGGGGTTCGAGGAACCCACAACAAAATCATTGGCGGTTCAAAAAGTGCCTAGAACCCACGAAGTCAACACCTATGCTTGTTAATAATTACGTTTAATTTGAATATGCTTAAGGGAGTAGATTTGGGAAACATCAGGTTTAGTGACGTATCTCGGGGTCTAAGACCTGGGCTAATCTCACCCATCTTCCACCAAAGTACTGTTTTTTTTAAATTTCGAAGTTTATTTTCAAGTTATTTAGTAAAGTAATTGTATATTATTCATTCAATACATTGAATTAGTTCTTACTGTTTCACACTTTAGACCAGATTCTAAGGAGATATGGGGAAACGATGCTCCGGAGCTGTTATATGTAAATCATATACATTAAAGTGCATGCAATAAGCTTCAAACTTACCCTTTTGTCTTTGGTTGTTAGTTAATCCGTGATTCTTCACCCTGCCTGTGGAATTTCATCAGAAATTTCCTTTTCTTCAATCACTGCCTTTATCTGATGATGTTCTTGACCAGTGGTATCAACTTGTTGTGAACAACGACATGAAACATTTTTAAAAACGAACTGGAAGAAAGTTTGATTTAAAAAAAGTTTCATGTCATTATTCACAACAAGTTGATACCACTGGTCAAAAACATCATCAGATAAAGGCAATGATTGAAGAAAAGGAAATTTTCAATGATTTTCCACACGCAGGGTGAAGAATCTTGGATTAATTTTTCTAGCCCTGCTTCAAGAACTCTTGTACCACAGGTCTAATAAAAACTGTGGTATTTTCATGACAATGGTCCATCATCCTGATCTGTAGTTTACCAAATTTCTGCAAGTGTGAGAAGTATGTGTGAAACAATTTTAATCACAATGAAAAGTTGCATAGTACTTTGCATGAAGAACAATTTGGGATTTACTTTCCCAAATGCCAGATGACACTGAGTAATGATTTGCTTCTACACATGTCCAGAAACTGCACAACCTGTTCTGTTGAATTGGTCTTGTTCAATGTAAGTTCAGATGGATAGATGGTTTTGGCTAAATTTTCAAAGTCATCATTATTGAAAACAATTATATCATCGATGTAACGGAATATCTGTCCAGTAACTGTGTTGATCTTTTACCTGTAATTGTCTTCAAAGAAATGAAGGTATAGGTTTGCCAGGGTACTTGAAAATATTCAACAGGACAGATTGTGCAGTTTATGGACATTCAACTTAATATTGTCAATCATAAATATCTTATGACCAAAGTTTTTGATAAGCTTAAAAACTTCGACTTTGATATTAACTACTATAAACGCTGGACTTCCAATATATCCAAGACTGTTCATAGAAACCTTATTATTTCACAGTTTTTCCATACCTTCAGGATTTGCAGTACCAACTCTTCCCTTAAAAATTTTTTCTTACAGATCTCTAAGTTCAACTCTGTTCTAATGATTTTCCTACATTTTTTATTAAATTTTTTTATAAACAGCTTTTAAGATATCATGAATCTACTAAAAATTCAACTATTTCTTTTTCAGATATTATTTGTTGATCTACTGGCTCTCCATTTACCTTTCATTTTACCTGTCATTTATGCACTTCTGGTTCTACACTATCTACCAACATGTAATTGGACACCTGTGATAGCAAAGGAAAACAAAGTTTATTCACCTTCAACAGTTGGTGGAGCCTCCACGAGCGGCGATTACAGCTGCGACCCTCCGGGGCATGCCCTCAACCAGGCGTACGACGGCTAGCGGTATTTTCTTCCACTCGGCTTGGAGAAGACAGGTCAGTTCCTTCACCGATTTTGGGCAGTGGGGGCACCCTTTAAGTCGACGCTCCAACTCGTCCCAGAGGTGCTCGATAGGGTTAAGGTCCGGGCTCTGCGCAGGCCAGTCCATTCGATTACCCTAAACACCCCCATAGCATAATTCTACCGCCGCCGAACTTCACAGTTGGCACAATACATTCCGGCAGGAGGTGTTCTCCATGCAGACGCCAAACCCATACCCTGTTATCCGAATGGTAGAGGGTGAACCTTGATTCGTCGCTCCAGAGAACCTGTTTCCACTGTTCAACGGTCCACTGTCGACGTTCTTTGCACCACGTTAGCCGAGCAGCGCTATTGGACTTGGTGATCAAAGGCTTGTGGGCGGCAGCACGTCCATGATAACCGAGCAGATGGGCTTCCTTACGGATGATATTCATTGAAAGAACACTCCTGGATGCCTGTTGAAACTCATCGCGGATGTGGCCTATCGATTTGGTGCGGATCTTTCGAATTTCTCTGGTCAGCACCCGTCGGCCTGTAACTCCCAGTTTTGTGGGTCTGCCGGGTCGGGGCACATTCCGACAGTCACCTCTCATCTTCCACTTGTCAATCACGTAGGCCACTGTCGATTTTGGGTACTTCAACTCGCTGGATATGACACGCATGGATTGGCCATTTCTGTGATACCCGACGAATACACCTTTCTCGAAATCAGAGAGCTCCGAACTGCGTGGCATCTTGCATGTGACTGGTTGCGTTGTTGTTTCCCACATGATATTTAACAGCGGCAGCTGTGACGTGTATCAGGACCGCAGATATCGTCGATTGCAGGGGTGTCCAATTACTTGTTGGCAGATAGTGTATTAACTTCCTTTTGCATTTCTGAACTCTTTTTGCCGTTGCATTTGCAATCCTTCGATTGTCGCTGTTATCTATGCATTTGATTTGTTGGTATGTTATGTGAAGTTGCTTCTCGTTTTTACCTTCAGTTAAGCCTGTTTTTGTAATCTTGTGACTCTTTGATTTTGAATTTAAGGTCTGTGTGACTTTGGGAGCACTCACAACACGTTTTGAGTTTTATCAACCTTTGTTGTGATTCGAAGGAAGTCACGTTGTACATTTGATGGTGCTTCCCTGAGGAGAACATCAAATTTGTTTTTTGTTATGAATTTGACTCCTGGTGGACTTTAACTCGGTTCCTATTTTGCTTTTTGACTCCATTCTTCTGAATATTTCTATGTTTATTACATATCTGCTTGACCTTGAGTTTACTGCATTTGCGCGATTTGGGTTTCTTGCTTTAATATTTTTTGCTTTCTTTGGGCCTTGATGTTTGTGTTCAAATTTTTAGTATTTCTGCTGCATGATTCTGGACTATTTTGTCATTCCTTGTGTGTGAGCTTTAGTGTGTTGGTGGTTCTCGGGTTTTATCGCGCGTTTCTGAATTTTGAGCCCTCCTACTTTGGTTCTCCTGCTCCCTGCTTCTTAGTGTTTTTATTAGCTTATATATATATATACATTATATTGACAAAAGTCACCAGACACCTAGAAGAGAAACACAACATAGCATTTATTGACATACCTTAGTACGGCGTCAGTCCACCATTGGCCTTAATGCACGCACTGACCCTTCGAGACATGCTTTCGACAAGGTTTTGGAACACAGCAATGGGTATGTGCCTCCATTCAGTACATAATGCTGCCTCTAACTGTTGCTTAGTAGTAGGCCTTAGTTCCAAACTTCTTATGTGGCGCTCTAATGCATCCCATAGGTGCTCTATGGGATTAAGATCAGGGCTCTGTCCACACAAGATATGGAATTTTTGTCAAATGACACTGTAACAGTCCTTGCTTTATAGCTCTGTGCATTATCCTGCTGGTACCAACAAGGCTCAGTTCCATAGTATTGCCACAGAGTTGGTAGGGCATAATTGTCCAGAATATCGAGGTAGATATGCTGGTTAACAGGTTTGTCCACGATAACCAATGGGCCGGGACCATACCACGACCCCCCCACACAAGTACACTGCCAGCTCCAAACTTGACCGTAGGAACAGTACACTGTGGTAAATAGCTTTCCCCCGGTTGCCATCATACCCACACACGGCCATCATACTGATAGATTGTGGATCTGGATTCATCAGTCTTATAGGACCCGTTTCCATTGATCTACAGTCCACGATAAATGTCCTTTACACCATGCTAAACAACGAGTAGTGTTTCGAGTGGAGATGAAAGGCTTATGAGCAGCCTCACCACCACCGTAACCCATAGAATGAAGTTCTCTGCGAATGGTATGTGTACATATCAAGCTCCCAGCATTTTTACTCACCTGTACACTGAGGTCTTGCACAGTACTCCTTCGATTAGCTGTAACGACTCTCCTGAGGCTTCGACGCCCTCTATCACTGATTTTCTTTGGTCTGCCGGTACGATTTGCTGCTTCAGGCATGCGATGTGTCTTCCACTTATTTAGTACATCCAAAACAGTTGACTTGTGTATGTTTAAACGCCTCTCGGTTTCGGTTATGGACAACCCACTAATATAACACCCAACAATCTTTCTTTTCTCAAAGTCAGTTCTCTCCCCCCATGACACTTTCACTCAACCTCACAGTGCGATATGATCGTTGTCAGCTGCAGGCTTGTTTTTATACCATTTGCAGCTGTACTGCGAATCTTAACAACGCAGGGGAATCCGTTCATTTGCTTTTGAAGGTCTGGTGATTTTTGTCAATATAGTGTATATATATACATACTGACATCAGGAATTAAAAAAAAAACTTTGGGGATTTCCAGTGTTGGGAGTATTTTAGAAACAACAACAACAACAAAAAAAGAAAAACGTGTGCACACGTGAGAATTGGTGGAGTAGCTAGCACCTGTCAATTTGATTGGAATAATCCAGATGCAGAGCTAACTTAACTTGTCCCCAGGATTTGTTGAAATGAGATATTTACCAGATCATTAAAAACTGAACTTGTCCCCAGGATTTGTTGAAATGAGATATTTACCAGATCATTAAAAACTGAGTGAAAGGATTCAAACAAACAAGTAGGATATATGAATAAATAGAGTTAATGTGCCAAAGTAAAAACAATGCTGTAATATTAATGCAATCTCGGTATACAGATGGCAAAAAAACCCCAAAAAACAGCCAGGTGGTACTATCAGCAAATGAGCTCTGAAGAGAACACTCAACAGGGCATTACAAAGTTTATATATAATGGATGTTGTATTTTGTGTCCATGAATGCATTTGTATGTGTGTGTGTGCACATAAAAAAAAATTGTACTTTTTTTTTTTTTTATAAATAGGTGCTAAAAAGTAGTAGTGTTTTGGAGTCCTGTTAAACTGGAGTGGCCACTGATTGCAAAAGTGGCTATAAACTTAGTAAATATTTAAAAGCAAATGAATAGTCAATTTTCTAGTGTTGGATGATTTTACAATTTACAGTTTTTTCTTCCATCTTTTCCAATTATGTTTAATAACTAGTAACTGAAACCAATTTTCCTGTTTGTTTTAGATTTTCCTCCAGGTACAAGAATGAAAAAATGTAAGAATTTTTTTCATTTTTTGCATTAATATTAAAATAAACTGCTTTTTTTTTTACTAAACATGAAAAAGTATTTATCCTAAAACATTGCAAAAAGTAGTTAACTTCGCAAGAATGTTAAATTTTCTGCTTTATTTCTTTTTTCTTAAGTGCTGTAATTTCTGTTGTGTAATGTAATTTGCAGGTTATCTGTCAATGTAAGTTATAAATTTAGGTTCTGCTGATAATATGCCACTTAGACAAAAAAATTGCATCACTTTGATTTTTAAAAAACCTGGTAACTGTGCATCAGAAGTGGTATAGTTTGAAAAATACTGAAAATGTGTTTACAATAGGAAAAAATTAACACTTTGAAGATGGAGGTCAGAAAAGAGTTCAAAAGTTTTTACTTTATTTTTTTATTAGCATTTTGACAGAAGATACAGGTAATTAATGTCACGATGGCGCCTCTAATTTTTTATTTCAGTGATGAAATTGAATTTATGGATTTTATAGAGGTAACATTTATATATATAAAAGTAATATCTTAATTTTTTCTGCTACAAAGAGGCAGAGAAGTCTTGCATAGTGCCAGCTGCATATTTGCCCAAATACCTATTCCTCTAATCCTTGGAATTGCATTGTCCCAAGTACTATGATAATCTTGGATTGAAATTGGAAGATGCTGGTTAAAATTGCTACATCAGAACAGTGTAGTTTCCAATATTCACAACATCAATGATTAACTATAGGATTTCTTCAAATAAAGTAAAAAAAAACCATTTATATTCTAATTCCAGTTGAAGAATTTTTATTTAATCTTCCTTTCCTCTGAGTTTCTTTGTAAAAAAATTATCATTAACATTGTGCAAAATGTCAGACAAAAACAATTAAAGAGAACAATGCAAAGTTTGAAAAAACTGATAAAATAATCAAGTACAGTGTAACTTGGATAATTCGAAGCTGAAGGGACCTCAAAATTGACTTTAGGGAATCGATGGGAAGGTTTGCTGCCTGTATGCCCTTCCCATCGATTCTCGACAGCCAACTCCAAAACCACACACACCCGAGGAACCGTTGTGTAGAAATAATGGCGGTAAATGTACCGCAGAAAGCGCTCGCCACAACGAACCACGTGCGAGACGTCTCCTGACCCGATGAGTATAACTCTTTCTACTAAAATCTTTTAATTAATAGTAAATTTTAAACGTTTGTGCAAGTGAATGAATGTGGAACTGAAAATATATAACCTAACTGTTTTATCTCTGCAAATTTTTTTTAACTAACCAATAGTCCGTAACGTAAGAGACTTCTCGGGGCCTGGAGCACGTGCCTCACAGAGCAAACAACGTGAGAAATACTTTGACAATATTAGGTAAAATACCTTAGATATTATGTATAGTTTAATTAAAATCACGTTTATAACATAAGACAACCTATAAGGTAGTCTCATGAATTGCACTTTTTGTAAATCAGTTAATATCTTTCATTTATTTTAAGCACTATATTCAGTATAATCTGCTGTTAAAATATTGTAAGAATATAGTGTGATACAAGTTTATCATTGGAAAGTCTGAGAAATATATTTTGTGCAGACATGGTTGTGCTTTTTTTAACATGCTTTTTTGGATTGGATAACTTGCCTTAACTTTAGCTGTATGCATTTCTGTGCTGGGTATTTTCTGTTGCAATGTTTGTATATCCTTGTTCTCTGCTGTAATGTATGCAGGGGTGCTTATTTTCCAGAAATTTTCGACGTCGTACTCCGGAAATTTTCGGCGTTTTTTTTTTTTTTTTTTTTTTTTAGAAATGTTATTTTATGGCCAGTGGCAAGGCCTGTCACTGTCCTTTCCCTGCTTTCCCTTGGTTGGTGGCCAAAGCAAAACTGAATTCCACTGGGAGTTGGGAAATCTGACTGTCAATCTACCCCCACAGAGGAGAAAAGAAACAGGTCCACTCTGTGTCTACCCAATTTAGCTGGGAGAGATCCCCTCCCGCCCCCATCCCCCACCTAATGTTATATTTGTCTTCTAAAAGTGTGTTAACTGTTTGCTTTCCTTTGTGGTTTGGTGCTGGGTTTGCCCAGAGCTACTCCAAACAGAAATTTCTCACCCCTTTCTTTTCCTGGCAGTGCCCCTTTGCTCCTGCCCCACCCCAGGGCTTAGTGGCCCACCCACTCTGTCTGCTGCTTTTTTGACCTTCAAGACTTCTCATCTCATCATCACGGAAATCTAGGGAGGATCTCCCTGCTGACTTTTTGTTCACCCCTCCCCCTTCCCTTTGGGATGCCTGCTGGTTGCTGCTCAGGAAATCTTTGTCATTGGTTTCAATGCAATGACAAAGATTTCCTGAGCAGCTTTTTTATTTTTTTTTCTCAGTATTTTACTTTTTATAAGTATTATTTATAGCTTTGAAGGGCCAAACACTGGAAATTTGCAATTAGTAAAATTTCATAAAGGCCACTGTTCTTTAAAAAAATATCAGAACTTGGGAAATAAATTACGAATGTAGCACATATATTCTGATTTTTTTTTTTTTTTTTTGTAAGTATTGATCTACGTTAATTTCAGGAAATTTGGGTTTGGTTTCAGGAAATTTGATTTCACAGAATAAGCACCCCTGTGTATGTAATTTGGTATTGGGTGATAAATTAGCCAACTAAATATCATATTTGAATATTTTAATGAATGAAATTTTATTGTTTGACAAATTAATTTCAACACATTTGAGACACTGTAGTTAGTCTTGCTCTCTGTTTGGCAGAGTTTATTATCTTGTGTTTTTGAAATGTAGAGTATTATGTATTATAGTATGGAATAGTAGACATAGATTTTGTTGCTATGTAAAACAAATGGACTTTGACCTGTTTCATTGTAGCAAGTCAAGGAACCTCAGTGAGAAAAAAAGGAGGGATCAATTTAATATTCTTGTCAGTGAATTGTCCTCTATGGTTCCATCAACAAACCATAAAATGGACAAGTCATCAATTCTTCGTTCAGCCATACTCTTTCTCCGAACCCATAATGGTATAATTCAATTGCTCTCTTTTCCTAAATTTGTTTAATGTCAAATTATTTAAATTTCTGACCCATTTCTTTAAAATATAAATGTGGAGTGCATTGCTAAAGCTTGAAGATAATCTATTTTCTTCATCTTACTATTCTGTTTTTGTTGAGTATAGTATAAAAATAATGTAATGAAATAAGAGATTATTAATAATCTAAAGCAACTTATGGGAATTTACTAGGAAATTTTTTCGTTTATAGCAAATTTTCGGAGAAAACTCTTCTTCTTCAGGCTCTCTTGTTGTTGTCACTTTTTGCTTGTAGAGTTTTCTCCGAAAATTTGCTATAAATGAAAAAATTTCCTAGTAAATTCCCATAAGTTGCTTTAGATTATTAATTCAATTAAACTAGGAAGCCATTTCTCAATATGAGCTTTATTCAAAGAAGTAAGAGATTATTGTTTGATTTCAGGGATATACTGTACAAATTTGTGGCTTGCTGACCACATAAAGCATTTTTTATAATGTCAAGCATATGAGATGCATGTTATGAAATGCACACGTTGACATTTGCCGGTGTGACAGAGGGGTTTTTCTTTCCTCAGATATGCACACTTGAATGAGATAGAATACTTGCCAACATAGCGATTGTGAGAGCCGCAGATGGCTTAGTGGTCAGCGATTCAGACTATCGATGCAAGGTCCCCAGGTTCGAACCTGGGCTGATCTTTCAGAGATGGTGTGATTTACTAACAATCGCTGAATATCCGCCGTGCATCGGACGAGCACGTTAAGTGACGGCCTCCAGGCTGGACCCACTGGTTAAATGGGTATCCTTTCCTATGCCCCCCCTGAAATGCTCTCACCCCTCTATATGCAACATCGTACTTGTACGGTGGCGCCATCTACTGTACTCTAATCTCACTACAAACTGTTCTGTCAAAGTCGCTAGGCTTGCTCTCATTGCTTCTGTTTCTATGTCCTGCCCAGAAGGCGATCTCGCCGTAGGTGGCTGGGATCTAAACTCTACTCACTGTGGACGGAAGTCCTACAAGAAAATGACAAATACTCCAACTTGGCCTCTGTTTCCGTTTCCATAGTGATTGTGTGACTGCTTAAGTCCCATTTTTAGATGTGTTTCTTGATGTGCAAAATGCCCCCAAAACACTTAAAAATGGGGAAAATTCATGAAATTAGTCCATAGAAGCCCCATAGCAGAAGAAAGTTCCTGAACAGTCTGTGACAGATATCATGGTGCCACAATAAGTCTGTGCCAACCGCTTATTGTGGCACCATGCAGGGCCAACCGCAGATGGCTTAGTGGTTAGCGATTCAGACTATCGATGCAAGGTCCCCAGGTTCGAGCCTGGGCTGATCTTTCAGAGATGGTGGGATTTACTAACAATCGCTGAATATTCACCGTGTATCAGATGAGCACGTTAAGTGACGGCCCCCAGGCTGGACCCACTGGTTAAATGGGTATCCTTTCCTATACCCCTTCAGAAATTCTCCCACCCTCTATGTGCAACATCATACTTGTACGGTGGCACCATCTACTGTACTCTAATCTCACTACAAACTGTTCTGTCAAAGTCTCTAGACTTGCTCACATTCCTTCCGTTTCTACGTCCTGCCCAAAAGGCGATCTCGCCATAGGTGGCTGGGACCTAAACTCTACTCACTGTGGACGGAAGTCCTACAAGAAAATGACAAATACTCCAACTTGGCCTCTGTTTCCGTTTCCATAGCGATTGTGTGAATGCTTAAGTCCCATTTTTAGGTGTGTTTCTTGATGTGAAAAATGCCCCCAAAACACTTAAAAATGGGGAAAATTCATGAGATTAGTCCGTAAAAGCCCCATAGCAGAAGAAAGTTCCTGAACAGTCTGTGACAGATATCATGGTTCCACAATCAGTCTGTGGGTGGTCACTGGGCAACCTGCAGATTATATCAAGATATCAAATTTTAATTATTTGATATTTTGTAAGATATCAAATTTTTGTTTTTGTGCAAAAAAATCAAAAATAAAAAAAAAATCAGCACCTTCAGAGATCAAAAATGAAACTAAAGAAACTGACCTCCTTTATATTTTTCAACCTAAAACATTTGTCTAGCCTAAATACTACAGCACTTGCAATGATAACTAGGATCAAGGACACTCTGCCCTGTGTACCTAGAACTCTGTCTCCATTTTTGAGCTGAAACACGAAGATTTATGAAATAAAATTATATTTAACAATACCGGACAGACGCAACATAGAGAGAAAAAAAAACTTACGATTACGGGAGAAATCTTCACTCCATCGAACTTCCATTTTCGGATGGTTTTCAAAGACAAAAAAACATGCATCCATAATCGGGAGTCTGCAAGTGAGGATTTAATAGGGGTCTGGGAACATCGTTTTTGTCTGCAGGACCAAAATAAAATCTGCGACATACACTGAAGAGCAATTGAATTAGAGACAGTCGGCGTTATGCAAATGTGGCACTGTGGGTGGCCCTGTAACGGAAACGACATGACGTATGCAGCGATCCGACAATATAAGGAGTGATGCGACGGGAATCAGTAAGAGTCGGGTGCAGTATGGGTAAGATGAAGGATCTAAGCGCAATTGATCGTGGGCAAATTGTCGGGGCCCGGCGAATGGGTCACTCCATCTCAAAAGTCGTGCAGGCACTGGGATTTTCGTGAGCCACTGTGTAACGGGTGCACCGTGAGTACATCAAATCTGGTAAAACCATCCCTGCAAGGGCCAACTGCCGTGGACAACAGCGTGTGGATGAGCTGGGTCATCGTCGGCTAGCTCGCATTGTAACAGCAGATAGATGGGCCACAGTGCAAGAAATCACTCGGCAATTTAACGCTGGTGCACAAAAACGTGTAAGCAGCCACACCATCCAGAACCATCTCCTCACTATGGGGTACAGAAGCCATCGTCCCACGAGGGTACTGCTGCTGACCGCACATCACAGGGTGCAAAGATTAACATGGGCGCGGGAACATCGCCACTGGACCCTAGACATGTGGAAAACTGTTGCCTGGACTGATGAGTCGAGATTCACATTGGTACATACGGATGGCAGGATACGAGTACGGCGCAAACCACATGAAGCGATGGAGCCTTTTTGCCAGCAGGGTACTCTTCAAGCTGGTGGGAGTGGCATTCTCATCTGGTGACTGTTTACGTGGACTGAAATGGGACCCCTGGTACATGTGACATCGTCCTTCACAGGTCAACGTTACTGGGATATCCTGGACGACCATTTGCTCCCGTTTGTGCGTCTTCAACACCCCACTGTGGACCTCATCCTGCAACAAAACAATGCAGCTCCCGAATTGTATCGGAATGGTTGGATGAACACTCCACCGACGTGACCTTGCTTCCTTGGCCAGCTAGGTCACCTGACCTCAATCCCATCAAGCACATCTGGGATGCCATCGAGAAAGATGTTCGAGGCTCTGACCCCCTCCATCAAATCATCGTGAACTGTGGGAGCTTGTTCAGGGGTAGTGGATTCGTATGGCTTCTCAACGCTTCCGGTGTCTTGTCGAGTCCATGCCGAGACGAATCGCTGCTGTCATCGGGGCGAAAGGTGGTGCTACACGTTACTAGACAGGTATCTCTAATTCAATTGCTCTTCAGTGTATGTCGCCCGTCGCTGTGATTCTGCTATGGGGCATAGAAGTAGTGAAAAAAAGGGGTTATTTCACTGCTGCTACCTCTGCTACTCGCATTTGTATTAGTTGTTAAACATAGACACTAGAGGATGTGATACATATACATTGCATATAATGAAAGAAGATATGTTTAAAGCAAAACCCATGACATATTCATTTTTGAATTGAACGATGAAGTTCATATTGCTTTGCTGTCATCAACATACCTGCAGCATTTGCGTGATTATTCTGGATTGGTAGATTAAAAGATGAGAACGCTAAAATTTTTTGGCACTGCGGATAATCGAAAACTAGATGGTCTTTGAATTTTATTTCAACTCCAATTCTCCAGTTTTTGATCTTTTTCTTCACCATGCCTTAAGTTAACAAAATGGTTGTAATCATGTATGCGAAAAAAAAAAAAAAAATCTTGGTACTACCATTAAAAGTTGTCAAAATAAGTTAGAAAGATAAGTTGAAAAGTAAGATGTTATAGCAAATTTTAATGATGAAAAATTGTGATTGAAATTATTAATGATTCAGAGTTAGTAAATTCATTATTAATACTCAAATTATGTAGAATGACACCCACGGGTCCTGTTTTACTGTTCTGTGAATCAATCATTTAGATATTTCTAAATGATGAAGGTGCAAGGGATGCATTTCTTAACTTTCTAGTTTATATCACGTTTTACCATAAGACTGTCCTTAGGGATATGTCTCACGATATGTATATTTCTTAAACATATTATTTGGTTTAAGAATTCACCTAATCCTGCTTTGTCTCTGAGTTTTTGTCATTTGCAGGTTTTTCTGACTTTTGATGAATTTTACTGCCTGTTCTCAGTGCCTTCAATCCATTTTGTGTTGCTTGTTGACACTCAATGCTATTTAAGAAATGTTGCCATACTGTGCATAACAATATTGTCACAATCATAATTTAAATATAAATGTTAGTTAGTGCTATATTAAACAAATTAAAAAATGGGACTTAGACTTTTTGTATGTTCATTATTAATAGGTCATTTATCTCTTATGTGTTGCTCTCTGATATATCTCTTATTGATTTGAGGTTTGTTATCCAAAATTTGAATATTGTCTCAGAGTGGCTTGCATTTGTATGCCTCAAGTTTCCTGAGGAGATGACTAGACTACATGAAAAACAGTTCAAAGGAAAGGTGCAAATCCACTTGTATGCAATACAATGTTTAAGCTTTTCAAGGAGATTGCTTCGTGGACAACAGTGAAATAAGATGCAAACCCACTCCAGGTGGCTACATAGCGTAAGGCAAACGGACTGGCCTAGATATCGAGAGATCTGGGGTATGATCCCAGCGATGACCGGATAATAATTTTTCAGTTGCTATGTGTCGATAAACGTGGAAAGAACAATGTCTTTCTTTATTTACTGATGCCATGTATTTGGAGGATTTTTGCTAGGTCGCTACATGGAAAACAGTGAAATAAGGCAGAAACCCACTCCTGGTGATGCAATTTTCTAGTTTTTTGAGGAGTTGGCTACGTGGAAAACAATGAAATAAGGCAGAAAATCACTCCTGGTGATGCAATTTTCTAGTTTTCTGAGGAGATGGCTATGTGGAAAACAATGAAATAAAGCAGAAACCCACTCCTGGTGGTGCAATTTTCTAGTTTTCTGAGGAGATGGCTACGTGGAAAACAATGAAATAAGGCAGAAAACCACTCCTGGTGATGCAATTTTCTAGTTTTCTGAGGAGATGGCTACGCGAGAAACAATGAAATAAGGCAGAAACCCACTCCCGGTGAGGCAATTTTCTAGTTTTCTGAGGAGTTGGCTACGTGGAAAGCAATGAAATAAGGCAGAATCCCACTCCTGGTGGTGCAATTTTCTAGTTTTCTGAGGAGATGGATACGTGGAAAACAATGAAATAAGGCAGAAACCCACTCCTGGTGGTGCAATTTTCTAGTTTTCTGAGGAGTTGGCTACGTGGAAAACAATAAAATAAGGCAGAACCCACTCCCGGTGATGTAATTTTCTAGTTTTCTGAGGAGATGGATACGTGGAAAACAGTGAAATAAGGCAGAAACCCACTCATGGTGATGTAATTTTCTAGTTTTCTGAGGAGATGGATACATGGAAAGCAATGAAATAAGGCAGAAACCCACTCCTGGTGATGCAATTTTCTAGTTTTCTGAGGAGATGGCTACGTGGAAAATAATGAAATAAGGCAGAAACCCACTCCTGGTGATGCAATTTTCTAGTTTTCTCAGGAGATGGCTACGTGAGAAACAATGAAATAAGGCAGAAACCCACTCCTGGTGATGCAATTTTCTAGTTTTCTGAGGAGATGGCTACGTGGAAAGCAATGAAATAAGGCAGAATCCCACTCCTGGTGGTGCAATTTTCTAGTTTTCTGAGGAGTTGGCTACGTGGAAAACAATGAAATAAAGCAGAAACCCACTCCTGGTGGTGCAATTTTCAAGTTTTATGAGGAGATGGATACGTGGAAAACAATGAAATAAGGCAGAAACCCACTCCTGGTGGTGCAATTTTCTAGTTTTCTGAGGAGATGGATACGTGGAAAACAATGAAATAAGGCAGAAACCCACTCCTGGTGGTGCAATTTTCTAGTTTTCTGAATAGTTGGCTACGTGGAAAACAATAAAATAAGGCAGAACCCACTCCCGGTGATGTAATTTTCTAGTTTTCTGAGGAGATGGATACGTGGAAAACAGTGAAATAAGGCAGAAACCCACTCCTGGTGATGCAATTTTCTAGTTTTCTGAGGAGATGGCTACGTGGAAAATAATGAAATAAGGCAGAAACCCACTCCTGGTGATGCAATTTTCTAGTTTTCTCAGGAGATGGCTACGTGAGAAACAATGAAATAAGGCAGAAACCCACTCCTGGTGATGCAATTTTCTAGTTTTCTGAGGAGATGGCTACGTGGAAAGCAATGAAATAAGGCAGAATCCCACTCCTGGTGGTGCAATTTTCTAGTTTTCTGAGGAGTTGGCTACGTGGAAAACAATGAAATAAAGGCAGAAACCCACTCCTGGTGGTGCAATTTTCTAGTTTTATGAGGAGATGGATACGTGGAAAACAATGAAATAAGGCAGAAACCCACTCCTGGTGGTGCAATTTTCTAGTTTTCTGAGGAGATGGATACGTGGAAAGCAATGAAATAAGGCAGAAACCCACTCCTGGTGATGCAATTTTCTAGTTTTCTGAGGAGATGGCTACGTGGAAAATAATGAAATAAGGCAGAAACCCACTCCTGGTGATGCAATTTTCTAGTTTTCTCAGGAGATGGCTACGTGAGAAACAATGAAATAAGGCAGAAACCCACTCCTGGTGATGCAATTTTCTAGTTTTCTGAGGAGATGGCTACGTGGAAAGCAATGAAATAAGGCAGAATCCCACTCCTGGTGGTGCAATTTTCTAGTTTTCTGAGGAGTTGGCTACGTGGAAAACAATGAAATAAAGCAGAAACCCACTCCTGGTGGTGCAATTTTCTAGTTTTATGAGGAGATGGATACGTGGAAAACAATGAAATAAGGCAGAAACCCACTCCTGGTGGTGCAATTTTCTAGTTTTCTGAGGAGATGGATACGTGAGAAACAATGAAATAAGGCAGAAACCCACTCCTGGTGGTGCAATTTTCTAGTTTTCTGAGGAGTTGGCTACGTGGAAAACAATAAAATAAGGCAGAACCCACTCCCGGTGATGTAATTTTCTAGTTTTCTGAGGAGATGAATACGTGGAAAACAGTGAAATAAGGCAGAAACCCACTCACGGTGATGTAATTTTCTAGTTTTCTGAGGAGATGGATACATGGAAAGCAATGAAATAAGGCAGAAACCCACTCCTGGTGATGCAATTTTCTAGTTTTCTGAGGAGATGGCTACGTGGAAAATAATGAAATAAGGCAGAAACCCACTCCTGGTGATGCAATTTTCTAGTTTTCTCAGGAGATGGCTACGTGAGAAACAATGAAATAAGGCTGAAACCCACTCCTGGTGATGCAATTTTCTAGTTTTCTGAGGAGATGGCTACGTGGAAAGCAATGAAATAAGGCAGAAACCCCCTCCTGGTGATGCAATTTTCTAGTTTTCTGAGGAGATGGCTACGTGGAAAATAATGAAATAAGGCAGAAACCCACTCCTGGTGATGCAATTTTCTAGTTTTCTCAGGAGATGGCTATGTGAGAAACAATGAAATAAGGCAGAAACCCACTCCTGGTGATGCAATTTTCTAGTTTTCTGAGGAGATGGCTACGTGGAAAACAATGAAATAAGGCAGAAACCCACTCCCGGTGATGCAATTTTCTAGTTTTCTGAGGAGATAGCTACGTGAAAAACAATGAAATTAGGCAGAAACCCACTCCCGGTGAGGCAATTTTCTAGTTTTCTGAGGAGATGGATACGTGGAAAACAATGAAATAAGGCAGAAACCCATTCCTGGTGATATTTCCAAGGAGGTGGTTATATGTAAAACAGTGAAATAAGGTACAAACACACTCTAGGGCAATTCAATATTCAATCTTTCTGAGGAGATGACTACATGGAGAACAGTGAAATTAAATGCAAACCCACACCTGGGCAATGCAGTTTTCCAGTTCTCCGAGGAGATGGTTACATCAAAAACAGTGAAATAAGACAGAAACCCCTTCTGACGATGCAATTTTCAAGTTTTCTGAGGTGATGGCTGCATGGTGAAGAGTTAAGTACAGCATTTCTATACCCTTGTATGGCTTCCATTTATGTCATTCATCCTTTATTTTGTGTTTTTTGATAATGTTATGGTGAATGTTATTATGACTTGCATTGTTTTTTCTTATGTGGTCTTCATTGTAGGATGAATTTAGTGGCGTATGTATGTATGTGCTTATTATTTCTGCCCAGGTGTCTTTTTGATATGGGTAGCTTTGCCTTAAGACTGTTATGCAGTTTGAGCTTTTTCATTAAGTCCTCTTTTAAAGAGCTGCATTAGCTCTATAAGAGAGCTCAAACAACAGGATCATTTTGAGGACCGAGTGGAAGTGCCCCGAATTCGAAATTGATTTAAAACAAAGTTTCTAGATTAAACGATTTTACAATGTCAGTGAGCAAATGTATACTAAAATCAATAAATTAATTCTACAGTGAACACAGAAAGAAAAAGTGCTGGCAGACATGCCAGCTCTATGGATTTAGGTGGGAGACTATGGATTTTCAGCCCTTCTTCCTGCCCTCCGGATTTGAATGTCAGATTCTCCCAATTTTCACCGAGAATCAGCCACTAGGATGGTAGAAATTCCATCAACCACCATGATTTCGAACCGCCTTTGAAATCCTTTTCTTTCTGCGTCAATGCAAGATGGCATTACAGTCATCAGTTTTGTACTTTTCCTCTCCTATCTGCAAAAGAAAGCCACCCAGTGGCACAGTGGTCTAAGTGCTGGCCTTCTGACCAATCATCCAAGGTGGGTCGGGAAAAGTTTGCTTTAAGAAAATTTCTTTCAGTCTGATTGTCATACGACGTGTTCAGCAAGGAGCTCACTCGCTCTGGCACTAGAATGCTGGGGAAGGTCAGTAATTGATTGACAGATGGAAGCTGCCCTGCCTTCTTTAAGTTCAGTCTTTCAACCCTTCGCCTCAACACAGCCATGCTCTTTCTAAGTGATGGTAAACAGTTGAGTTGGGGCGAATTCACTTAATGACAAAAGGGAGTAGTTACAGTTGGGCCTTGTAACGAAAGGCGATGTTAGTCGCTCTTTCCACCTTTTTACCAACACACAGCAGCCAAAAATATTTTATTCGGCCACTGCTGGGGAATCGAACCCTAGATATCTCAATATCCAGCCGAGCACGTTAGCCTTACACCACGGTAGCCAACAATTCACGGCACTATGTGTGTTTTTCTGTCAGCTTCTGACATCATTCATCCGTAATATGGGCGCAGCTACTGAGACGTCTCCATCTGGTGGGCATTAATGGCACTGGCTATGTATTAATTATAGCAGTTAAATCCAAAGGGTGAGTTCCAAAGTGAAAATCTTCCAAATACGTGCCGTCAGTGAATAAACAAAGACATCACTCTTTCCACGTTTTACAACACGCCATGGTTTGTTTAACATCTCTACAGAGATGGAACCAATGGCGTCTGTTATTCTGCTCTTCAACTTCTCGACATCCAGAACACTGCTAGAGTAAACTTGGTCTTTCACATAACCCCCATAGGAAAAAGTCTAGAGGGCATGTGGTTTGTGAGTCAAATATTCAGTAAATGCTCTACATCAATACGTGGCTAATTGCATGGTATTAGGCACATCGGTTTACAATGTTACTTATTACTGTTTCACACGCTGTGTTGTTTCATTAACTAAACTAGTTTCAACTCTTCATTTTGCGAGTCATCCTCAGTAGCGTACGATGTTTGCTTTTCCAAAGAGGTCGTTGTATCACTGGGTCACTGAATGTTCTCATTATCTGCTGTACCCATGACCATAATATGCATGCTCAACAAGGACACAGCGAATAATGAAAACGATCGGTGACCCAGTGATACAACGACCTCTTTGGAAACGCAAACATCGTACGCTACTGAGGATGACTCGCAAAATGAAGCGTTAAAACTAGTTTAGTTAATGAAACAATACAACGTGTGAAACAGTAATAAGTAACATTGTATACCAATGTGCATAATACCAAGTCTAGAGGGGTTATGTTGAGCGATTGGGGTGACCATATCATAGTACCGTCGCAGCCAATCTATCTGTCCAGAAATGTGGCATTCAAAAACTCACGAACCGTTATTGACCAATGTGGTGGGGCACCATCCTGTTGGAAAGTAACCGAAGGTTGGATTGCTTGCAACTGAGGTGCTACCAAAAGTTCCAGCATGTCCAGGTGCACGTTACTGTGGGCTCTGTAAAAAAGAAGGGTCCGATGATTCTGTCGTGCATCAGGCCATACCATATGTTCACTTTCAGGCTAGCCCTCTGTTTTCAATGACATAAAATTTCCAAATGCGCACATTGCGCATATTTGCTGTACCAAAGACATGGAATGTGGGTTCGTCTGAGAAACGGACGCAGTGCAGCTGATCACTATCATGAGCTATGCCCTGCAACATCTCTTTTGCAAATGCAGCACGGAGAGGCCGGTCATCCAGATGAAGAGCGTGAATGATCTGTACCTTATAAACATGCAGATGAATTTTGTGTAAAATTTTGTGCACCGTGTTACGGGGAATCCTGTTTCCAGTGAAGCACGACGAATGGATTTCTTGGGGCTTTGCAGAAATGTCTCCCGAACAGCTGCAGCTGTCTCTTGTGTAACCGGTGGACGACCCACTTGGGGAAATTTCCAACACTACCCGTCGCTTTAAACTTTTCATACCAAGCTTTATGCTTTTTTGGTTCGGTGGTGATCGTCTGTACTCTTTTCTGAAATGACTCTGAACAGTAACCGCCGATTTGGTCTCGTGGAACCACAAAACACATACCGCTTTTTCTTGCATGGAAGCCATTATCGATGAAATGCTCCTCCTATTCAGGAGTAGCGTTCACCTAAAGAACAGAGAAAAAACCTTGAGTGCTGCTGTATTATGTTGGTAACCATTTTATTTTAACTTACATAGACTTTTTATTATTAATTAATGTAATGTGATAAAGACTTTTTGGACACCCTGTATATTTTGGCTATGTTTTTCACCATTTCCCCCCATTTCAACAGTAATGAAATAAACACTTTTATGGTATTTTTATGCATACATGAAAATCAACTTTTGATTGCAGTACTTTTGTATGTGTGTTCTACTTACAGATTATTCTGAAACATAGTTTTAATTTTTCCTTGTAGAGTGTTCTGTGCAGTCAAGTCATGAAGTACAAGAGAACTGGAAACCATCTTTTTTATCCAATGGAGAATTTACACATCTTATGCTAGAGGTACATTGAAACAAAAATTAGGTTCATTTATTACATACAGCTTCATTCTATTATGGAAATAACTTTTTCACAGGTTTTATAGAGGTTATTATTCAAAAAGTTGGTGGTCAAATTTTTGAACTTTTTTTTTTTTTTTTTGATTGGAGGTTTAACGACCACCGTGAGCAACTCAATGGGCTATAAGCAGTCGCCCGTCCCTAATTTAGGGTCACTGGTTCCAGGGAAGGGAGAGAGCCAGTGCCGTAAGACAAACACAACATCCATGCCTGACCGGGATTCGAACCCGGACCCTGTTCGGACAAATGATCAGAGGCCATCGCTTAGACCACTGCGCCACCGGGGCGGCCAAATTTTTGAACTACAGCCTAGTTCATCATCAGGACTTCGTCACTGGAGTAGTTGCTGCCACTCAGTCGGAAGTGTCCAACTACCATTATCTTTAATTGTGGTACTTCTTCTTCTCGCTATTTCCATCCCTTCTTCTAGTTTCCTCTTTACTAAGTTTGATTGGTGTGCGATTATTCTTACTGAGTCCCAATTTATGGAGTGTCCACTTGCTTGTATATGGTTGCTAATGTTCCTAATAGCTGCTTGATGTTTTTCATTCAGATTTTAACTATTTTTCCTGTTTCTCCTATATATCTGAGCCCGCAGTTACAGTCGATGCAATATACTACCCCCTTTTTGCAATTGAATGTTCGTTTCTTTCTGTTTTAGAGTTGGCAGGAATTTCTTTAATTGGTTATTTAGATCTGGAACAAGTCTGATATTATATTTTGCTCATTTTATTTTTTCCAAATGATGTTTAACTTAAGTAGAATATTGATACCATGATGATTCTTTTAATGTGAAAATTATGAAGACTTGATCATAAAAGTATCATCAAGTCATGCCATAAGGATATCGCAGAGCAAGAAATAAACCCACGTATCTTATTAGCGTTAGCGACGTCCACATGACTTGACGGTGTGATACCATCCAAGGGGCATTTCAGCAATGTAATGCACTGTTCACCATTTTACTATTATTATAAACCAAATGGCACAGCAATTGACCAGGTGAATGAGTTTGTATATTTAAGAAGCATGTTTGACAGAGAGAACAAATTAGATGGCGAAATTTATAGGCAAGTGAATTCTTCATTGAAAGTCATGGCTGCCTTAGAAGGATTTCACAGGAATGATGGGTTCTTGAGGAAGTCCCGAATGGCTGTGTATGAAAGTGTAATTGTTCCTAATTTGATGTAATGGCAGTGAAACCTGGGTACTGCAGAAAAGACATAGGAGTCGTTTGTTTGTGTCCTGGGACGATGCATTACTTACGGGGTGTGTGTGGAAAGATGCGCTGATCATGTGAGGAATGAAGGTGTGTTGCAGATGTGTAATGTTAAGCAAAATGTTGTTAGTCTTGTTAGTCAAATGGAGATAAATATTTTGAAGTACCTTAGGTATGTTGAAAGAGTGAGTGATGTGGTGCTTACTCAGAATTTATTCAGCCCAAGCAGCAGGAAAGAAAAGCAGAGGTAAGCTGAGGAAATCATTCGAGGATCAGATTCAGTAATGCCTGCAAAAGAGAAAGTTAAGAACTGTGAAGAACAAAAGGTCTTGTGTGAGATGTGTGATGAATGTCAATGAAGCTGAAGTTGTGTGCCAAGAGCGCTGTAAATGGAAACATACAATCGTGGCCAAAAGTCCTGCACCATTATACCGAAAGTCAATTTCTGATGTTTAAAGTCAACTTATACAGCGTAATGATAAAGTCAGGAATACATATTATACATCATTTTAAAGAAAATTTTATGCTGAATTCAAATATTTTTACAGAATGTTATTACCAGTAACAGAAGTGAAGTTACAAACAAAAGTACAGCTTCTAGTCATAAAAAGCAAAAAAAATAGTGGGATTTGTGAAATTAGTGTACAATGTATTTAACGTAAAATTACTGTACAGTACATTATTGAAACTTCAGGACACTTGAAATTCTTTAGGTCACAGTTCCGAATGTAGGTCTTGTGCCCCTTCAATCAAAAAAGCAAGGCTCTACTCTACGGTGTCTGTCCTATATAGGAAGCGCCACATTCACATGGAATTTGATAAATTCCCCACAAGTTTTTGTCTTCAACATAGTCCTTTGATCCTAAAAAGTTCATTTTGTTTATGGGTTTAAAAATTACTTTAAAATTAAAGGTTTTGAGAATTTTTGAAATTTTGAAAGCAGTGTCATGAGAAAATGGAATAATGGCAAAATTGTCTTGCAATAGGCGCATCACAGAAGTTAACGTGGAGATAGGCTTCAGTTTCTGGAATTTTGTTAGAGCCTTGTCTATAATGGAAGGGTTGTATCCTTGTTGTAGTGCAACACATTTAAGGAAATAAAGTTCTTTTTCCAAACTGTCTTTATCTCAACATACCGTATATGTGTCACGCGATATATGCAACTGTAAAAGGCACTGAGTTTTTGTTTCCAAGGGTGATTGGACTTGGCATGTGGAGGTGAGGAAACAGCGAAAGGCTTCCAATAAATTGTGGTTGTGAAAGATCCATTTGAACAAGTAACCAGGATGTCAAGGAATGGTAGGCATCTGTTATTTTCAGTTTTGTAGCTGAATTGAATGCGAGGATCAATGGAAGTTATAAGTTTGACTAATTCCGGAATTTCATATTTTTTTCCTTTCCACAGAACAAAAGTATCGTCTGCATATCATATCCATAAGTCAAGCTTCACAAGTTTGAAAAGCTTTTCTTCAAATCAACGCATGTAGATTTTACATAATATAGATGATAGTGGGCGGCTGCCCATGGCTAGACCTTCCGTTTGTTCATAAAACGTTCCACAGAAAGTAAAACTGCTCTGTTTTATGAAAATGTCCACTAAACTTGTTATTTCTTCTAATTCAGGTTGGCTGTAATGATGCTCTATAAAACTTGCTTTTAGGGATTCCAGAGCTCTTTTTACTAGAACATTGGTGAACATAGATACCATATCAAAGGATAGCAGAAGTTGATCTATGCAGGGGTGTAGTTTGGGTCAATTGGTAAAATTGGTAAATTCCAGAATTAGTCAAACTTATAAATTCCATTGATCCTCACATTCAATTCAGCTACAAAACTGAAAATAACAGATGCCTACCATTCCTTGACATCCTGGTTACTCGCTCGAATGGATCTTTCGCAACCAAAATTTATCAGAAGCCTTTCGCTGTTTTCTCACCTCCACATGCCAAGTCCAATCACCCTTGGCAACAAAAACTCAGCACCTTTTACAGTTGTGTATATTGCACGATACATATACGTTCAGATAAAGACAGTTTGGAAAAAGAACTTTATTTCCTTAAACATGTTGCAGTACAACGAGGATACAACCCTTCCATTATATGCAAGGCTCTAACAAAATTCCGGAAACTGAAGCCTATCTCTACATTAACTCTTGTGATGCGCCCATTGCGAGACAATTTTGACATTATTCCATTTTCCCGTGACATTGCTTTCAAAATTTCAAAAATTCCCAAAACTTTTAATTTTAAAGTAATTTTTAAACCCACAAACAAAATGAACTTTTTAGGATCAAAGGACTATGTTGAAGACAAAAACTTGTGGGGAATTTGTCAAATTCCATGTGAATGTGGTACTTGCTGTGTAGGATAGACCCGTAGAGGCTTGCATTTTCAATTGAAGGAGCACAAGATCTAGATTCGGAACTGTGACCTAAAGAAGTCATCGATGGCTAAACACTGTTACGAAAAGGACAATAAATTTCTCTTTGAAGAAGCAAAACTAATTTACAAACCAGATGCAACCACCAAACCTGATATTTTGGAAGCTTTACATATATATCAGAAGTCTTCACAACTTGTTAATGACATGGCATCCACCCTGTTTCTATCAAGCTCATGGAAGCAACTAACCAAAACCTGTGTCTGTAAACACCGTTTATGATATCATATACAATTTGAATATTTACGTGCCATTTGTCCTGATGAAGCAAGGTCAATACCCAATGAAACCATGGTCGACTAGAAAAAATAAATATTTGTGACAAACCACATTGTATTCTCTTAATACGTAAGATATCTGCATATTTAACATCTGCTTTATTAATGTTGCCATGGCTGCCCCGGTGGCGCAGTGGTCTAAGCGATGGCTCTTGATCATTCATCCAGGTTCAAATCCCTGTGATGCATGGATGTTGTTTTTGTCTT
Source organism: Macrothele yani (assembly GCA_039090855.1). Classification (NCBI taxonomy): domain Eukaryota; kingdom Metazoa; phylum Arthropoda; class Arachnida; order Araneae; family Macrothelidae; genus Macrothele; species Macrothele yani. The sequence goes on along the minus strand of CM076999.1, from coordinate 110,678,771 downwards.
AAGGCACTGTCTCTCTCGCTTCCCTGGAACCAGTGACCCTAAATTACGGACGGGCGACTGCTTATAGCCCATTGAGTTGCTCACGGTGGTCGTTAAGCCTCAAAAAAAAAAAAAAAAAAATAATAATAATTTTGACATGCCACTGAGTCTAACTATTTTTTGGCTGAATCTTTTTATTACCTCTCTCATTTTAGTCACTTCTAACCAACTGGAAATTATGTGGTATTAAAAGCCACAGAACATTTATTTAGTTGGGTGTGTGGGAAAATTGATTGTGTTTTATATGTCTTATCGTTGTTTATAATAATAATAATGACACACTTAAAATACTAATTTTAGTAAGATAATGTTAGTAACTGCCACACAAGAGTAGTGATGTCAGTAGCTTTTATGTGTTAAATATGAAATAAAAATTAAATTATTAATTATGTGTATTTTCATGTTCTTCACTGGTGATAAAAACATGTTTGCAGTGTTTTAGTGTTTTATAGAAGTGCTTTAGTATCTTTTTTTTTTTTTTCATTATTTCACTTATTCTTATTGCTTGACATACATTGTCTTTAAACATTGCAGGCAATCAGTGGTTTTATAATTGTTTTATCAAGCACTGGAAGGATTTTATACTCATCAGATAGCATGGCTTCTCTTTTAGGATACCTGCCTGTAAGTTTAATTTTCTTTCTTACTTGTGTGTGTGTGTATAAGAGAGAGGGAGATGAATAGCAAATGTTTTCTTACCCTTGGTTGTTTGGAACAGGATGCATTTCCTAGAAAGAGTATACTTGGGATGAAATATCTGTTCTGTAAAATTGTGCAGGGTGTAGAAACTGGTGGTAGCACAAGAAAAAAAGCAGATCATGTTAGTATCACTACAAAAACAGGACTGTACTCAAAAGTGGCAGTACTGTGCATTTCAATTTCCTTAAAGCATACATACATACACAGTGCAGCAAAGAATTTTTAAGACTGGGTCTGTAAAATGAAATAGAAACAAGAAATTATAATTTGTTTTGGTTTGTTATCCAAAATAAGTCCCTCCGGCTTCAAAACACTTGTTACAGCGATTTAATAATGATTCGAATGCCTGTTCCAGTTCACTTTGCGGAATTGCCTCCAAAGCACGCATCGAAGCTGTTTGTATGGTTGAAATATCATTAAAATAACACCCTTTTAACGTCATTTTAAGTTTTGGGAATAAAGAAAAGTCACAGGGTGCTAAATCAGGCGAATACGATGGATGATTCAACACACAGACGTTATTTTTCGCCAAAAATCTACGAACAAGAAGTGGGGTGTGACTGGGTGCATTATCGTGCAACAAACACCAACTCTTTTCATCCCGATATTCTGGACGAATGCGACGAATTCTGCCCATCAAGCGCCTCAAAACATTTAAATAAAACTCACCAGAGATTGTTTGTCCACTTGGAATAAATTCTTTGTAGATCCCTTACCATCGAATAATGTAATGAGCATTGTTTTTATTTTCGATGAAACTTTTCTTGTTTTCGTGGCTTGTGGTGAGTTTTTTACTTCCATTCTGCACTTTGTCGCTTTGTTTTAGGATCATATTGAAAACACCATGTTTCATCACCTGTAACAATCGATTTTAAGAAGTTTGGATCATTTTCAGTGGCTGAAAAGATGTCTCTGCAATGTGCACTTCTCCTTGATTTTTGTTCATTGGTTAACGTGTGTGGAACAAATTTAGCACAGACTTTTGTTTTGCCCAAATCTTCATGCAGGATGGTTCGAATCGTTTCTTTGTTGATGTTTAAAGACTCTTCCATCATTCTTAGTGACGCACATATATTGTTTGCCACGAAATCGCGCACTTTTTCAATAATCTCAGGTGTCCTAGATGAACTTGGTCTTCCGGTATGCTTATTATCTTCTAGCGTATCTTTTCCGTCCAAAAAACGTTTGTGCCACAGGAAAACATTTGCTCTACTTAAACAAAACTCACCGTAAACTTGTTTCATCATTTGGTACGTTTCCGAGGAACTTTTACCAAGTTTTGCGTTAAATTTAATAACAGCCCTTTGTTCCATCTTAATAATTCAACATGAAAAAAATGTTACTTCTCTAATGAACGGCCGTTTCGTTTGAGTTACTTTAACGACTGCGCAGTACTTTTGGCAGAAAGTAAGCAGATGGTCACGGTTTATAACATATTCGCGATTACACTGGTGGCGCCACCGTAGGCTGAAATCTAGTGCCAGTCTTAAAAATTCTTTGATGCACTGTGTACATATCATTAAGCTGTTCTCTGATATTCAGAGGTTAGCTCTACAGAGAAATACAAACTACCAGATAATTTTTACTTATTGTTGCCATATCCAGCTTCTCCATTTACAGCAATCTTGACATACAACTCAAGCTTCACTGACATCCATCATACGACGCACACAATATCTTTTATACTTCATACTCATAATCTTTTTCTCATGCAGACACTGCTGAATCTGATCCTGCCATGACTTCCTTGGCCTTCCTCTACCTTTCCTTCCTGTGTAGGGTATAGAAACTGGTGGTAAAAGATTTTTTGGGCTAAAAAGATTTTCTTAGCATCTCATCACTCATTCTTTCAACATGGCCAAACCACTGAAGCAAATTAGTCTCCACTTTGCTAACAACATTTTTGCTTCACATTACATAACTGCAACACATCTTCATTCCTCACACAATCAGAACGTGTCACACAATTTTTTGAAATAATTCACTCAATTTTTTGAAATAATGTACTGCATATAACTCCTCCAAATTGTTACCATGGTATAAGAACCATGTCAACTCTAAAGTGGACCCCCCGCCCCCAAATTGCTAAATGATAAAAAATATTTTTTTATACATATTTGGGGGGGGCATATAAAAGTTTTTGATGTCCCATGACAATAATTTTGAAGAGTTATAAAACAATTATTTCAAAAAAATTGTGCTTTGGTTCTTGGAGAGGCTTTTAGGATGATCTTGGAGAGGCTTTTAGAGAGGCTTTTAGGATGTGTCTAACCCCAGGTCTTAAAAAGTCCTTAGAAGTAGGAAGATAGGATGTTTTAGGAAACAGAAGAAAAATATAGGATGTTTAAGGAAACAAGTAGGAAGATAGGATGTTTAAGGAAACAGAAATGGAAGCATGGTAAAGAAGCAAAATTTTTTTGTCACTTAGTCCTTGCCCTTCTTGCCCGCATGCCAGGAGGGATAGTGTCATGATCACTGTTTTAAATTTTTCCAAACTCTGGCATGGTGTTTCAAATGTTTCTAGATGCAAAGTAAACTCCAAAATTTTCTAAACAGAGATTAAGTGATTGAAAGGTGGCGAGAGGAGGGGGAGCGGGAGGTAGTAAAAGAGTAAGTGAAACATTCTTCATGCTAACTGACCTATCTGTAAGAGGAACCATGGAATGTTGTCAACAGCAGGTCATTCCTTGTTTTGCGGTCAAAGTAAAAGGTTTAAAATCTGGGTGAGAAAGGCACTTACTTTGTTTTCTGATAACTACGCTAAACTTCAATATATATATGGTTTCTCCAAAAATTATTTGTAATGTGTGGTTAAAAAAAAAGGGAGAATATTACGAAGTTCAAGGGACCTACAGGGTGTCCCACTTGCCACTTTACCCAAGTTTTTATTAATTACATCATGAATAATTGCAGTAATTGAATGATATTTGCATACATGAGATTCTTCCGCGAATTTGCGGTATTCCGACTTTTTTTGTCATCATTTGGGCCATACTCGAAATCAGTGCAAAACTGAAGAGAAATGGGGGGGGGTATTAGTTGGAGATGCCATTTTTTCGGCGAAGTATGGTTTTTGATCTTTCAAAACTTACAAATATGGAAGCTAAACAGAGTAAAGATTTCCCCCATAATCGTCATTTCTTTTATTCGTGATGCTCCCCTGTCCAGTATTGTTGTTAAATATAGTTTTATTTCATAAATATTTTATTTCAGCTTGAAAATTTGGAGAAAAATTTTCCGAAAACAGAACAAGAATTCCGCCATTTCCATTATAATTTCTGTGGTTCTCGAGATAGATGCGTAACTGAACAAAAATTTTTGAGGGATTGGTGGGGTTTGTTTTCCATCTGAAGACAGAATTCCAGCTTTCAAAGCTTTTGCAAATGGAAGTTGGACAGAGTGAAGATTTCTCCTGTAATCATAATTTTTTCTCGTGCGATGTTCCTTCTATCCAGTATTGTTGTTGTTAAATATTATTTTAGTCCATAAATATTTGTATTTCAGCTTGAAAATAGAGTAAAAAATTCGGAAAATGATAGTCGGAAGGGATGCATACTTGCCCCCCCCCCGCGATGTTTCTCTGTCCCATGTTCTTTTTGTTAAATGTCAGTAATGTTACATTTGATGTGCTCTGTTTTAATATTTACATAAATAAACTTCAGTGAACAATTCTGTCTTGCTCATGCTGCGTTATATTCATACTTTCTCGCGGCGCTCTCCGATTTTTCATCTGGTGAAAAAGTTCAGCTTTTTCTTTCATCGTCAGTCTCATGTATGTATTTGGTAAGACATCATCCATGAAAACCAGAACCATATCATAAGAAATGTTCAAAGTGTCCGCCCTGTGCATTGACATAGGCTTGAACACACGACTCCATATTTCGGAATAATTACAGTAATTGAATGATATTTGGTAAGAACATACCTTAATCCATGGAAAACAGAACCATATCATTAGAGATGTTGAAAGTGTCTGCTCTGTGCATTGATATAGGCTTGAACACGAGACTCCATATTTCAGAATAATTACAGTAATTGAATGGTATTTGGTAAGAACATACCTTTATCCATGGAAAACAGAACCATATCATAAGAGATGTTGAAAGTGTCCACCCTATGCATTGATATAGGCTTGAACACGAGACTCCATATTTCGGAAAGTTCTCACCATTGCTCCGTCATAATCACTGCCAGTGCCTCGCAGATGCTGTTCTTCAATGCCTGTTGGTATGCTCATTGTGACCTTAGACGTCGTACATGGCAGGTTTGTGATTCCCCTGGGTTAGTTCAGTTGTTTGCTTGTTGCCAGGCTGATCGTATGCGTTAATGATGTTCTCTCAGTTAACCATTGCTGAGCATGCGTTTCTTGTCCGTATTTATTGGGATAGTAACTCAATAAAAAAGTGTAAGTGTGAATATCGGACAGCTCCAAGAAAACTGTGTTCTGCAACTGATTAAGAAGCTGGAATTGAGTCAGCTTCTTAAACAGCCATACATCACATGTTGGGTATGGCTGAAATTGAGTCATTCTTGGAGATTGTGTGCTTTCTAAAGGAATGTTGCCACCTCGATCTCCTGACCTAACATACCCTGATTTCTTTCTCTGGAGGTATCTCAAATCAGTGGTGTTCCAAAACAAGCCAACAACCCTTGAGGTAACTTGTACAAAATTCTAGCGGATAATGCTTACCTTGGCATTCCTTTCTAGCGATGGGAACATTTCACGCACGTGTTTTCCGGTCTTTGTTGATGTTATTGTCCTAAAGTCCGTTGTATGCGATGACTGGCTTTACTTCTCACACTTTTCGCTGGGTATACTCATTGGATCTTTGCCTTAGGATTCAAACACATCAATTTTTACCGTTCTTTATACTCGAAATTTTCGCCCATACTCTGGGCATCCTCAGGAGCGTGGCGACTTTACCCCTGATGTTCGTGGTTAACTTCGCACTAATGGAGTCCGATACTCCATGTTGCCATTCGTCGTATATACTTTCCTGGATATATTTCGTTAGCAAGCCCAGCTGGCGCCATCTATGTTTCATTAAAACAACTTTTTTTTTTATTTTTTTTTTTTTTTTTTTTTCTTCTCCTATCCTGGTTTTCTTGTCTGTTTTTCTTGTCTTATTAGTTCTTTCCACAGGCCCGATAATGTGCTAGGTTCTTTCTAGTTACATACCCTTGCTTTATTTTTATAGATTTATATTGCTTCTTTCCTCCTCATTTGCCTTTCCGATTTTTTATTCTTTTTTAGCATTTTAATTTCATCGAATTTTGGGAATGTCCGGTTTTCCATGCAGAATTGCACTAAAGCAGTTTTGGCTTCTTTTTTTTGCCAATTAGATATGTGTTGTTTAAGTCTTTTTTTTAATCTGTTTTTCGTACTTCCAATGTACGATATTGGGGGTATGTGTGCAATTGGAATTTCGTAGGTTCCTAATTCTTCTAGCATTTTTTCCTCTGTTTTTTTGTTGACAGTCATACTTTTCACGGCGTGCACTGAGCTTCCTAGTTGTAAGTCATATTTAGCACAGTGCTTATTGATTTCTTTACTCACTCCTTCCAAGTATGGGAAAGCTCCAATGTATTTCAATTTTTTCTTCCTCATCTTCCTTTGGTTGTGCACTTCTTGGCCTTCTTTACTCTGAGTCATATGCTTTTTACTCTCATGTATCCATTTATTAATTAGCTTGCTCGGGTACCCATACTCTTGTGATATTTTCGAGATAAACTCTAGCTCTTGATTTTTTAGCCTGTTGTTAGATGTGTGTGTGTACGCTCACCGTAACAAGTTTACTATGCTGTTTTTTTTTATGTATCACTGGATGGTGCGACGAGTATGGTATCAGTACAGGTATGTAAGTTGCTTTTCTGAACACAGAGTATTCAAAGCTATTTTTGTTTTTCTTTAGTTGAATGTCCAGGAAGGATAGGCGATTATCCTCTTCAAACTCAATAGTTAGCTCTATGGTGTTACAGATTTTGCTAAACTGCTGTGCTAGATCTTGTAGCTCGGCTTTGTTAAGTTTAGACATTATAATAATGTCATCTACATATCGCCGCCCCTGTGGCGCAGTGGTCTAAGGTGCTGGCCTCTGATCATTCGTCCGTCTGGGGTCCGGGTTCGAATCCCAGTGAGGCATGGATGTTGTGTTTGTCTTACGGCACTGGCTCTCTCCCTTCCCTGAAACCAGTGACCCTAAATTAGGGACGGGCGACTGCTTATAGCCCATTGAGTTGCTCACGGTGGTCGTTAAACCCCCAATCCAAAAAAATCCATCTACATATCGAGCATAAAGTATTGGTTTTTCAGGTAGATTTTGAATAATTTCTTTTTCGAGGTATGTCATAATCACTTCTGCGCATAATGCCGACAATGGGGATCCCATAGGGCCACCTTGCATTTGTTTAAATATATTTCCTTCAAAATGCAAGATGTTGTTTTCCTTGATGAAATATAAGGTATTCTTTGTAACACCATAGAGCTAACTATTGAGTTTGAAGAGGATAATCATCTATCCTTCCTGGACATTCAACTAAAGAAAAACAAAAATAGTTTTGAATACTCTGTGTTCAGAAAAGCAACTTACATACCTGTACTGATACCATACTCGTCACACCATCCAGTGATACAAAAAACAGCATAGTAAACTTGATACGGCAGGCGTACACACACACACATCTAACAACAGGCTAAAAAATCAAGAGCTAGAGTTTATCTCGAAAATATCACAAGAGTATGGGTACCCGAGCAAGCTAATTAATAAATGGATACATGAGAGTAAAAAGCATATGACTCAGAGTAAAGAAGGCCAAGAAGTGCACAACCAAAGGAAGATGAGGAATAAAAAATTGAAATACATTGGAGCTTTCCCATACTTGGAAGGAGTGAGTAAAGAAATCAATGGGCACTGTGCTAAATATGACTTACAACTAGGAAGCTCAGTGCACACAGTGAAAAGTATGACCGTCAACCAAAAAACAGAGGAAAAAATGCTAGAAGAATCAGAAACCTACGAAATTCAAATTGCACACATACCCCCAATATTGTACATTGGAAGTACGAAAAACAGATTAAAAAAAAAAGACTTAAACAACACATATCTAACTGGCAAAAAAAGAAGAAGCCAAAACTGCTTTAGTGCAATTCTGCATGGAAAACCGGACATTCCCAAAATTCGATGAAATTAAAATGCCAAAAAAGAATAAAAAATCGGAAAGGCAAATGATGAGGGAAGAAGCAATATTAATCTATAAAAATAAAGCAAGGGTATGTAACCAGAATGAACCTAGCACATTATCAGGCCTGTGGAAAGAACTAATAAGACAAGAAAAACAACAACAATAGAAAAACCGGCAAAAAAAGACAAGAAAACCAGAATAGGAGAAGAAAATAAAAATAAAAAAAATAATAAATAAAAAAAAAGTTGTTTTAATGAAACATGAATGGCGCCAGCTGGGCTTGCTAACAAAATATATCCAGGAAAGTATATACGACGAATGGCAACATGGAGTATCGAACTCCATTAGCGCGAAGTTAACCACGAACATCGGTGGTAAAGTCGCCACGCTCCTGAGGATGCCCAGAGTATGGGCGAAAATTTCGAGTATAAAGCACGGTAAAAATTGATGTGTTTGAATCCTAAGGCAAAGATCCAATGAGTATACCCAGCGAAAAGTGTGAGAAGTAAAGCCAGTCATCGCATACAACGGACTTTAGGACAATAACATCAACAAAGACAGGAAAACACGTGCGTGAAATGTTCCCATCGCTAGAAAGGAATGCCAAGGTAAGCATTATCCGCTAGAATTTTTTACAAGTTACTTTGAAATATCACACGTAAAAGAGAATAGTAGAATGATTAGAGCTATATAATAGTCAGAATTAGAACTACTAATTGGAATTAACCCGTGAAGTATTGAAGAACAACATCTTCGAGCAGTGGCAGTGATTATACAAGAGCAACTGGCGCAAACTTTCTGAAATATGGTCTCGTGTTCAAGCCTGTCGCGATGCACAGGGCGGACGCTTTCAACATCTCTTATGATATGGTTCTGTTTTCCATGGATCAAGGTATGTTCTTATCAAATACTATTCAATTACTGTATTTATCCACAATGTTATTAATAAAAACTTGAGTAAAGTAGCAAGTGGGACACCCTATATAAAAACTTCAGTTTATGTGAACCTTCATATTATGCAAGCTCATTACGAGCAGTTCCCCTATATATATACCGGGTGATCACAATTAAAGTATCCCTATTTAACGCTCTCTGGAGATATATCTTGCAGTCCAAACACAACCAAATTAAATATTTCAATTTACTTCCGATATTGGAGGTTAATTATTTAACGTGCATTAATGCATTTGCATTTTTGAACTTCACTTTTAGTTGGTAAAGTTCGATGAACACTTACCGCACGTGGGGCTTGGCTTTCAATCCATATTTCCGTTACGTGGATGCGGCACGGGATTTTTTCATTTGGCCACGGGTCTGCTTCTTCTTTTTTTTTTTTTTTTTTTTTTTTTTCTCCGTTTGGAATTTATTTTGTCTCATCACCAAATGAGTTTTTCCTTTGCTGCATCCTCATTTACTTCAATATTTATTCATACCCGAGTACTTTCGGTACTACTACTATACCGTCTTCGAGGGGACATTTTGCTCCAACTAGCACGGACCGTGTCAGCTGGGCATTTCGGTGGTTCTCGCGGGCTGCTTCTGTCATCTGCTATCGCTTCTTCTTGGGCGTTGTGGCGCCATCTCTTGTTGGTCAGTGATCTCCTTTTTCGAACTTTTTCTTTTTTATGCTCAATTTTAATTAAATTTCTCCAGCTGTTTCTGAAATCCCCACCAGGGGATTTCAGGCGCTGCAAGCTGTGATAATATAGACAATTTTTGGCTCTACGAGGGAAGTGAGTCTTTGTGGCGCTACGAGCGACAAGAGAACATATCATTTGCATATAAGGCACATGCACTACGGGCGACTCCATGGTATAAAACTGTCCTAGGCATGGTGAATGCCATTCGTATTCCATCAACTGCAATGGGTATCACCTTACCAAAACGTGCTCTTCTTGTGAAGCTGTTTTATGAAAACGCGAGCAATGCTGCCGCTGCGTTTTGAGAATTCCGACATTGTAAGAATTTGCCCCGAGGTCCATTGACTCCATGTGCACTCAGAAGAATGATTGCTCGTTTCGAGGAAACTGGATGTCCACGTGTTCAACCAGGGCGAGGGCGCAAACCTATAACTCCAGAAGTGGTTGAAGATATCACCACAGCGCTTGTGGATTGCACCATGGATAATGTGTACCAGGTTTCAGTGATGCACACGCAGTGTCACGGAAGCTGGATGTGCTCTACACCACCATGTGGAAGGTGCTGAAAAAGGTGTTGCATTTTATTCCTTACAAGATCAGCCACACCCAACAGTTGATTGAGGACACCCGACTGACCTTCGCATTGACCTTCCTCGATAGAATGGAAGTGGACGATGTATGGCCATGGGAGATCTTGTGGAGTGACGAGGCACATTTTCACCTCAATGGAACAGTCAACATGCATAACTGTCACATTTGGGCATTGCGAAATCCTCATGCATTTCAACAGATTCCACTGTTGAAATGAAAGACAATAATCAGTTACGTTCGGCTGTTGAACACACTGCTCATCGACTTCAGGTTTTTCAATTAAGCAATGGCGCCCACATTGAGCAGTACCGGTTGCACCGCTAAGGTGTCTCTGGTATTTAATTGCACTATCTCTCCCTTGTGCAATTAAATACCCGGAGACAATAAAACGTCTTGACTGCAACACATGTGTTGATTTCTGCTTCAATCTTAAAGTCGTTTCCCATGTCGAGCCGAAAATTGTCTATATTATCGTAGCTTGCAGCGCCAGAAGTCTCCTAGTGGTGACTTTTGAAGCTTTTTTTTTCTTTCGAAAATCTCTTCCGCATGTCCTGAATTGTCAGCATACCAAATTTGGTCGCATTTGGACTGCTAGAAATCTCTCCACAGAGTGTTGACTAGGGATATTTTAATTATGATCACCCTGTATATTTAGAAAATCTGTCTCTTCAAAAAATTGTCACATCTGCATGGAGATAAAGTTGTGAACAAAACTCGGTTTTCTTTGATGAAAAAAATACTAAAATAAATATGCATTTTTGAAATCATGTGCATGAGCAGAACTCTCTTGCATTTCCAATGTTTAAAAATTGAATTTTTCCTCCTGATATTTATGCATATATTCTTTTCACTGTTTGAAACATTTCCTTTCAATTTTTTAGCATCAAGTGCAATATGCTTTATTCATGCGAGTTACCTGAGTGATTTAATGGGTGCATTTTCTTTCTTTTGCTTTTCGGTACAAAGAATATAATTAAAAATTCTTTATTATTTTTAGGGTAAAATGTGTTTATCTATTTTTGATATGGTTCATGAATGCGACCAAGCATCATTGTATAAACTTCTCAGTAGAGCTTCCTCATCAACAGATGATTTTACCAAAGGTAATTTTCACATTCATTACTCTCGTGATAATTATATAAATTGTTCAAAAAATTTAGTGATATCAAAAAGATTGACAGCATGTAAAACAACCATACAATATAACAGGCATAAAATGATTGGACAAAAGATGTCGCATGGTTATATTGCATTTTGTAAAAATCTTGAAAATATTCATAATCCAAGAATGTATGATCAGGTTTGTGGTATATAGTAGTTCAAATATCTTGAAAACAGTTATGCATTTTCATAAAGTTAATTTGTTATTACATATCCTTTAGGTAATAAAAAGCTTGAAAAGTCCAGATTAAAGCATCTGCAATAATACTTTTTATAATAACTGCAATCCAGTAATAGCGATGGGAATTGTTGGCACCGCAGTGTAAAGTGAACGCACTCGGCTAGTTATCGAGAGATCTGGGGTTCGATCCCAGCGGTCTTGGATGAACAGTTTTTCAGTTGCTATTCGTTGTTTATAAAATAACGTGGACAGAGCGATGACATCGTATATTTACATTATCTCCACGTATTGGAAATTTATTCACCATTTCTATCGCCCTTTGGATTTATCAGCTGTAATTAAACAGCTTGCTTTGTTGAATGCCACTAGATGGCGACACATCAGTTGCTGAGCCCATCAATATGGATTTGTGTAGTCAGATGCTGACTGTTAAACCACGAATAATGCTGTGAATTGTTGGCGCCGTAGCGTAAAGCGAACGCACTCAGCTAGTTATCGAGAGATCTGGGGTTCGATCCCAGCGGTGTCGGATGAACACTTTTTCAGTTGCTATTGGTTGTTTATAAAATAACGTGCACAGAGCGATGACATCGTATATTTCCAGTAGATGAATTTAGAAAATATTCCTCTCACTATTGCTTCAGTTTCAGAGTCGGCTGTCTAATGGCTCCTTCTGAAGTGGTTTCCTTTTGTAGATGTAGGATCAAAAACAGACTCATAACCAAAAAATCTTTTGAACATCTCAATTATGAGGCGTGATCAAATGAAACCTGTCTGCTCCGTGCCACATGGTCTTCTGTACGTGAAATGTGCTCACATGGTATGTGGCAAAATAGTCGCATTGCGTAGGATAATCGAGAACGGGTTGGTTATATTCACAGGATACATGTAAGTTCCAGATGCATGTCAATATGGCTGGTGTTTTTCAGAAACCATCTCAAGTTGACCAGGGTAATATTGTAGCTCTAGCTAATTGTTACTGTCTTCTTGATTGGTACAGATTAAGCAGATATACATAGTGCGTCAAGGAATTTTTAAGACTGGCGCTAGATTTCAGCCCAAGGTGGCGCCACCAGTGTAATCACGAATGCGTTATAAACCGTGACCATCTGCTTGCTTTCTGCCAAAAGTACTGCGCAGTCGTTAAAGTAACGCAAACGAAATGGCCGTTCATTAGAGAAGTAAAATTTTTTTCATGTTGAATTATTAAGATGGAACAAAGGGCTGTTATTAAATTTAACGCAAAACTTGGTGAAAGTTCCTCGGAAACGTACCAAATGATGAAACAAGTTTACGGTGAGTTTTGTTTAAGTAGAGCAAATGTTTTCCTGTGGCACAAACGTTTTTTGGACGGAAGAGATACGCTAGAAGATGTTAAGCATACCGGAAGACCAAGTTCATCTAGGACACCTGAGATCATTGAAAAAGTGCGTGATTTCGTGGCAAACAATCGATGTGCATCACTAAGAATGATAGAAGAGTCTTTAAACATCAACAAAGAAACGATTTGAACCATCCTGCATGAAGATTTGGGCAAAACAAAAGTCTGTGCTAAATTTGTTCCACACACGTTAACCAATGAACAAAAATCAAGGAGAAGTGCACATTGCAGAGACATCATTTCAGCCACTGAAAATGATCCAAACTTCTTAAAATCGATTGTTACAGGTGATGAAACATGGTGTTTTCAATATGATCCTAAAACAAAGTGACAAGGTGCGGAATGGAAGTAAAAAACTCGTAACAAGCCACGAAAACAAGAAAAGTTCCATCAAAAATCAAAACAATGCTCATTACATTCTTCGATAGTAAGGGTATTATCCACAAAGAATTTGTTCCAAGTGGACAAACAATTACTGGTGAGTTTTATTTAAATGTTTTGAGGCGTTTGATGGGCAGAATTCGTTGCATTCGTCCAGAATATCGGGATGAAAACAGTTGGTGTTTGTTGCACGATAATGCACCCAGTCACACCTCACTTCTTATTCGTAGATTTTTGGCGAAAAATAACGTCTGTGTGTTGCATCATCCACCGTATTCTCCTGATTTAGCACCCTGTGACTTTTCTTTATTCCCAAAACTTAAAATGACGTTAAAAGGGTGTTATTTTAATGATATTTTGACCATACAAACAGCTTCGACGCTTGCTTTGGAGGCAAGTCCGCAAAGTGAACTGGAACAGGCATTCGAATCATTATTAAATCGCTGTAACAAGTGTATTGAAGCCGGAGGGACTTATTTTGAATAATAAACCAAAACAAATTATAATTTCTTGTTTCTGTTTCATTTTACAGACCCAGTCTTAAAAATTCTTTGCCACACTGTGTACTGTCCTCCGTTGACAGCCAGAAGCATTTCAACTACTTACTTTGTGGTCATCCTCAGTGGCAACTGATGTAACTGTTGTTTGCAATGGCAATTCCCTGCTATATTAGGGAACAGAAGATTAAAAATAACAAAAGTCAGCAATGAGAACGTAAGAGTTATACAAAACTCTATCAACAGGTGGCGATGAAGACTTACATCGACACGGAATGCCGTGGCGAATCAGCGGAGGCCCAAGTACAGCAGGGAACGACGTTGCAAACAACAGTTACATCAGTTGCCACGGAGGATGACCACACAGTAAGTGGTCGAAACGCGTCCGGCTATCAACGAAGGACAGTATATCTGCTTAATCTGTACCAATCAAGAAGACAGTTTTTTTCATGTCTGCCTTATACTCTTCCAGTTTCTTTGCTTTCTTTTTCATAATTTGCATACTGCAATATAATCTCCATTTCAAAAATTACATTTCAAGGTATAGCATCCGAGTAAACCCCTTTTTTTGGAATTCTTTTGCAGTATTTCCCCCTTACAGTTTTTCAACACAGTATATCCCCTACATGTAGCTACTGCAAACTTCTCGATTTTCAATAAATCACATTCTATTGTATCTCAGCATACTAATCCATTTTAATCCTTTTCAATTTTAACTGTGATGTCTATCTTTTTTTTTTTTAAACTTCGTATATTCCTGTAATGTTTCAACTATGTCATCATTTTTCAACCACAGCAATCATATATGGTATAGAAATTAACGAATAATTAATCCATTGTATGTTTGGGATTCGGCACCATGTTAATGAACCATGTTCTTGGTTATTAGAAAGCGCAATTTCTACTTAACAAGACAAGCTTTTAATTTTCTTATTATTCTAACTTATTTAAGGATTCCCATATTACCATAGTATAAGATAAGCAGATACTTGCCTCCATCATTAGCTGAGACAGTATAACGTGAGGAACAGAAAGCACATGATGATTCTTTACGTAATTATATCATCTAAGTACTTTGTTGACCAGGATGCAGTAATTCAAATTTTAACAGTGTTAGAGTGTAAACCAGTTGAAGTCCGTCAAAGGAAGCGTGTGGTTTATGGTGAGAAATGTGTGTCAAAAACAACAGTTAACTGATTGGACATGAATGTTTCAGGAAAGACTTGAGGAAACGAAAGATTTGCCGCGTCTGGGTCAAGCACATATTGTTGCAATGGACAAAGTCATAGCCAATGTTGATGAAGCATCAAAGGAGCTTATGTGCTAGCACACAAATTCAACATGTATTTTCATGCAGTACAAAATATGGTTAAAAACAAGCTGAAGTATAGGAAGGTGTGTTCCCAATGGGTGCTTTGGTTCTTGACAGACCACCACAAGGGACAACGAATGGGTTTGAGTTTGGAACACGTGATTCATTATAAAGCAGAGGGTGATGATTTCTTGCTGCAAATCGTGGCTGTGACAAAATGTGGTGCCACCATTTTGAACAGTCTAGCAAATCAGCGAGTATGCAATGGAACCATCCTGAATAATCAAAACCCAAAAAATTTAAGATACAATCTTCCACCAGTAAGGTGTTATACTAACTGTTTCTTTTTTTCTTTTACCATGAAGGACCTTTGTTGCTAGGGTTTATTTAGATCATGCTGTTAAAATCAATGCTTAGTGCTACAAACAAACACTCAACAATCTACATAAAGCCATAAAAAAAGCAACACAGAATGCTCTCATCTAGAATAACTATTCTTCATGACAATGCACATCAGCATATTGTGAGAAGTGTTCAGGACGTAATATATCGTTGTTCAAATTTCGCCAATTTGCGATGAACATATTTTTACGTGGCCACGATAATGTAACTTATTTGACATTAAATGTCAGTCATTACTATTTCACATGTTACATAAGTTCTGCAATCAGGAGATTATTAAATTATGTTAGATATGTTTGGAGCACAGTATCAGTGATTAAAATAAAGAAATAATGAACTATATATGTACTTACAATAGCAAAATCAAATTATGCGAATAAACAAAAACCTTTGAACAGATTTGAAATTCCATAGCGCCAGTGGCTGCATAAGAGAAGGATAAAAAACAATAGTGCAAAACAAAGCAAAATTTTGATCAAGAGAAACAAAAAATAATAAAAAGATCAGCAATCACCAAATACATCATCCGAACCAGGCTAGCTTCAAACGATGACAAATACCGAATATAAGAATGCAGGGAAGCATATTAATGACTGACCCCTTGTCGGCTTCGTCAAGGGCAAGCAACAAGAAAGTCACTCACTAATCTACTGAGACCAGATAATTGTGGGTTTCTGCTATTTTAGTTTGCTAAAAGGACCAATTAAATTTAGGGGAATAATGTCAATAAAAGGGATTACTAATAAAAACCCAAACCTTATTGCCACGTTGCTACTTACAATATCCGTAGTGGCTCTTGGGGCTTCATATGTACACTTGTAATGAATCTACTCCCAAGACGTTGCCATAAGTATCCGACTCACTCAACGAATGTGAGCTTTTTGCAGTTGTGAATTTCAAAAATAAAATTCATGATACTGTAAAATCTGCACCAGATAAAATTGAACAAGATGAATTTTTACAATGAAAGCAAATAAATCCTTGACAACAACGAAACAATGAAATAGAATTAAAAACTTGCCGAATTAAAAAAAACAAAACACAAAACTAAAATCTTGAAGAGGAAATCATCTTGACTGCGAAGCACAAAGAAATCAATCTCCCGATTGTGAAGTATCACGACAACAACGAAATATAAAAACAAATGACAACTTTGCCGAAATTTTAAAAAACGAACTAAAATTTTGAAGAAGTAATCATCTTGACTGCAAAGCAAAAAGAAATAAATCTCCCGATTGCAAAGCACCAAACTAGTTTCTGCTAATATTCATAGCCTTCATCAGTGGTAGGTGCATGGATGTTGTAATTACCGCACTCACAAGCTCAGGTATGCTGCTCAACCTGAATGCATGTTCAGCCTGAACATGTAACTTATTTGCAGTCAAATAAATTACATGTTCAGGACGTGTTCACAAGAAAAGGTGGGAGGTTCTTGCCCACCCGGTTTACAGCTCTGATTTGTCACCATGTGGCTTTCATTTGTTTGGACCCTTAAAAAAAAGTTCTAAAGGGGCATAGATTCCAAACAGATGACGAAATAAAGGCTGCAGCATTGAAATGGTTCAAGCAGCAACCAAAGTCGTTTTTCTCGGACAGTATTCGACGCCTTCCCATGCTGTGGGACGCCTGTCTGAATTCGTATGGAGACTTCTAACGAAACGTAGGGCATTCATGTATCCTTAAACATTGACCTTTCTATTGCTATCATAGTTTTTTTTTTTTATGTAACTTTTCATTCATATTAATAAATTGGCTCAAACGGGTTTCATTTGATCAAGTCTAATACAGGGGTTACATATAAAACACAACCCATCCATCAGATATCTGCAAGTAGTAAATTATCAACAAGAACACTGTACCGCAAGCTGGAATTGACTCTTCCAAAATCCGGACACCTCTTCTGTGCAAGTGTCAAGATGGTTTATTTGCAAGAGGGACATAATTTTATAGTCGAGGCTTATTTTTCCATGCAATCTTTTACCGCAGTGCAACAATCTTTTTGGCATAAGTACCCAGAGAGAACAGTTCCGAATAAGACTTCCACATTTAGGGTTGTGATGAAATTTGGACAGTTCTGTGAATAACAAGGAACACAGAAGAACCATGGCAGTGTTGACTGCGGGAACAGTCTGCAATACTGGGCGTAGACTGCAGAACTTGCCACAAAAGTTAGCATGGTGCATATCAGCTGAAATTGGTGTGACTAGATCTTCCATTCATCGAGCCACAAAACTGTTAAACTTGCGGTCATATCAAATACAATCTGTGCAGCAGCTGCTTCTCCTCGATGAAGAAAAAAGAACAGAATATTCCCATTGGTTCCATCGTTTTGTTCCTGAAAGGATTCATGTACTGGATTTGTTATTTTCTCCTCGATGAAGAGAAAAGAACAGAATATTGCCATTGGTTCCATCGTTTTGTGCCTGAAAGGATTCATGTACTGGATTCGTTATTTTCTCCTCGATGAAGAGAAAAGAACAGAATATTGCCATTGGTTCCATCGTTTTGTGCCTGAAAGGATTCATGTACTGGATTTGTTATTTTCTCCTCGATGAAGAGAAAAGAACAGAATATTGCCATTGGTTCTATCGTTTTGTGCCTGAAAGGATTCATGTACTGGATTTGTTATTTTCTCCTTGATGAAGAGAAAAGAACAGAATATTGCCATTGGTTCCATCGTTTTGTGCCTGAAAGGATTCATGTACTGGATTTGTTATTTTCTCCTCGATGAAGAGAAAAGAATAGAATATTGCCATTGGTTTCATCGTTTTGTGCCTGAAAGGATTCATGCACTGGATTTGTTATTTTCTCCTCGATGAAGAGAAAAGAACAGAATATTGCCATTGGTTCCATCGTTTTGTGCCTGAAAGGATTCATGCACTGGATTTGTTATTTTCTCCTCGATGAAGAGAAAAGAACAGAATATTGCCATTGGTTCCATCGTTTTGTGCCTGAAAGGATTCGTGTACTGGATTTGTTATTTTCTCCTCGATGAAGAGAAAAGAACAGAATATTGCCATTGGTTCCATCGTTTTGTGCCTGAAAGGATTCATGTACTGGATTTGTTATTTTTTTACAGACAAGGCATGGTTTCATTTGAACGGATATTTTAGTAGGCAAAAGAGCAGGATTTGGAGTGCTGAAAATCCCCATATGTATCATGAAATGCCATTGCACCTTTAAAAGATTAGTGTTTGGTGCTCATTGCCAGAATTGTTGGTCCTTTGTTCTTTGAAGACATCATTAATGTCAAACGATACCAGTGTCAATGCAGTTTATTGCATGCTTGCAAGTGGATGAACAAAACTGTTGGATACAGCATGGCGGCGCAACATTACACTTCGCCAACACAACCACCGCTTTCTTGAAGGAATTTTTCAGTGATTGTGTCAGCGGTCATGTTTTATGGCCACCCAGATCTCCTGACTTGACTCCACCAGTTTTTTTCTCTGGGGTTACCTCAAGGTGGCTGTTTATGTAAACAAACCACAAACCCCAACACAACTGAAGGTCAACATTGAACAA
Source organism: Macrothele yani (assembly GCA_039090855.1). Taxonomy (NCBI): domain Eukaryota; kingdom Metazoa; phylum Arthropoda; class Arachnida; order Araneae; family Macrothelidae; genus Macrothele; species Macrothele yani. The sequence continues at coordinate 110,659,780 of CM076999.1, read as the reverse complement.
GTTGTGACAAATATCCGTCCAGAAACTTTGAATAAAGTAGCAAGAAACGCTGTGAAAAGGGTGAATGCCTGTATTCAGGCAAATGGCGACCACTTCCAGCACTTACTATAACATTTCACGTATGTATGCATTCATTCATACATTTATGTTGTATACTTACCTACCTAGGTACTTGTTTCTTACATTACAATACTGATCAATGTGTTTCTTGTTCTTAAGGTGTGTCACATAAATATAGACAGTCTACTTTGCGCCGTGAACATAATGCGAATATAGGTAGGAAGCTGAAGTGGTACCTAATTAGACATAACCCTACAACAAATGTTTCGATCCGTAGAGATGACCGGATTGTGTGAAAAGAACACCACAAAGTGAAATAGTGTAATTTTAGGTGTCTCATAAATATAAAGACAACTATGTAAAGTAGCCACATGCAAATGAGATGTACAAATTAGCATGTTGTAGGCACGTGCATGGGCCGTAATTCGGTCCAACCTACAAAGACAGCCAGCGGACCTGCCGTCAGACATTCATTTGCCGAAATGCCACGCAACAGTCAACTTTCTGGTGAGGAGGTGCGGAAGATTTGGAAACTGAGAGCAAATGGATTGCCTGTAGCGAAAATTTGTAAAGCCATGGGGAGGAGTAGGGAGTCATTTGTAAGACTTTATCGAAACGCGGTGCGTTAACTGCCAGAAAACGGCCTGGAAGGCCTTGAATAACAACCAAACGAGGTGATTGGGCCATCATGCGTTTAGTTTCATCCGAAAGGTTATCACTACGTCAGCTTTCTCGGACTGTTGGTGTCACCGTGTCAAAGTACACAGTTCATCGATGAATCAAGGAAAGTCGCAACATTGTGCTCCGTAAAATGCGCCATCTGCCACACCTCACGCGGCGCCACAAGGAAGCTAGATTGTTATGGGCAAGCAGTCACATGCACTGGACGGATGAGTGGATCACAACTATTTTCTCCGATGTGAAAAAGTTCAACCTGGACGGCCCTGACGGTTGGAACTGCTATTGGCATGATTTACGACGCGAGCCACGCATCATCTTCAGCAGACAGAAAGGAGGGGGATCTGTGATGGTCTGGGGAGCTTTTGCATTCAATGGGACAACGAATATCGCTTTTCTGCAAGGCAGGCAAAACTCCAAAACATATCAGGACTTACTCTGCAGCCACCTTCTACCGTTTGCCAAAACTGTAGCTGGTGTTGATTATCTATTCCAGCAAGACAATACCTCTATCCATCGATCTGCATCAACAAAAAGCTGGTTCAACACTCATCATGGGACCGTAATGGGTTGGCCAGCACTCAGTCCAGATCTGAACCCTATCGAGAACCTCTGGGGTATCCTAGCTCGGGATGTGTATGCGAATGGACGGCAGTTCTCAAGTGTGGTGGCATTGAAAGAGCAGATTGAATGAAGCTGGTACGCACTCCGTCCAGAACACTTACATCACTTGGTGAACAGCATGCTCAATCGGGTTTTCAGTGTTATTCGGAACAATGGCTCCACTATTCGTACCGGAGGTGCTCATGACTAGTAAGTCTTTATATTTTTGAGACAGCGTATTTCTGTTTTTTTTTTCTTGTACTTGGCGTTGGAATTGTTATGTTTCCGTCAAACTATTGTGCAGCTGCGTGTCCTATGCTATTTTTGCTATAAATATGAGGTGTACATTTCAGCTCGTTGTTTCTTTTTATTCGAGAATTTGTTCTGTCTCTATATTTATGCGACACACTACACAGTTGAGTTATGTTTTATATTGATGCCCTGTATAAATCGGAATACTTCATTGGTCTTCATCACAAGCTCTATTCTGAAATAAATAAATTTCAAATGTTACTGTGTGCATTTTTGCTGTATCTGACCAGCCTTCATTAGCAGGACTTGTTAAAGGAATGTGGAATCGCCTTTCTTATGGGGAGTATCAATCATAGAGGTTCATGTGGTGCAGTTCACCTCACGTTGTGTTTCTACTGATTGTTTCCATGTGTTATAACCTCATTGTGCATCTAGGTATTACATGATTTTGTTATAATCACAATCTATTGTAGTTAATTGTGCATTACGAGGATTACTAGGATGTAAGTTTTCACTTTGTCGAATTTTTGGGTTGTGCCCCAACCCTTCTTCAGGATTGACTAAGATAGAAGGTGCTGCCACTCAAGTGGTAATGTCATACCGCTAAGTTCGTTAATCGTGGAACCTCTTCTTCTCTCAAGGTGTAGACTTTCTTCAAGTTTCCGTTTTAGATAGTGTTGTTGGTGTGCAAGAATTTTTAAAGAATTCCAGTTCATTGAATGTCCAGTACTTTGTACATGTTTATCTAGGCCTGTTTTGCTTGTAATGTTCTTAATTGCGGCTTTGTGTTCAGCTACACGGGTGCGAAGTTGTCTTCCAGTTTCTCCTACATATTTGTTACCACAATTGCAGTTTACACTGTAGATAACCCCTTCTTGTAGTAGCATGTTATTTTCTTTTTGTTTAAACTGAGGAAATTATTTTATTTTATTTTATTGTGTAAGTGAGGAGCAAGACGAATATGGAAGTTAAGTTTCATTTTCTGCAGCCTTTCAAACAACCCTTTATGGTGAGTTATTTTTCTAGCGAGACAGCCTGAAGAAGGAGAAGAGTTTTCTCCGAAAATTTGCTATTAATGAAAAAATTTCCTAGTAAAATTCCCATAATATTTGCTTTAGATTAGTAATTGAATTAAGAAACTAGGAAGCCATTTCTCAACATGAGCTTTATTCAAAGAGTTTAATGTTTTTATCAGATTGTTTATGGCTTGACTTAGCTTTCTTCTCTTCCATATTTGTCTTGCTCCTCACTTATACAATAAAATAAAAAAATGTTTTCCTCAGTTTAAACAAAAAGAAAATAACATGCTACTACAAGAAGAAGTTATCTACAGTGTAAACTGCAATTGTGGTAACATATATGTAGGAGAAACTGGAAGACAACTTCACACCCGTGTAGCTGAACACAAAGCCGCAATTAAGAACATTACAAGCAAAACAGGCCTAGATAAACATGTACAAAGTATTGGACATTCAATGAACTGGGAATCTTTAAAAATTCTTGCGCACGAACAACACTATCTAAAACGGAAACTTGAAGAAAGTCTACACATTGAGAGAAGAAGAGGTTCCACGATTAACGAACTTAGCGGTATGACATTACCACTTGAGTGGCAGCACCTTCTATCTTAGTCAGCCCTGAAGAAGGGTTGGGGTACAATCCAAAAAATTTGACAAAGTGAAAACTTATATCATAGTAATCCCTGTAATGCACAATTAACTATAATAATTCTTCCCTAGGATTTACCATGTCTTCATTAATTCACAATCTATCATTAGATCCTAAAAAATTCTTGATTTTTGATGGTCATCCTCTTTTTGCCTTGGGATATGGTGCCTGTTTTCAAATGTGCTGATGTGTTACTCACAAGGAGTGGGTGTAGGAGATTCTATTGCACAACTCGCTTGTTGAACATTTGATGTACTCCTTCACATTGATTTTCTATCTACATTCTTCACATTGATTTTCTAGCTACATTCTTCGCATTGATTTTCTATCTACATTCTTCACATTGATTTTCTAGCTACATTCTTCGCATTGATTTTCTATCTACATTCTTCTCATTGATTTTCCATCTACATTCTTTGCATTGATTTTCTATCTACATTCTTCGCATTGATTTTCCATCTACATTCTTCGCATTGATTTTCTATCTACATTCTTCACATTGATTTTCCATCTACATTTTCGCATTGATTTTCTATCTACATTCTTCCCATTGATTTTCTATCTACATTCTTCACATTGATTTTCTATCTACATTCTTCACATTGATTTTCTATCTACATTCTTCACATTGATTTTCTATCTACATTCTTCCACTAGTACAGAGATTCCAACGTGCTGGAATCTACTTTATCGTTCAGGAGAATCTCCTCCATCCAATTTCATTCTGCTTGCCACCATTTCCATTCCAGGACAACGTGGAGCAGTTTTTTGCCTCATTAAATTTCGAATTTCTTAAAATTTTTTTACTTGGATTCCTAAAAGTGATCAGCTTAGCTTTTCTCTCCCTTGTTAAATCTGGGGGCCCTCATAGCAGAAAATTCCTGAACAGTCTGCGACTGCTACCATGGTGTCACAAACTAATCTGTGGTCGGTCAATGCGCAAGTTAACTACTAAATGCAAAAAAAAAAAAAAAAAAAAAGAAAAATAAAATAAAATTTACATAAGCAAAAATTTAAAGAGAGAGAGATAGAGATATCATCATCATCATTGTCAACCATTATCAATCCACTGCTGGACGAAGGTCTCCCCAAGTTTCCTCCACAACGGTCTGTCTTGTGCCAGTCTCCTCCATGTCACTCCCGCATATTTACGAATTTCATCCACCCATCTCCCATGTGGTCTTTTTCTGGGTCTTTTCCTGTCCCTTGGAATCCAATCTAAAATTTCGGCTGTCCATCTATGGTCTGTCCTTCTGGCAGTATGTCCAGCCCATTGCCATTTCAGGGATTTAACTCTGATCATGATGTCTTCCACTCTTGAGAAGAGGAACTCGTGGATCCGAAATATGACAAGAGTGGAAGATAGAGATATATATATATATAGAGAGAGAGAGAGAGATAGAGAGAAGAACTGACTGCCCTGCATTTCTTCTACCTAGGAAAAAATCCTTAACCCAAGTACTACAGCATTACCTAGAATTTTGCCTCTATTTTCAAACTGAAAGACAAAGATTTAGAGAATTAAGTTTTATTTAATAGCAGTAAACCACAGAGGGAACATCTCCAGAAAAAAATACGATTCCAGGAGAAATCTTTGCTCTGTCTTACTTCCATTTTCGTAAAAAAAATTCTCCATTTCGATTTTAAATACAAATATTTCAGAAATTAAATGATATTTAAAAAATAATACAGCGCGGGAAACCACCGTAAAAAAATAAATAAGTTAAAACGATTATGGGAAAAAATCTTCGCTGCCTTTAGTTTCCGTTGTCGAAAATTTTTACTTCCATTTTACGATTCCTGGAGAAATATTTCCTTCAAGCTGAAATACAAATTTTTGTAGAACAAAATAGCATTTAACAACTATGGGGGAGGGGGGGATCGCATGAAAGACAATTTAAGATTACACGGCTCTAGATAATTTCCGTTTTTGGAAACTGTTGCCTCCATTTTCAAACTGAAACACTAACATTTATGCAACAAAATGATATTTAACAAAAATACCTGACAGAGGGAACATCCTGAGAAAAAAAAATGACGATTATGGGGGGAAATCTTCACTCAGAATAATTTCCGTTTTGGGAAGTTTTGAAAGACAGAATTGCTGCGTTCGAAAGTGGAAAATGCATTTATGATCAAGAGTCTGCAATAGAGGATTTAAAAGGGTTCTGGGGATATCATTTTTGTCTGCAGGACCAAAGTAAAATCTGCAACGTACGTTGCACGTCTCCGTGATTCGCTACGGGGCTGGGGACTTCGTTAAAATCTTGTTTGTCAAAAATGATAAAATTACCTTTGAATTAACATTAGCCATCCTGGTGGTGCAGTGGTCTAAGCGATGGCTTCTGATCATTCTTCCTAGATGAATCCGCGTTCGAATCCCAGTGAGGCATGGATGTTGTGTTTGTCTTACGTCACTGGCTCTCTCCCTTCCCTGGAACCAGTGGCCTTAAATTAGGGAAAGGCGACTGCTTATAGCCCATTGAGTTGCTCATACGTACATACATATCACTAAGCTGTTCTCTGAGATTCAGAGGTTAGCTCCAAAAAGAAATACAAACTTCCAGATATTTTTACACACTGTTGTCGTATCAAACTTCTCCATTTTCAGTGATCTTGACATACAACTCGAGCTTCACTGATATCCATTACATGCCGTACACAAGATCTTTTATACTTCATACTCATAATCTTTTTCTCATGCAGACACTCCTGAATCTGATCCACCCATGTCTTCCTTGGCCTTCCTCTGCCTTTCCTTCCTGCCACTTGGGCTGAAAAGATTTTCTTAGTAAGCATTTCATCACTCATTCTTTCAACATGGCCAAACCACCGAAGAATATTGGTCTCCACCTTGCTAACAACATTTTGCTTTACATCACACAACTGCAATACATCTTCATTTCTCACACAATCAGATCGTGTCTTGCCACAAACCCCACATAAGTAATGCATTTCTCCAGCACACAAACGACTCCTATGTTTCTTCTGCAGTACCCAGGTTTCACTGTCATACATCAGAGTAGGAACAATTACACTTTCATACACAGCCATGCAGGACTCTCTAGAGAACCCATCATTCCTGTGAAATCCTACCAGAGCAGCTATGACTTTCAATGAAGAATTCACTCGCCTACTAATTTCACCATCCAATTTGTTCTCTCTGTCAAACATGCTTCCTAAATACACAAACTCACTCACCTGGTCAATCACAGTGCTGTTTATACTTACATTACATTCAGTGCTACCAGTTCCTCTCTCAAACACCATAACCTTGGTTTTTCCCTTATTTATGCTCAGTTTGAATTTCATGCAAACTTCGTACAGCCGGGACAACATACTCTACAACTCATTTTTGCTCTCTGCCAACAGGACAGTGTCATCAGCATACAGCAATCTGCACACACGAATATCACCAAGACATAGACCACTATCAACTATTTTGGCATCGCGCTTGCGCACGTCCATAAATATATTAAACAGCCACGGTGGTCGTTAAACCCCCAGTAATAATAATAAAATTAACATTATACCAAACAAAAGCTTCCTGTTTGGCTCGCTAGATATGGGCTCCTTATAAGCAGGTTCTACTGCAGTTGTTCTTATGTTTCACATGAGATAGTTCATAAAATTTGAGATAGATGATGAAAATGATTGTGAAAAAGTAAAGTGTGTGTTCCATTCCTTACATGCTGTGGCAATGTCATTTATTCATATTTCTGTTGACATTGTCATTTATTCATATTTCTGTTGACAAATTTGTTGTAATTTACTGTTTGTTTTGAGATGTTGTATTTCCCATGTTTCATGTTGTAATATTGATGTCTATTTTCTTTTATATAGATTTTCACTTTTCACTGTATGTAAATATTAAACGAGGCCCATTAGATTCTTTAGAACATCCGGTATATGAATTAATTCATCTTGGAGGAATGTTTAACCCCTTTGCATCATATTCAGAAGGTAATTAATTCTCTGTTACACTGAGAGTGATGGATTCATTGTAAAGAAAATACAGGGAGTGGGCAGCGAAACTGAACAACCTGCGCAAAAAGCACCCCATGTGTCACACCCCTGTATGCGCTACCTGGTGGCCAGCGTGCATCTATTTTTCAGTCGGTCAACGAGAGCAGTGTGTGAAGGCTGCATTAGCAGAGCAACAGCACAGCTGGACATAAAAAAATGCGATCCACACAACATCACGGTGTCCAGAGTCATGTCGGCACACCAGCAAGAGGAAAGAACCACATCCAATAGGAGTAACTGTCGAGGTAAGAGGAAGCTACCCGACAGGGATGTCCGGGTACTAACACGGATGGTAGCCAAAATAACATAAAGCCACAGCTGCCCAACTCATTGCAGACTTGAATACACACTGCGACTCGCCTGTTTCCATCAAAACTGTTCGTCGGGAGCTTCACCGGATCAACATTCACGGTCGTGTTGCTATCACTAAACCCTGATCACCAGTGAGAATGCCATATGTCATTTGCAGTGGTGCCAGCAGCTCAAATCATGGACATTGGGTAACATGAAATATGTATTGTTCTCTGATGAATCGTCGTTCACTGTCTTTCTTGCAGCCAGGAGAGTTTAAGCGTGGAGACATCCCCAACAGGTTTATCACCTTGACAGTTTATTACCTACAGTGCAGCATGGAGGTGGATTGGCATTGGTTTGGGCTCCAATATCATGGCAGTCTGTTAGCCTGCTGATTATTCTTGAGGGGCACATCACTGCCAATGAGTATTGGCCAATTCTAGAGGACCAGGTGCACCCAATGGTTCAAACATTGTACCACGTATCAGGATGATATTGGGTTGTCGGAAAAGTCATGACGTATTTTAGCCATGTTTTGCAAAGTTCATTTATTGATAGAAAGAACAAAGATCAACCAATGATATAACGCCCGTTTTGTTCGATAACCTTTTGCCATCTTTCAGTGAGCTGCAGAATGCCTCGTTCATAGAAGGACCTGTCTTTCGTGGCGAAAAACTGTACAAGGTGCTGATTTACAGCCTCGTCTGAATTGAACGTTATACCACGCAAGGACTGTTGAAGAGAGCGAAACAAGTGGAAGTCTGACAGCGCAAGGTCAGGGAAGTATGCTGGGCATGGCAACACATCCCACCCAAGCTCCAGTAACTTTTGGCGGGTGATCAAACTTGTGTGTGGTCTTGCATTGTTGTGATGGAACACAGCACCTTTATGATGAACGAGTTCTGGACGTTTCTGGATGATGGGTTCATTCAAACTGTCCAATTGCCGACAGTACACATTTGAATTGATTGTTTGGTTCCGTGGTAGGAGCTCGAAAAACATGACACCTTTAAAATCCCACCACACTGAGACCAAAACTTTCCGCTTATGAATGTCTGTTTTGATGTCATTTGAGGCAAAGCAGCACGTCGGGACCAAGACCGTTTGTGCAGCACATTGTTGTACACAATCCACTTTTTGTCATCAGTTATCAGTCGTTTCAAAAAAGGATCGTTTTTCCTCACGTTTAATGAGCATGTCGCAGATGTTTATACGTGCCGTCAATTGAGCTTCTTTGAGTTCATGAGGAACCCACACATCGAGCTTGCTTATGTATCCCAGCTTCTTCAGGTGGTTGTGAATGCTTGAATGACGGATGTGCAATGTGTCTGCAATCTCTCGTGTCGTGTAACTTGAGTTTGACGCGACCAATGCCTTGATTTGGTCGTCATCATCCTCGGTGGGCCTCCCGGACCGAGGAGCATCGTTGAGGTCAAAATCACCAGCACAGAATTTTTCAAACCACCGCTCGCACTGACGTTCTTGTAGAGCATTATCACCGTACACTTTACGCAACTTTTCGCAAGCTTGACGCGCGTTCTTCCCTTTACGGAAGTAAAACAGTAAAATATGGCGAAAATGCACAGTTTGGTCTTCCATCTTCAACTTAATGTCAAATCTCCGCAAATCAATCAAATCGCTCACTATTCCTTTTAGACTGCAGCTAGAACTGGCACCTGTCGAATGCCATAGCAATAACAGATCTGCGCATGCCACTAGTACTTCCAAAACCGCCCACCCGCTATCGGGTGCCAAAATATGTCATGACTTTTCCGACAACCCAATAACACACTGATACACAGAGCCAAACTGGAGGAAGAGTGGTTTACTGAACATGAAAGTGAGATTGAACATATGTTATGGCCTGCACAGTCACCCGACTTGGAACATTATTGAACCACTCTGGGGTGTTCTGGAGGAGCAAGTCAGGAAATGTTTTCCTCCACCAGCATCATGTCGTTAACTAGCCACTTTTCTGCAAAAGGAATGGCTTCAAATCTCTCTGGCCACTGTACAGGACTTGTATCGGTCCTTCCCACGATGCATTGCAGCTGTATTGGCCTCCAAAGGGGGCCCTACACTGTACTAATAAATTGTTGTGTCCTAAACCCATGTGTTTCAGTTTCGTTGTTCATCCCCTGTATGGTGTTATACTGAGAATAAATGATACATTATAAAGAAAATATGTTGCACCGAGAGTAAAACATGCATCGTGCAAAAAATATGATGTTACACTGAGAGTGAAAGAACTTAAATAACATTAGGAAGAAAATCTGTTTATTTGGGATGTTTAAACCTTCTTGATTTCCTAACACACAAAACTAATAATTAATAACTTCATGGCTTCCTCTAATTACTCTCAGTACTGTAAATACTTAATGGGAATTATAGAGGATAAATTTATTAAGGATCATTACCTCTCAAATTTTCGATCTATACACTAGATCATCGTCAGAAGTTCTTGCGTCTTACTACTTCCACAGGTTTGGTGACCAAGCCTGGTGGATTTGCCATCCAGCATGGTCATTGATGTTGCCACCTTGTGTCTTGTAAATTTCCAGGGATTCCTCTAATTTCCAGATAATTGCGTGGGAATGAGGTTTGATAACTTGGCAAGGATTGCCATTCCATTTTGTGGTATGTGTCTGTCTAATCCTGTTTTATTTGAAATGTTCTTTATTGCTGCTTTGTGTTCATTGATTCTGGTGGTTAACCTTCATCCTATTTCTCCTATGTATGGTAAACCACACGAACACTCGATTTTATAAAGGACTCCTTCCTGGAGTAAAGTATTTTCTTCTCTTTGTTTTTTTAGGGATGGTAAGTATTTTTTAATTTTGTTATTTAGCTGCCCCGGTGGCGCAGTGGTCTAAGCGATGGCCTCTGATCATTCGTCCGAAAGGGGTCCGCGTTCGAATCCCGGTGAGGCATGGATGTTGTGTTTGTCTTACGGCACTGGCTTTCTCCCTTCCCTGGAACCAGTAACCCTAAATTAGGGACGGGCGACTGCTTATAGCCCATTGAGTTGCTCACGGTGGTCGTTAAACCTCGAATAAAAAAAAAAAAAATTGTTATTTAAACCTGGAGCCAACCTAATTTTATATTTATTGCTAATTTTCTTTGGTTTTTCAAACAGTCCCCTGTGGCAAGTGACTTTTCTTGTGAACAAATAGTCAATTTCCTCTTTATTTGTTACTGTAGTGCTGGTTCTATTCCTAGTAGGATTCTCTTTTAATAGTCTTTTGAAGGAGAATTATTTTCTAATAATATTCCTGCTCCAGGACGATGACATTTTCAGGTTTTCTGAGAAGTGTTACATGGATGACCAGTAAGCAGGGGTCACGCTGTCGATCGCCATCTGCGCAATTTGCGAAAAAATGATCATTTTGGCGATGGAAAAAGAGCTTTGGCGATTACCTGTTTGTACTGTTATAACACTTGGGCGATAAAAAATGGAATTTGGCGAATAAATTGGCGAAAACTTTTAAAGAGCCAGCGCGACCCCTGAGTAAGTGATACAAGCAAATTCAGTTTGCTTTGCTTGAATATTCTGTCGATTTTCCATGCATTATGAAGAATATTTCTTCCTTCATTGATTTTCTAATAAGACTGATTTTGACTTATTTTTATGTTTTTCTTTTGCTTCTGAAGATGAATTCAGCTTTTCAACTTTTTCTTCAAATTGTAAAGCTACATTTTACATACATACATATCACTAAGCTGTTCTCTGAGATTCAGAGGTTAGCTCCAAAAAGAAATACAAACTTCCAGATATTTTTACTTATTGTTGTCGTATCAAACTTCTTCATTTACAGCGATCTTGACGTACAACTCGTGCTTTACTCATATCCGTTACACGCCGTTTACAAGATCTTTTATACTTCATACTCATAATCTTTTTCTCATGCAGACACTCCTGAATCTGATCCACACATGTCTTCCTTGGCCTTCCTCTGCCTTTCCTTCCTGCCACTTGGGCTGAAAATATTTTCTTAGTAAGCATTTCATCACTCATTCTTTCAACATGGCCAAACCACCGAAGCATATTGGTCTCCACCTTGCTAACAACATTTTGCTTCACATCACACAACTGCAATACATCTTCTTTTTCTTTATATATTTAGGGTGATTTGATTTATAATTAAAAATTTTACCAGTAAGTAGGTTTCTTGTATAAGTATGTGGTAAGATTTTTTTCCTTTCCACTTTAAGGTAATGTCTAGGTAATTTATCTTATTTTTCTTTTGCTCTTCTAATGTAAATTTCAGGCATTCATCTTGGGAATTAAAACTCCTAGAATTTTTGTTGAGTATTCACTTGAATCTTGATTGATTGATCAATGATGAAAAACCTTCTGTTTTCTGCATGTGTGCTAGATACACTCATTGTCATAAAAATCCACGCACCAAGAAAGAGGTGTCTGATTGAAATGAGGTTTTAGTAGTAAGATGGTACCCGCCAAAGACAGAAGTGATTGCAATATTACAGCAGCAGGATGATGTTCCATGGACATACAGTACACATTCCGGTCAGCGTTAGTACCGCCTCATGCTCAGATACATGCGATGATACAGTTTGGGATGGAGTCAAAGAAATGTCTATGTTATCCTGGGACAGATTGGCCCACACTTCTTACAACTGGTGCTCTAAATCATGAACACTTGAACATGGAAAAACTGGCCCATCTAGTCCCACACGTGCTCAATGGGCGAGAGATTAGGTGATCTGGCAGGCCACGGAAGCATTGAAGCATGATGTAGACAGTCCTGGAAAACCCGCGCCATGTGCAGACAGGCGTCATGTTGTTGGAAAATGGCTCCGGGCCGCCCCGCCAGGAAATACAGCACATGGGGCTACAAGATCTCCTGTACATAGCGCTGGGATGTCAATATCCCTGAGATCACTGCGAGGGAAGTCCGGCTGTCATACGCGATGGCTCCCCAGACCATCACGCCTGCAGTTCGGGGCATGTGCTGCTGTACAGTGAGGTTGGGATTGTAACGCTCACCTGTGGTCCTCTACACTCTGACACGGTGGTTGTCCATTCCCATACAGAAGCAGGATTCGTCGCTGAACACTATACGTCGCCAGTCTATAGCATTGCTCGTTGCTGACACCACTGCAGTTGTTGCTGCAGATGGTCAGGTGTTAATGGCAGAAAATGTAAGGGCTGTCAAACATCTGGAAATGGTTCTGGTGGCCACAGGAGTCCCTTGTACAGCCGCCACATGTCTCTGGATATTGGACAAGGACATCGTTGCATCTGTGCGTGCTGCTGTCACGATCCCATGGTCCTCTCTGCTGGTGGTGTGTCTGGGTCGTCCAGAGCCAGTCCGCTGTGTCTGTGTGCCTTCCGGTGTCCATTGCTCCCAACACGATCAGACCGTACTGTCCAACCGGCCCAAATGGCGGCGGATTTATCTTGCCGGCCACCCTGTTTCTCTCATCCCGACGATACGGCCTTGTTCAAACTCTGTCAGTTTCCCATACGCACATCTACGGCTCCTCCTCAACATGTCTATCGCTCAGGGATCTCACCTGTCTCTTACCGTGTACCTCGGCATGAATGTGGAGTCCCCTGTGCGGCACCTTATAAGCCCCAAGGATTGCGATTGCAGCTACGGTCTTGAACGTGCGGGCATGCAGAATCGCACGAAACTTTAATCATTTGCATGTCTGCCCTCCCCTTAGCTGTTTGCCGAGTTTCGCATTAAGCGCACGATTTTTTCTTGGTGTGCGGATTTTTTATGAGAATGAGTGTACGTGGATGATATCCTTTTCATCATTGATCAGTAAAGTGGGTTATGTAGTACCAGCAGTTGATTCCAACTCTGCTAAAAATCTGATGGCATGAAAAAGAGAGATAGAAAAGAAAATGTAAAAGATTACTGTAGACAATATTTTAAATGTTTCCTGTAGACAGCATTTTTAATTTGACCACTAGCAAATTACTGTTTAAAGTATTTATCCTTTTCTTTTTTCTGTAAAAATTGTTGTGACAAATTGTAATTTTTTTGCTATCATCATCATCATCATTGTCAACCATTATCAATCCACTGCTGGACGAAGGTCTCCCCAAGTTTCCTCCACAACGGTCTGTCTTGTGCCAGTCTCCTCCATGTCACCCCTGCATACTTTCGAATTTCATCCACCCATCTCCCATGTGGTCTTCTTCTGGGTCTTTTCCTGTCCCTTGGAATCCAATCTAAAATTTCGGCTGTCCATCGATGATCTGTCCTTCTGGCAGTATGTTCAGCCCATTGCCATTTCAGGGATTTAACTCTGATCATGATGTCTTCCACTCTTGTCATTTTTCGGATCCACGAGTTCCTCTTCTTATCTCTCCTGGTTACACCAAGCATGCACCTCTCCATGCTGCTTTGAGTTGTCTACAGCCTTTGTATGTCTCTGTTAGTTAAGGTCCACGTCTCTGCACCATACGTAAGCACTGGAAGGATGCATTGATCAAACACTTTTCTTTTAAGACATAATGGCATATTGCTCTTGAAAATTATGCTGTTTCTTCCAAAAGCTCTCCAGGCAAGTTTTGTACGCCGATTAATTTCTTCATCAATGTGACCCTCACTTGATATCTGCTGTCCAAGATAAACGTACGTGTCTGTTATCTCCAGCTTTTCTCCATCAATCGATAAATCTTCATTTCTTGTAAAAGCATTGAACATCACTTTTGTCTTCTGAAAGTTCATTTTTAATCCCACTTCTTTACTCTTGTCAGCAAGTTCCTGGATCATACTCTGCAGCTCTGATGGGGTAGTTGCAAAAATGACTACGTCATCAGCAAAACGAAGGTGGGTTAGATAATCTCCATTAATCTTTATCCCCTTGTTTTCCCAGCTCAGCGACTGAAAAACACCCTCCAATGTGGCATTAAAGAGCTTCGGAGATATGGTGTCACCTTGTCTCATTCCCTTTCCAATTTTTATGTGTGTTGTATTTTCAAACAGCCTAATCTTTGCACTTGCATTTTCATAGATGTTATTAATAATATTAATGTATGCATCTTCAATACCGCAGGTTTTCAGAGCCATTGTAACTGCTGATGGTTTCACCGAATCAAAGGCTTTTTCATAATCGATAAAAGCCATGCACAATGGAAGTTCATATTCCCTCGCTCTTTCAATTAGTTCTCTCAGCACATGGATATGATCTATTGTGCTGTAGCCACTCCTGAATCCAGCTTGTTCTCTCGGTTGAGCCATGTCCAGTGTTACCTTCAAGCGGTGTGAAAGAACTTTAGTGAAGATTTTATAAACTACTGATAGGAGGCTGATAGGTCTGTAGTTTCTGAGATCCTCAATGTCACCTTTCTTATGTAGCAAGGTCATTGTAGCAGTGTTCCAATCCTCAGGAATCTTTCCTTCATTACGGCATCGAGTGAACATTTGGGCGAGTACTGTTTTGATTTCTCCACTTGCTTCTTGTATGATGTCTACAGTAATTCCATCTTCTCCTGGAGCTTTTCCCCGCTTCATGTTCTTGATTGCATGTGCAACTTCTGCTGGAAGGACTGGAGGAACTCTTATACTGGTATCTTTCATGATGTCTGGAGTGCATGTATCATCCCTTTCATATAATTTGGAGTAGAAATCTTTCACTCTTGTCAAAATTTCGCCTCTATTTCTTGTTACAGAACCATCTTCTTTTCTCAGTGCCATAATCTGTTTTCTTCCCTTACTGAGATGTCCCTTTGCTATCTTTAGGCTTTGGTTGTTTTCAATTGCTTTCCTCACTAGTTCACAGTTGAAATTTCTTACGTCTTCAGTGATACTTTTTCGTACTGTCTTGCATAGCTCTATATATTCCACTTTGGAAGTCACATCTTCTTTAGTTGTCCTCATCTCTCTTCTTTTTTGCATCAACATTTTCGTTTTTCCTGATAATTTATTTACATGCAACTTGTTCTTAGACCCAGCTAATTTTGTTGCTGTTTCCATAAGAGCTTTGGTTACTTTTCTGTTAACTTCAGAGATGTCCACTTCTTCCGATGTTAGGCCTTCTAAAGCAGAGAACCTGTTCTTCAGTTCCAACTTGAAGGTATTATGGTGTTTTTTAAGGTTGGTTATGTCAATAGATTTTGTTTGTCTTATGAGCTTGCCACGTTCAAGTTTAGTGTTGAGGTGCATCTTACATCTCACCAATCTATGGTCACTACCTGTGTTGAACTTGTTTAGCACACTGCAGTCTTCTATGACGAATTTTTTGTTACACATAATAAAATCAATTTCACTTGTCGTCCCCTTTGGATGTCTCCATGTCCATTTCCTGTGTGGCTTTTTCTTGAAAAAGGAGTTCAAGATGAAAAACCCTTCTGCCTCTGCAAACTCAACGAGAGTATTTCCACGCTGGTTTCTGTTGCCGTGACCGAATTTACCTACTGAAGTTTCATTCTGTTGCCGTTGCCCTATTTTTGCATTGAAATCTCCCATAATTATTTTCAAGTGCTGCTTACCTTTATTATTTAGATGACAAATTTCCTCATAAAATTCTTCAATTTCTTCTTCAGGATGACTTGTGGTGGGTGCATAAGTTTGAATAATCTGAGCCTGGTATCTTTTCGAGAGTTTGATAACAAGCCGTGCAGCTCTGTCAGAGGAACTTTCAACTTCTACAACTTTATCCTTCAGTTTCTTGTTTATTATAAATCCAACACCACTAGTTCTGCCAGTATCTGTTCCACGATAGTAGAAGAGATGTCCACTTTTCAGTTCGATGAGATCTTCTCCTTTTCTCCTTTCCTCACTTAGCCCCACGATGTCCCACTTGATCCTTTGTAGTTCCTCTTCCAATTCAAGAAGTCTTGAATCAGAAGATAGGGAGCGTCCATTGTACGTTGCCAAGGTCAGCATCAGATGGCAGCTTAGTCCGGTCCTCCGGGGATTCTTAGCACCCTCTGCCTTCATGTCGCACTGGCCGCTGCCTTGGCCAGGTACATTCCAGCTGCCGGAGACTGAGGGCCAAGATTTAAGTTGTAGAGTCATTTTAGAGGGGTTTGGCCATAACTCAACACGCTGGCCAAGCGGGTTGGTGAGTGTGGGATAGAATTTCCTCTAATCCCGATGGTATAGTTATACCGCTATTGGCGGTCGTCAGAGCCCCTTTAGTGGGAACAGGATGCACCACGAGAACCTCAATTTTGCCACTATATGCTGGATTACTGAAAATTACTGAAAACAAAAGCCATGTTTATTACTGAAAACAACTTCCAGAGGTTGGCATCTATGTATTTGCTTAGGCTCAGTTGCTGTTTCAGGGCAAATCAGTTTTCAAGTTTTCTAAAAAGATGGCTGCATAGAAAACAGTAAAAATGTGGTGCTTCTGATTGTAGTGGAGATATAAAGAACCATTTCCTTATGAAGATTTGGTTCTCAATAAATTCTGGACGCAGTATGTCCTATAACTTAATTGTTAAGCTTTGTAAATATAAATAGAGTTGCATAAAAATAAAATGTATCGGCGTACACAACCATTAAAACAGAAAACTTGCTGCGAACCCGCAAATCACGATAACAATAGAATAAGATAATTTAAAGAAAAATTAATAAAACAATAAATAATTATTAGAACATTACAGATTCCAGAGAGGACAAAAGTACATTACAACTGAATGCGTAGAAATGTGTGTAAAATGGACCTTAAGGCCATTTTACACACATTAAAATATTGAACTATGAACCTCATAAAAACAAGATACTAATTGAAGAAAGTTTTTATATCTAGAAAGGCAGTTCCGTTAATGAACCTTCATAAATTATAAATAGCATTTTCAGCAACTTAATTCAAAAATAGTAGACTTATAAAATACAAATGGAAAAGATTTTAATTTTATAACTGGCAACTCCAAGAGAAACCTGGCAATAAAATTAAAATTCTTTCTGTGTAAACGGAACTTTTGTTACAGTTCCTATATATTGAGAACAGGCCTTGATAAAATCAAGAGGCCAGAAATGTCTGTAAAAACAAAAGAACTCACTATCGGAAGATGTGAAAAATAGTTGTCACGTTAAGATAGAATTAAATATATTAATCTGAGTAAAGCCTTGAGTAAGTGTTTTAATTGCTGTAAATAACATTTTTTTTTAATCTACAAGCCAAAACTATGCTAAATCTGCTAATAATTTGGAAACTATCTGCGTATGCGTGTACGTCTATATTCTGCGACTGCATATAAACATAAAGATATATACAGGGTGTACATAAAGTCTTTCCCACATTACAAAAATTAATATAAAAAATGTATTACAGGTAAAAGAAAGGGATTGCACGACAATGATGGTGCCTAAGTAAAGTTTTTTTTTTCCAGTGTCAATACGCCTCCACATAGCGCCATTTGTGGCTCGGAGGACATCTAAGCAATATTTGATTTCACGCCTTGCTTTGTTTAACATCTCAGCAAAGACAGAACCAATGGCGTCCGTTATTCTGCTGTTCAACGTCTCGACATCCAGAACACTGCTAGAGTAAACTTGGTCTTTCACGTAACCCCACAGAAAAAGTGTAGGCCACCCCAGTGGCGCAGTGGCCTAAGTGCTGGCTTCTGACCATTCATTGTGAAGGGTCCGAGTTCGAATCCCGGTGATGCACGGATGTTGTGTTTGTCTTATAGCACTGGCTGTCTCCCTTCCCTGGAACCAGTGACCCTAAATTAGGGACGGCCGACTGCTTATAGCCCATTGAGTTGCTCACGGTGGTCGTTTAACCTCCAATTTAAAAAAAAAGAGTCTAGAGGGGTTATGTCGGGTGATCAAAGTGGCCATCTCATGGGACCGTAGTGGCCAATCCATCTGTCTGGAAATGTGGCATTCAGGGACTCACGAACCATTATTGACCAGTGTGGTGGGGCACAGTCTTGTTCGAAAATAACAGAAGGTTGGAGTGCATGCAACTGAGGTGCTACGAAAAGTTCCAGTTTGCCCAGGTACATGTTACCGTGGGCTCTGTAAAAAGAAGGGTCCGATGATTCTGTCGTGCATCAGGCCGCCGCATATGTTCACTTTCAAGCTAGCCCTCTGTTGTTCGATGACATAATGGGAATTTTCTGATCACCAGATTCGCACATTTACTGTACCAGAGACGTGGAATGTGGCTTCATTTGAGAAATAGATACGGTGCAGATAATCACTATCATGAGCTATGCACTGCAACATCTCCGTTGCAAATGCAGTACGACGAGGCCGGTCATCAGGCTGAAGAGCTTGAAAGATCTGTACCTTAAGAGAATACAGAATTTGCTCACGGTGGTCGTTAAACGTCCAATCAAAAAAAAAAAAAAAAAAAAAAAAAAAAAAAAAAGAATACAGATGAAGACGTTCGTGTAAAATTTTGTGAACCATGGTACAGGAAATCCCAGTTTCCAGTGAAGCACAACAAATAGATTCCCTGGGGCTTTGCAGAAACGTCTCCTGAAGAGCTGCAGCTGTCTCTTGTGTAACCGGTGGTCGTCCCGCTCGTGGGAGATCACCAACACTACCCGTCGCTTTAAACTTTTCGTACCAAGCTTTTATGCTTTTTTGGTCCGGTGGTGAACGTCTGTACTCTTTTCTGAAATGACGCTGGACAGTAACCGCCATTTTGGTCTCGTGGAACCACAACACGCACGCCGGTTTTTCTCGCATGGATGCCATTGTCAATGAAATGCTTCTCTTATTCAGCAGTAGCACTAAAAAAACCCGAAAACAACTTTGAGTGCTGCTATATTATGTTGACAACCATTGTATTTTAACTTACATAGATTTTTTATATTAATTTTTGTAATGTGGGAAAGACTTTATGGACACCCTGTGTCATACTTTTAAGCATATTTATACACTGAGTTAGCTTGTACAGAAAACTAGCGGATAATGCTTACCTTGGCATTCCTTTCTAGCGACGGGGACATTTCACGCACGTGTTTTCCGGTCTTTGTTGAGGTTATTGTCCTAAAGTCCGTTGTATGCGATGACTGGCTTTACTTCTCACACTTTTCGCTGGGTATACTCATTGGATCTTTGCTTTAGGATTCCAAACATCAATTTTTACCGTTCTTTATACTCGAAATTTTCGCCCATACTCTGGGCATCTTCAGGAGCGTGGCGACTTTACCACCGACGTTCGTGGCTAACTTCGCGCTAATGGAGTCCGATACTCCTTGTTGCCATTCGTCGGAAAAACTTTCCTGGATATATTTTGTTATCAAGCCCGGCTGGCGCCATCTATGTTTAGTTAAGAACAATTTTTTTTTTTTTTTTAATTTTTTTAATTTCTTCTCCTATCCTGGTTTTCTTGTCTTTTTTGCCTGTTTTTCTTTTGTTGTTGTTTTTCTTGTCTTATTAGTTCTTTCCACAGGCCCGATAATGTGCTAGGGTCGTTCTGGTTACATACCCTTGCTTTATTTTTGTAGATTAATATTGCTTCTTCCCTCCTCATTTGCCTTTCCGATTTTTTATTCTTTTTTAGCATTTTAATTTCATCGAACTTTGGGAATGTCCGGTTTTCCATGCTTGCTATACTAGAGAGTGACCGTTCCACATTGTTGCTGAGATAACAGTCGTGACACCCAATGCCCACCACTAGGATCAATCGCGCTTGGCTGACCAAAGTGAACCCTCCTTCTGGATGTCTGTGCATGGTTAATCCAGTCCTGGTACACCTTTGATACAATAGTATGGGAGCAGCCAACAAGCATGGCTGACCAATGTGAGCCCTTCTGCTGGATGCCTGTGCATGGTTAATCCATTCCTGGTACACCCTTGATACAGTAGTACAGGAGCAGCCAACAAGTGTGGCTGACCAATGTGAGCCCTTCTGCTGGATGTCTGTGCATGGTTAATCCAGTCTTGGTACACCCTTGATACAGTAGTATGGGAGCAGCCAACAAGTGTGGCTGACCAATGTGAGCCATTCTGCTGGATGTCTGTGCATGGTTAATCCAGTCCTGGTACACCTTTGATACAGTATCATGGGAGCAGCCAACAAGTGTGGATGACCAGTGTGAGCCCTTCTGCTGGATGTCTGTGCATGGTTAATCCAGTCCTGGTACACCCTTGATACAGTAGTACAGAAGCATGTGGTTGACCAATGTGAACCCTTCTGCTGGATGTCTGTTCATGGTTAATCCAGTCTTGGTACACCCTTGATATGGTAGTACAGGAGCAGCCAACAAGTGTGGCTGACCAATGTGAACCCTTCTGCTGGATGTCTGTGCATGGTTAATCCATTCCTGGTACACCCTTGATACAGTAGTACAGGAGCAGCCAACAAGTGTGGCTGACCAATGTGAGCCCTTCTGCTGGATGTCTGTGCATGGTTAATCCAGTCCTGGTACACCCTTGATATAGTAGTATTGGAGCAGCTAACAAGTGTGGCTGATCAATGTGAGCCCTTCTGCTGGATGTCTGTGCATGGTTAATCCAGTCCTGGTACACCTTTGATACAGTAGTATGGGAGCAGCCAACAAGTGCTGCCATTTCTGAAATACTGGCACCTGCCCTCCACTTTTCAACTACTTGGCTGCAGTCAAATTAGCTTGCAATGCTGCGCTTCTCGATTACTGGCAAATGTTCCCTGATTACATACAGAAGATAGGTGTGCACAGTTTATAATAATCACACATGACATTGATGTCAACCAGCAATTGGAGATAGAGAAATTGAACGGAATACTTCTGGAGAGAGAGGAGTCCACACAGCCACAGGCGCGGACATACGCTGAAGCAACCGTGCAAAAGCCAAAGCTAAAGACGGATGGATTGCGCAAGCTCCGCTCGCAACACACCATTTTTCTCTACCCGAAAGGAGAAGAGCATTCGAGAGATAATTTCAAGGAGGAGTTAGAGGGCGACTTCAATCCCGGGATACTCGGGATCGGAGTGAATGGTATGAGACGAGTGAGTAAGGGTGGTATGCTGATCCAATGCCAGAAGGCGGAAGGGGTGGAAAAGATAATTGACACCTTCAATCGGAGTAGCTATATGCGAGATTATTACCATCTCAAGCATCCAGTAAAAAGCTCCCACGATTGATCGTGTATGGGGATTCTCGAGAGGACTTGGAGGTCGTTGAGCGCAACTTCCGGAGTCAAAATGAACTCACAGACCCAGAGAGCTGCAGGGTCATCTTCCCCATCACACCTCAGGGGAAGAAAGGCACGATCCACTGGGTGCTCGAGTTGGCCCCCAGACGACATCCGATCATGCTTGAAAAAAGCCAAGGTCTCGCTTGGGTGGAGAATTCTCGGGTGTCGAGAATTTCTTAGAGAGACCCGTTGCTTCAAATGTGACGGTTTGGGCACCATAAAGCCAAGTACCCAGCCAAGTTCAAGTTGTGTTCTCGTTGCAGCCAGGCTTGTCACCAGCACAGAGAATGCCCCAACGAGGCTCATTGCCCCAACTGCTAGAAGGCAAACGAGTGCTACCACCTGAAACTCGAGACCAACCATTCCAGCCTGGAGACAAAATGTCCCAGTCTCCAGAGGGAAATCGAGATGCAGAGACAAAGGATCAACTATGGATGATCTCCAGCTGATTGTGACGGGCCTGAACACTCAATAACTGAAATATAACCAACTTTCGATGTAATGAAACACTTCTGGGTTTGCATGCCGCGACAGAGGTGCATTTGTACTAATTTTGTGATTTTGTTCTTGTGTTTATTTTTAATGGAATTAAAGGCCAACTGCCCATAGTTCGTGTAGTGAGCAAAACTCCCAGGGATGTCCCAATGGATACAGGGTCCACTGGGTACACCCCCATTCATGTCCCGGTGTTCCGGGTCTGCGGCTCTTCACGCGATATACCGATGGGACTGATATTGCAATGTTTACCGATAAGTAAACATAACTAGTGAGATCAGTTGAGCCCTGTGAAGTCTTCAATCATAAAAGTTGCATGCTAAAAATATCAAGAAGAATAAAAAGGCAGCTGTCTAAGCAAAGAAGTCTGCATATGGACGGTACAGGTTAACAGATTCATCAACTTACCTCTTCTAAATGACCTAGAGATCTGAAAATTGGCATATTGATAATGATAAGCCTTAATGTCCATGTCAGAAAACCAAAAACATCATAATCAAAGTGGCAGCTTTGGAACATTGTTTGCTTGAATTTTTCATGAATCGTTCGACCACTTTTAAATGGCCTAGAGATCTGAAAATTGGTTTGCTGAAAGGTCTTAAAGTCCAGATACCTAGAAAGGTCTGAAAAACAAAATGGCAGCTTTGAAATATTGTCTGCTTGAATTTTTTGTGAATTGTTCAACCACTTTTAAATGACCTAGATATCAGAAAACTGGTATGCTAAAAGGTCTTATCATCCGGATACCTAATAAAGTCCAAAAACAACAACAAAAAAATAAAATAAAAATGGCAGCTTTGGAATATTGTCTGCTTGAATTTCTCTACCACTTCTACAGTACACCTTGAAAAGTCTGAAAAAAAATCGAAAGGGTTACCTATTTAACTTCACTCTTCAAAATGATGATATGTTTAAAAGTAATTATGCCAGAAACACTGAAATGTTATAAAAATTCCATGAAATTTTGATTCAAAATTAAGGGGCGCCAAAGCCTGCACCCGTTTTATGTCAAACCATATGCATTGACGTCATGACCCTGTTCTAAATTGTAAAACAGTTATGCATCTTAAATTAGTTCTCTTTCTCTTCATTACTTTTCTCTTTCTGTAATTTTATGTTCAAAAAATGATTTTATAGATTCACCGTTCGGAGAAATGATTGCTAGTTGTACTTATAGATAGATAGATGTTCATGCATGTCCAATTTTGTTTAGGTTGTGGAAATTCCAGCTTTGACTGTGACAGTAGTAGCTATAGCAGCAGTTGCTCACCTGTGTCTTCCACCACTGGCACTGAGTGGCACTTCTGCTTTGTTGCCATTGCCAAACTACAAACTCCTCAGTTACTCCATGTGATTGACCTGCCAGAGGAGCCCAAGAAGGAATTCACTTCACGTCATAGTCTTGAATGGACATTTCTTTTCTTAGATTATAGGTGAGTAAAATGTCAGTTTCTACTCTTTTGTACCTCTAAAAAGAGTTGTTTTGCCAGGATGGTTTGTTTTGTTTGTGTGTTTGGGGTCTAATGACCACAGTGAGTGACTCAGTGGGCTATAAGCAGTTGCCCATTCCTAATTTAAGGCCATTGGTTCCAGGGAAGATAGAGAACCAGCGCCATAACAGGGCTTGAAAAATACCATGCCCAGGCATGTAAATTATTGGGATGGGGGGAGGGGGTGTCTAGTTGCCCAGTCTGGACAACTAAATTTAAAAATAAAGTTTGGAATAGAATTTCCTACTACAAGCAAAAAAAGACAATCATGGTATGTCATGTTTCAATTCACTGCTAACCACTGGAAGTTGTATTATTGTTTAGGAGTGCCAAGGACAGAAGAATATCACTTCTTTAATAATACGGTCATGCTCTAGGTCCAGAAATTGAAACTAAATGTTAGTTGGTAATGGGATGCATGCCTCTGATGGAACTAACCTCCAGTGCTTAGTGACAAAGGGCTAAAACTTCAACGATAGGAACATGGCAGAATCACTAAATTTCTCAAATACTAATTTCATCATCATCTTAAAACTTGAGATACAGACTTTTGTCCATTGAACTTTTTGAATCAGACCCTTAAAGCAGAAGTGCAAAACATACAAAAGTTCAGCATATTTTTAACTTAGAAGATGACTGTTCTGATAATGAGGGACTACACCAATTAAGTAGTAACACTATACTAGTCAATTCCTATTAGTAGTTCTAATTCTGACTATTAGATAGCTCTAATCATTCTACTATTCTCTTTTATGTGCAATATTTCAAAGTAACTTGTACAATATTCTAGAGGATAATGCTTACCTTGGCATTCTTTGCTAGCGATGAGAAACATTTCACACACGTGTTTTCTGGTCTTTGTTGATGTTATTGTCCTAAAGTCCGTTGTATGAGATGAATAGCTTTACTTCACACACTTTTCACTGGGTATACTCATTGGATCTTCGCTTTAGGATTCAAGTATAAAAAACGCTTTAGCGTTCAAGTATGAAGTTTGAGTATAAAGAACGGTAAAAATTGATGTGTTTGAATCCTAAAGCGAAGATCCAATGAGTATACCCAGTGAAAAGTGTGTGAAGTAAAGCTATTCATTTCATACAACAGACTTTAGGACAATAACATCAACAAAGACTGGAAAACACGTGTGTGAAATGTTTCTCATCGCTAGCAAGGAATGCCAAGGTAAGCATTATCATCTAGAATATTGTACAAGTTACTATACTAGTGATCCAATTTATTGGCGTAGGAAGTAGACACATAAGCGTTTCCAAGCTTTCGCACATCAACCAGATGGATTTTTCAAAGAAGTTTCTGTCTAACTTCCTTAAAAAATCCATCTGGTTGATGTGCGAAAGCTTGGAAACGCTTGTGTGTCTATTTCGTACGCCAATAAATCAGACCACTAGTATAGTGTTATTATTTACTATGACTGTTCTGATTTGTTATCTTAAAAGATAAATTTTCCTGGGCATCCAGCTTTTACTACCTGGGCAGGTAAATAATTTCTGCACTTTCCCAGCTGGGCACGTAACTTTTCAGATATTTTTCAATCCCTGTATAAAACAAACACAACTTCCATGCCTCACCAGGATTTAAACTCAGACCCCATCTTGAATGACTGGTCAGAAGCCAGAACTTAGACCACACTGCACCACTTGGGCACCCAAGTCAGCTTTTGACGTAGGCTGTTTGTACTGATGCATGTGTGACCACCATCATTGCTTTTTATGTTAAAATACTCAGCATGTGTGCACATGGTGAATCTTGTTTCTTGCCATTCAGTTTTTTTTTGTTTTTGTTTACCAAGAATTGCCTCGGATGTTAATGTGAAAACAAAATAAGAGATATTTCTCTGTGACATAAATAATTTACTCAGAAATGATATACTATAAATTATTCTTTATCTCTAGGTTATTTTCTTTTTTCTACAGACGTTTTGTGTCCTTTGTTGTCTTCCAGGGCATGTTATCAGTGCTTCACTGCTGTTATATGCTCAGAAGGTTCTTGAACACTACAAACACTGTTTGTTGCCATTCTGATTCTCTCAAGAAATTAAAAGTGCCTTTGTCTGAAATTTTACATACATATCATTAAGCTGTTCTCTGAGATTCAGAGGTTAGCTCCTCAAAGAAAGACCATGTCCAAGGACACATTTAACTGATATAACTAGAATTTGCTTACTATTATTGGTGTGTTAAATGTCTCCATTTACAACGATCTCAACACACAGCTCGAGCTTCATTAACATCCATCACACGCAGCACACAAGAAGACCTTTTGTACTTCATACTCAAAATCTTCTTCTCAAGCAGACATTCCTGAATCTGGTCCTCCCATGATTTCCTTGGCCTTCCTCTAACTTTCTGTCCTGCCACTTAGGCTGAAAAAATTCTCTTAGTCAGCACATCATCACTCATTCTTTCAACATGCCCAAACCACCTAAGAATATTACTGAAAAAATTCTCTTAGTCAGCACATCATCACTCATTCTTTCAACATGGCCAAACCACCTAAGAATATTACTGAAAAAATTCTCTTAGTCAGCACATCATCACTCATTCTTTCAACATGGGCAAACCACCTAAGAATATTACTGAAAAAATTCTCTTAGTCAGCACATCATCACTCATTCTTTCAACATGGCCAAACCACCTAAGAATATTAGTCTCCACCTTACTAACAACATTTTGGCTCACATTACACATCTGCAATACATCTTCATTCCTTACATGATCAGCAGATCTTACCACAAATTCACCGTAATTAATGCATCAGCCCAGCACACGAACAACTCCTATGTCTTTTCTGCAGTACCTAAGTTTCACTGTTGTTCATCAGAGCAGGAACAATTACACTTTCATACACAGCCATTCAGGACTTCTTTGAGAATCCATCATTCCTGTGAAATCCTCCTAATGCAGCTATGACTTAAAAAAAAAATTAACTTGCCTACTAATTTTGCCATCTAATTTGTTCTCTCTGTGAAACATACTTCCTAAATACACAAACTCATTCACCTGGTCAATCACTGTTCCATTTAGATTTATATTACATTCAGTACTACCAGTTCCTCTCTCAAAAACCATAACTTTGGTTTTTCCCTTATTTATACTCAGTTTGAATTTCATACAAACTTCATACATCCGGGAAAACATACTCTGCAACTCACTTTTCCTCTCTGCCAACCAGACTGCATCATTGACATAGAGCAATCCGCACACATTCATATTACCAAGAAATAAACCAGTATTATCCATTTTGGCATCATGCATGCATTTTTGTTACTTTATTGATTGATCCATCTGTTGAATATGTAGCTGATAGATTTAGTTGGCTGGTTAATGGTTTCTCTCTTCTGGATGTAGAAGGTTTCCCTAATGAGTCTCTTATTCCAGTGTTTTTACCAATCAAGTACTTGTACATTATCCCATTTTGGTCTACAATCACATGTTTGAATGTGTTGGGAAAATGTACTGTTTTTATCTTCCTTGTCAATTGCTGCAAGATGTTCACCCAGACTTTTTTCTAAAATAAAAAAAAAATCCCTAGTAAAAATTCCCATAATAGTAGTTTTTGATTAGTAATTTAACTAAACTGTTTTAACAGGGCTTCCATAGAAATTTTAGCAAATTCTGAAATTTTTATGTGCAACAGCAAAATGATTTATCAACTAAACAAAATAGGAGGGGAGAATTGTTTAAATTTTCAAAAAAAGAAAAATTTCGTTTTGAGTTGTAAATTGTAGTGATTTCATTTTCAGCTATTTGCAGCTTATTTGATTTATTTATATTTTATTATTGAAGAATTTTATATTAATTTTGACCTTCTGTTGCAGAGCTCCTCCGATCATTGGTTACTTACCTTTTGAAGTTTTAGGTACTTCCGGTTATGAGTATTACCATGTTGATGATCTTGAAAATATTGCTGCCTGTCATGAAGCTTGTAAGTATTCCTTAGTGCTTCTTTAGATATTGTTGATATGAAATTTTCAGTTCTGTCTTTATATGTACTGAAAATGCATTTCAAAAAGCTGCATTATGATGATAGTTATTTAATAATTCGATTTATGAGGGCTGTTCCAAAAAATACATGGACTGAGGTCACTGTTCTGAGTCTGTGTTACTTGGAGATTCGGAAAGTACGTGGACCGAGGTCACTGTTCTGAGTCTGTGTCACTTGGAGGCTCAGAAAGTATGTGGACCGAGGACTCTGTTCCGAGTCAGTGTCACTTGGAGGTTCAGAAAGTACGTGGACTGAGGTCACTGGTCTGTGTCACTTGGAGGTTTGAAAAGTATATAGACCGAGGTCACTGTTCTGAGTCTGTCACTTGGAATTTCAAAAGTACATGGACTGAGGTCACTGTTCTGAGTCTGTGTCACTTTGAGGTTCAGAAAGTTCGTGGACCAAGGTCACTGTTCTGAGTCAGTGTCACTTGGAGGTTCAGAAAGTACGTGGACTGAGGTCACTGGTCTGTGTCACTTGGAGGTTTGAAAAGTATATAGACCGAGGTCACTGTTCTGAGTCTGTCACTTGGAGGTTCAAAAGTACATGGACTGAGGTCACTGTTCTGAGTCTGTCACTTTGAGGTTCAGAAAGTACGTGGACCGAGGTCACTGTTCCGAGTCTGTGTCACTTGGAGGTCTGGAAAGTATATGGACCGAGGTCAGTATTCCGAGTCTGTGTCACTTTGAGGTTCAGAAAGTACGTGGACCGAGGTCACTGTTCCGAGTCTGTGTCACTTGGAGGTTTGGAAAGTATATGGACCGAGGTCACTGTTCCGAGTCTGTGTCACTTGGAGGTTCAGAAAGTACATGGACCTAGGTCAGTATTCCGAGTCTGTGTCACTTGGAGGTTCAGAAAGTATGTGGACCAAGGTTACTGTTTAGAGACATGTTTGGCTGGCCAAACATGCTTGCTGTGTGGGGCAGGCGGGATATCAGAAAAAAAAAAAGGAAAACTGCTCTGAGCAAATAGTATCAGATCAAAGGAATCCTGAATGTTTTAGTTTTTTTCCGGCAGAGCACATAACTGAGCTACCAGTATGCGTGGACGTTGTTATTGCCAGTTTATGTTACCTCCACGGGAGTTGCATGTTCTTCGCGCGCCGTATATTTGCCCAGAGCAAGAAAAAATCTCTCCCTGTGTCTTTGGCAACCAGCCAAAGAAAACGTCTAGCAGCTGCTGGGTGTGTGCCCAGTTGTGACCTACTTTCCCACGCTCGTCGCTGTCGGCAAAGAACTTAATTGTTTATGTTACTTTGACAGATTTGCAAAGAGCAGTTCTTTTTTTTTTTTTTTTTTTTTCTCTCGTAAAAATGTTCTGCTAAACAAAGGGATGTTTTATTTTATCTTGTCAGATTCACAAGAACTTTCTTTCTTCTTTAAAAGATTGTTTTCCCCAGATCATTCTTCGTTGGGAATCTTTTAATTTCAGTTTTAGCCGCCCCGGTGGCGCAGTGGTCTAAGCGATGGCCTCTGATCATTCGTCCAAACGGGGTCCGGGTTTGAATCCCGGTGAGGCATGGATGTTGTGGTTGTCTTACGGCACTGGCTCTCTCCCTTCCCTGGAACCAGTGACCCTAAATTAGGGACGGGCGACTCCTTATAGCCCATTGAGTTGCTCACAGTGGTCGTTAAACCTCAAAAAAAAAAAATCTGTTTTACTTTCTTTTTTCTTTTTTTCGTTACTCACTTGCATTTTAAGTTGTGACATTTTACTTCTCCGCATCTTAGCAGAAAACTTCTATTGTGTTAATGAAACGTTGCATGGATTTTTATTGTAATTTATTTTATTTGCATTGCCTTTTTATTTTATCCTTTTTTTTTCCAGAATTGATTTATTTATGCAATTTAAAATACCTTTTTGTTTATTTTTTTCATATAAGCATTTAATGCTAATTTTCTATTTATCAGCATAATAACGCTATGAAACCTTTCAAAGTTAATTGTTCTGTGCGTCGGTCTTTGCTCCCATTGTGTTTGTCGTGTACAAATTTACTTGCAAATAGTGTTAGGTAAATGGCCACCTGCCTCTACTAATATTCTTGGATCTAAAAAGCAAAAAAGTTGTCAAAAATTCATGGAGAGTTATTCGCAAGAATTTCCGTGTCTAAAATCGTCTCGGGTATCCGAAAACCATGGGTTTTGTTCCCCGTGTGCTGTTGATATTTCAATCTCACACGGCAGAAAAGACGATTGCGATTGACATTTTCACTCTAAAAAACAGGAGGAATAACCATAAGTGTGTGGCATCACACACTTATGACATAACATATTTATTAAAATCTGGAGTTGCAATGGTATGTATTTTTTGTGTATTTACTCAAGTTTTTTTCCCCCATTTTAAGGGGACTTAGGTATGTTGCAAAATTTATCCAAGTATTGTCCTCGATCCAGATTAACATGTTGCTAAAAATGTAGCAGTGTACTCTGGGAAATGGTCATGCCTGCAAATTTTAATGTGGGGACTTGACTTGACCTCACTACGGAAAAACTATGGGCGCCGCGCACGTGGACTACTGATGACTTCCTTCAGATGTTGGCATCTCTGCTTATGGTAAAAGGTTCGTTTAACGGTAGCTTTCGGTCATCCTACGACCTTGATCACCCGCGATCAACTGGATGGGCTGGTTGCCAGAACTACAATTTGAAGTTGGGGTGTTGGAAATGTTGCCAGATTTTAGAAGAGAGATCCAAATAAATGGGATTTGGTGAGGGGTCTCTGAATTTCAGTTTTTGGTGAACAAAATTTCAATGCTATCTTCATACATGAGATCCTTCCGCGAATTCGCGGAATTCCGCTTTTTTCGGCATCATTTTGGTCATTCTCGAGGTCATTGCAAAAATGAAGAGAAATTTTTCAGGGTTTTTTAGAGGGGGGGGGGGGTCGTCGTTCTACAGAAAAATAAAAAAAAAGCGGAATTCCGCGATTCTGCTTTTATGTGGAGTAAAAGAACTAAGCGCTTTCCTAGCTGAAAGCGTTGTTTTTGGAGGTTGGAGGGTGGAGTCAGGAGCTCAATTCGTTTAATGCTGTCAACAATGGATGGGTTGTCAGTCACTTGAGCATCGCAGCGCAAAGGGTGGAAGCTCCGCCTACTTCGTGCGTTAGGGAAACTACTGCAGCCCTTTCCGTGTCTTGCGGGAAATCGCCACTCTGCATTCTATCAGGGCCAAACTATCCGCTTGATTCTATCCGTGACGTAATCGCCAGAAACTCTCTCTTGTAATTTGCAAATGTACCCGAATGCGTTCCCGCTTTTCTGAGATCGTTCGAGAATCGAAGCTCTCGTGAATCCTCTTCCTACGGAGGATGCCAAAAAATACGGAATCTTCGTAATTATTACGGATTTCCCTGGGATTACGGGTGACTAACAAAAAAATTATGGATATTCAGATTTTCGCTGTTATTAAGAAAGTTTTACTGATTTTGTAAATAATCGACGTAAAAGCCTCTGAACAAAGTTCGTAACACAGCCCTTTGTCTTTTTTTTTTCTCAGGTGGTGGAATTTGTTTTGCTTGTTTCAAAGTATGAAAAAAAAAAAAAATGCCCGTCGTGCTTCTTTCGCCGTGGCCCGGGATTACGTCGACCTGAAGCATCTGAATAAAGTTCGTTCTACTCCCCCCCTCCCCCCGAAGAGAAGGAATTTGTTTTGCTTGTTTGAAAGCTAAGTGGAAAGGAAGAATGGCGCCGCGCCACGGGATTATGTAGGCCTGGCGGGCTTCTTTTGCCGTGATCCGGAATTACGTTGGTTCGGACGTGCTTTCGCTGTTGCCCGGAATTGCTTCTGCCCGATGCCTCTGAACCATGTTCGTGACGAACCTTTTTGGTTTTTTTCTAAGGAGGAATGTGTTCTGCTTGTTTGAAAACTTAGTGGAAAGAAAGCCCGGCGCCCTGCTAGGATAACGTCGGCCCGAAGCCGCTGAACAAAGTTCGTGACGCAACTCTGTTTCTTTCCTTTTTTTTTTTTTTTCTAAGGAAGAATGTGTTTTGCATGTTTGAAAGCTAAGTGGGGGAAAAAGCACGGCTTTGGGCCAGTATTACGTCGGCCCGAAGCCTCTAAAAAGTTCGTGACGCAGCTTTCCGTTTTTTGTTTTTTTTTCATTCTTTCTTTCTAAGAAGGAATTTGTTTTGCTTGTTTGAAAGCTAAGTGGAAAGAATGTGTCATGAGAGGCTCAAAAACAGGGTTAAAAACAAGAATTCGGCAGAGAAAATCTCCCCACTTGCTTGATGTTGATGGAGATTCATGTCACCATATTCACAATGCAAGCAAAAAATTATGCAAGCCGTTTTATAAGGTTACATTGAGAAATACTTTATTGACTTCTTCAATGACTAAAAACTAAGCTGTGGATATATGTTTCTAATTCTTGCAAGTTTCTAATTGCTTGACTAAATTCACAAACTTTCCTAGACAAATACTTTTCACCTCAGGATTTAGCTAGTAAAGATTCACATGTAAGTTTTAAATCTGATTTTTTTAAATATTTCATTTTATTTTGTTCTTAAATCCCTACTTTTCTATTGTGAATATAATAATGTGCTTCACTTTAATATTTACTTACATAATTTACAGAAAGTAATTCCATATGGCTAGCGTACTCTTAAATATTGTATATATGCTGTATTTGAATTTCCTCACCGCGTGTTCTTGTGTCCCAATTTTCCACCCAGTTAAAAAGTTCAGCTTTTTTTGTCATCGGCCGGTCTCATGTATGTATCTTGGAAATGCAGAGAGGCCTTGTTGATGAATGGGGCAACTTTTTTGGTTTCTTTCCAAATGGGAACTGCAGATGTGTCTTCAAGGGTTAGTGCAGATAAAGCTATCTTTGGAAGGCCATTGAAAACATCTTTTTTGTGTTCACCAATTCTTGTTTTGATGCTTCGGTATGTGCTTCCAATATACACTGAGAGACCAGAGGAAGTTGAAATGGGAATAGCATAAACTACAGGGGTGTTCCAGGGTGAGACAGGCTCCCTGTCTTTAAGCAGGCACATTATTGCAAAAGGGTTTGGTTTCACTGTGAGAGTGTAGCCCATAGTTTTGAAAAGTTTACACATCTTATAAGAGAAAGATCCATGGAAAGGTATGGAACCAATGAATGGTGGTTTTTCTATTATTATTGGTGAGAGAGCAGACTGATTTTTCAAGTGGGAATTTTGGAGGAACTTTTGAATTGTAAAAGGTGGGAACTGATGGGTTTCAGCAATTTTCTTTATGGTTTCAATTTCTTCATTGAAGGAAGATTCAGTGTTGCAGACAATCCTGGTACGATTGACATAAGTTTTAAAGGCTGCAAATTTGTGAGCAGTTGGGGAGTGGGATGAAAATGGGATTATGTTTGCCATTGCAGAGGGCTTTCTGTAGACAGATCTGTTGAGATGATTCCCTTGCCTTGCCAGGTGGACATCCAAAAAGTCAATGCCTTGCTGTGATTCTTCATTGATGGTGAATTTTATTGATGGAAACTTTAGGAATATCTTTTCAAGAAGAGATTCAAGGTCAGTTCTATTGTGTGGCCAAATTACAAAAATATCATCAACATATCGAAAGCCAAATGGAAGGTTGTAGATTGTGTTCTATGACTATGTTTTTTATATGTTGCATGAAAACTTCAG
The DNA here is from genome assembly GCA_039090855.1 of Macrothele yani. Taxonomy (NCBI): domain Eukaryota; kingdom Metazoa; phylum Arthropoda; class Arachnida; order Araneae; family Macrothelidae; genus Macrothele; species Macrothele yani. The sequence continues at coordinate 110,626,528 of CM076999.1, read as the reverse complement.
CCAGAAGTGGAGAGAGAGGTGAACCCATCAGAAGTCCTTCTTGCTGACAGTAGTATTTGTTGTTGAACTTGAAACAATTAAGATCTCTCAGAGTTCGAAGGCAGTCATACAGGTCTTTTGTTAGTGGGCCAGAGAGTGATTGGGTTTCTTTTAGCAATTGTACGGTGAAATGTTTTCCTCTCAACTTCAAATTGTAAAATTCTAAAATCTGACACCACCCCCAAACTTAAAACTGCAGTTGAAAGACTCAACAAGAAACCCACTCTAAAGACCTTTCTTGGAGATTTTACACCACCACCATATTTCCGAACTTTGCACTTATTGTTCCAGATTAAACTTCATAAAACTGGTTTCCCTCTTCGATTACTCGTGGAATATACTTTCTCTCCCACCCGTAACCTTGAAAGGAGGATTGTGGAAAAATGTAAACATCTCACCTCCAGCCATCTTTTGTCAATTTCCTCCACTAAAGAGTTCATTAGAAAACTCCCTCCTATCATTGAACCCTCTGACAAAATGTTCACTCTGGATGTAGTCTCTCTCTTCCCTTCAGTCTCTCTTTTCCACTCTCATATGCTGCTAGTACAATTGCTAAAAGAAAACCAATCACTCTCTGGCCCACTAACAAAAGACCTGTATGACTGCCTTCGAACTCTGAGAGATCTTAATTGTTTCAAGTTCAACAACAAATATTACTGTCAGCAAGAAGGACTTCCGATGGGTTCACCTCTCTCTCCACTTCTGGCTGAAGTTTTCATGCAACATATTGAAAAAAACATAGTCATGGAACACAATCTACAACCTTCCATTTGGCTTCGATATGTTGATGATATTTTTGTAATTTGGCCACACAATAGAACTGACCTTGAATCTCTTCTTGAAAAGATATCCCTAAAGTTTCCATCAATAAAATTCACCATCAATGAAGAATCAAAGCAAAGCATTGACTTTTTGGATGTCCACCTGGCAAGGCAAGGGAATCATCTCAACAGATCTGTCTACAGAAAGCCCTCTGCAATGGCAAACATAATCCCATTTTCATCCTACTACCCAACTGCTCACAAATTTGCAGCCTTTAAAACTTATGTCAATCGTGCCAGGATTGTCTGCAACACTGAATCTTCCTTCAATGAAGAAATTGAAACCATAAAGAAAATTGCTGAAGCCCATCAGTTCCCACCTTTTACAATTCAAAAGTTCCTCCAAAATTCCTACTTGAAAAATCTGTCTGCTCTCTCACCAATAATAATGGAAACACCACCATTCATTGGTTCCATCCCTTTCCATGGATCTTTCTCTTATAAGATGTGTAAACTTTTCAAAACTATGGGCTACACTCTCACAGTGAAACCAAACCCTTTTGCAATAATGTGCCTGCTTAAAGACAGGGATCCTGTCTCACCCTGGAACACCCCTGTAGTTTATGCTATTCCCATTTCAACTTCCTCTGGTCTCTCAGTGTATATTGGAAGCACATACCGAAGCATCAAAACAAGACTTGGTGAACACAAAAAAGATGTTTCCAATGGCCTTCCAAAGACAGCTTTATCTGCACTAACCCTTGAAGACATATCTGCAGTTCCAATTTGGAAAGAAACCAAAAAAGTTGCCCCATTCATCAACAAGGCCTCTCTGCATTTCCAAGATAGCATTGAAATTTTGTTCACCAAAAACTGCAATTCAGAGACCCCTCACCAAATCCCATTTATTTGGATCTCTCTTCTAAAATCTGGCAACATTTCCAACACCCCAACTTCAAATTGTAGTTCTGGCAACCAGCCCATTCAGTCTATCGCAGGTGATCAAGGTCGTAGGATGGCCAAAAGCTACCGCTAAACGAACCTTTTACCATACGTGACTCTGTGTGTTTCACTCGTTTTATATGTTTATCTTTCTTAAGTGTTGGAAAAACCCAGCAATCTCAGGGTGCAAGGTCTGGGCTGTATGTAGGATGTGATAGGCATTGGCCGCCAATTTCCCCCAAGGCTCGCATTACTACTTCAGCCACATGTGGGCTCTTATTATCTTGAAGAAGAAATCATTCTTGATTAAGCAGTTCCTGTCCTTTCCTGCACATTGCTTTCTTCAGGTGAACTGTCAAAATGTGAGCATAATATTTTGAATTAACAGTTTGTTTCTCAGGCACCCAATGCTGCAATACTATCCTATGGGCATCAAAAAACAAAATCACCATCACACAAAACTCGAAATTTCTTGGGAGATGGTGTGTCGGTGTGTGTTGGTATGCTTGACTGTCGTTTTGGTTTTGGATCAAAATGTTTTATCCAAGACTCATTTACACCCAGCAAAAACACTCTTGCTGGGCCAGCACTGGCCCAGCACTATGTTGCCATTCCATGAATTGTCAATAAAATGTCCCAGAGGCCACCAAATAGGTCAGCAGCTGGCCAACAGTTGGCACCTCATCAGTTGTCATATGCCAGAACAGGACCATCAGTTATCCATCACAGGCTGTGGCTGCCACAATCGACCCTTAAGAGGCCCTGCAAGTACGTGCCACAAATGATGGCTAGCCTAACGTGGTCTGTCAGTGCCCCGGCAGTGGCAGCCGGAAATCACGTGATGTAACTGATGGCGTGCGAATGTTGTCCGTCAATTTCCCAATAGTAGTAAAAAAAAGATAATCACAGTTTACCAAAAGGCACACACACACACAACTCCCCCCCCCCCCAACAAAACTCCTACATGATGTTACAGAGCTGAGGAAATTTCCTCCATAGATCCATCAAATTACCCGATGGATCTGGCGGACATTGAACCAAGAGGACTGCTGGTGTGTGAAGCGGATGCTCTAAGCACTAGACTAGTTTGCTATGCGTGACCATCCACTTGGAGGTGAGTCCCTCTCCTGCGCGATGGGAAACTAAGGGTTCTCCTTTCAATTTTGAAATATTGCGAGTTCGTTTTCATAAATATGCGTTTCATATGATTCATAAATTCATTTTTTCGACGTAAATTATTTTTTATTTACTTTAAGAGAACTTCACTCATTTTCAACGAGTTTATCAACTCTAAGACCCTTTTTTCCAAAGTTTGGTGCTGGTCTTCAAAGGCGATTGTTTGATTAACATATTTACACATTAATGTCGCATTCTGTTACATTTTTAACGTTGTATCTTTTTTTTTTTTTTTTTTTTTTTATACGGTTCGAAGCTACATTTGTTCTAAATAGGAATGATTTTTTATTTTACTTCAGGTTATTTTTAGCAGCGAATTCCTCCAATCATTCAACACATGGATGAGTACATTATATTCCCGTAGTGTTGCTTTTTCTTTCCAAATACTAGATAATTTTGTAATGAAAATATCCATTTTGTACTCGTATAATTCTTATTTTTTTCCAACACAATGATTTTTTTATGTTTTTCTGGGATGTCTGTTTGAAGCAGTTTAGTGTATGAAGATTATACAGAAATTATTTCTTGTTATTCACGGGAATGAAGTGAGTGTGTTTTTCATGGCTGTTTGTATTCGATTCTTCATGTGCTGGTGCAGAAATTTTGGTACGAAATGAGTTTTGTACAAGTACATCAGATTGACTATTTCTTCATCATCATCATTGTCAACCATTATCAATCCACTGCTGGACGAAGGTCTCCCCAAGTTTCCTCCACAACGGTCTGTCTTGTGCCAGTCTCCTCCATGTCACTCCCGCATATTTACGAATTTCATCCACCCATCTCCCATGTGGTCTTTTTCTGGGTCTTTTCCTGTCCCTTGGAATCCAATCTAAAATTTCGGCTGTCCATCTATGGTCTGTCCTTCTGGCAGTATGTCCAGCCCATTGCCATTTCAGGGATTTAACTCTGATCATGATGTCTTCCACTCTTGTCATTTTTCGGATCCACGAGTTCCTCTTCTTATCTCTCCTGGTTACACCAAGCATGCACCTCTCCATGCTTCTTTGAGTTGTCTGCAGCCTTTGTATGTCTCTTTTAGTTAAGGTCCACGTCTCTGCACCATACGTAAGCACTGGAAGGATGCATTGATCAAACACTTTTCTTTTAAGACATAACGGCATATTGCTCTTGAAAATTATGCTGTTTCTTCCAAAAGCTCTCCAGGCAAGTTTTGTACGCCGATTAATTTCTTCATCAATGTGACCCTCACTTGATATCTGCTGTCCAAGATAAACATACGTATCTGTTATCTCCAGTTTTTCTCCATCAATCGATAAATCTTCATTTCTTGTAAAAGCATTGAACATCACTTTTGTCTTCTGAAAGTTCATTTTTAATCCCACTTCTTTACTCTTGTCAGCAAGTTCCTGGGTCATACTCTGCAGCTCTGATGGGGTAGTTGCAAAAATGACTACGTCATCAGCAAAACGAAGGTGGGTTAGATAATCTCCATTAATCTTTATCCCTTTGTTTTCCCAGTTCAGTGATTGAAAGACATTTTCCAATGTGGCATTAAAGAGCTTCGGAGATATGGTGTCACCTTGTCTCACTCCCTTTCCAATTTTTATGTGTGTTGTATTTTCAAACAGCCGAATCTTTGCACTTGCATTTTCATAGATGTTATTAATAATATTAATGTATGCATCTTCAATACCGCAGGATTTCAGAGCCGTGGTAACTGCTGATGGTTTCACCGAATCAAAGGCTTTTTCATAATCGATAAAAGCCATGCACAATGGAAGTTCATATTCCCTCGCTCTTTCAATTAGTTCTCTCAGTACGTGGATATGATCTATTGTGCTGTAGCCACTCCTGAATCCAGCTTGTTCTCTCGGTTGAGCCATGTCCAGTGTTACCTTCAAGCGGTGTGAAAGAACTTTAGTGAAGATTTTATAAACCACTGATAGGAGGCTGATAGGTCTGTAGTTCCTGAGATCCTCAATGTTACCTTTTTTATGTAGCAGGATCATTGTAGCATTGTTCCAATCCTCAGGAATCTTCCCTTCATTAAGGCATGGTGCAGAAATTTTGGCGAAATGAGTTTTGTACAAGTTCAATTTCTCCATTTCTTACAGTTCATTAATTATTTATATAATTTTCTTCAGACGATAATCTTTGTCGACATGTCATTTCATTAGGAAATTAATCCATCTCTTTAAATATGGCTTTTTTTTAAACATCCGCTAAAGCAACAAGATGGTGAAGGCGGCGTCTTCAACTAACTGGTACCACTAAATATTGTATATGTGTTACTTCAGTACTTGCACACTCCTGTTGCTTCCACCTCCTGTTGGGGTTGCTTCAGTTGCCAGCTATGGGCCACTAGTGGCACTTGCGTGGAGGCCCATACTTCACGGCAATGCTGTTGGACCATTGATGTCTGCCAACTGATGGTGCTGCCACCAATGGATCGCTCCCGTATCGTGAGCGGCAGATTTCAGCCAGCAGTGACCCATCACTGCCAGATAGTGGCCATCAGTTTTTCAGCACTTGTGTTTTTGCTGGACAGTTACTATTCGATTCAAAAAGTCAGAATGTGTTTCCATTCTTTGAAAAACAGCGTGACAAAGTTCAATGTGGCATTGCTTTTCTTCTTCGCTAAGATCACATGGTACTCATTGCTTTTCTTCTTCACTAAGATCACATGGTACTCATTGCTTTTCTTCTTCACTAAGATCACATGGTACTCATTGCTTTTCTTCTTCACTAAGATCACATGGTACTCATTGCTTTTCTTCTTCACTAAGATCACATGGTACTCATTGCTTTTCTTCTTCACTAAGATCACATGGTACTCATTGCTTTTCTTCTTCACTAAGATCATATGGTACTCATTGCTTTTCTTCTTCACTAAGATCACATGGTACTCATTGCTTTTCTTCTTCACTAAGATCACATGGTACTCATTGCTTTTCTTCTTCACTAAGATCATATGGTACTCATTGCTTTTCTTCTTCACTAAGATCACATGGTACTCATTGCTTTTCTTCTTCACTAAGATCATATGGTACTCATTGCTTTTCTTCTTCACTAAGATCATATGGTACCCATTGCTTTTCTTCTTCACTAAGATCACATGGTACTCATTGCTTTTCTTCTTCACTAAGATCATATGGTACTCATTGCTTTTCTTCTTCACTAAGATCATATGGTACTCATTGCTTTTCTTCTTCACTAAGATCACATGGTACTCATTGCTTTTCTTCTTCACTAAGATCATATGGTACTCATTGCTTTTCTTCTTCACTAAGATCATATGGTACTCATTGCTTTTCTTCTTCACTAAGATCACATGGTACTCATTGCTTTTCTTCTTCACTAAGATCACATGGTACTCATTGCTTTTCTTCTTCACTAAGATCATATGGTACTCATTGCTTTTCTTCTTCACTAAGATCATATGGTACTCATTGCTTTTCTTCTTCACTAAGATCACATGGTACTCATTGCTTTTCTTCTTCACTAAGATCACATGGTACTCATCTTGCTCAAACATGGACATCTTTAAGTGTGACCTCACAATTTTCATTGCATCTTGCTACACCAACATTCAGCTGCAGTGACAAATCACAAATCAATAAATTCCTTTCGTCTTTCAATAAATTTTCAGCTTTCACAATGTTCTCATCCGTCATTGATGATTGTTGATGTACGACAACTTCATGGGTAATAAATACTGCACATCGCATTTGCTGTCCTCAAAACGCTTCCACTACTTGTATTCAGCTGACTTGCCCAATGCTTCTGCACCATATGCTTCTTGAATCATCTGAAACATTTCCCAGCCACTTTTGCATAACTTTACACAAAATTCAACCACCATTCTTTTTATGGTAATTAGCGGTATATCGTGCTCATTTGCCATTGTAATACACACTTCATGTGAACTATTACACTACATCCACAAAGAAAGGCTGTGCATTGCCTTCACTCAAACTAACACTGGACAGATGGGGAAAATCTTCCACCACCTGAAAGTCAGAACTTGTTTCCATAGCAATGGCACAGTGCTACCAGTCCACATATTTTTGCAATAGCCTATGTACATTCAAGACATCTTGACCATTTTTTCTAATAGGAAAACAATTGTTTTCAAGACTAAGTAATTTTGCATTTGTGTGCTAAGTAGGTGAAAGGTATAACTTTGTTCTTATGCAGCAAAACTGTTTTTACCAATAAAATGTCATAGAATTTTTTTGTTTTAAAAATATTTGCTGTTTTGTTTTAAATCATTGTATTTATGAGTTTTATTCCCATTCGCCATTTTCTAATTCAGTGATAAGAACAGGTGAAGGAATATCTTGCTTCTATCGTTTCCTGACTAAAGGGCAGCAATGGATATGGCTCCAGACTCGCTACTATATAACTTACCATCAGTGGAATTCCAAACCTGAATTTGTTGTATGCACACATTCTGTAGTTGAGTAAGTAATTATTCTGCTTCTCTATTTTAGGTTTCAAACTATTTATGTATAGTTAACTGTGGGAGACTATTTATGTGTAGTTAGTTGTCTCCAAAATTATTTAACTCTGTATTCAAAGATATTTTTAGAAATACACTGCTGGACAATTGCTAAGGACGGATCATAAACGGCTATATAGCGCATAAAAAAGTAAGTGTGGTTGGACTCCAAGTGAAATAAAATAATGTCAGAATGCCAGGACATTACAAGAAAGACAATTTATTGTGCTCTGAAATCCAGAAGGCTTTGGAACGTGTTCAAGGGATAAACAAGCCATTTTGTGCAGAATACGTAAACGTGAAAAAAATGCAATTATCGTTCGCTGGCGTTCCGGCTTAAGATGTCAATAGGGATATGGCCACCATGGAGGGCGATGCAAGATTCCACACGTCGTGTCATGCTTTGCACAACATTATCAAGCAGCTGTTGGGGTAATTTATCCCATTCCTCTGTCAGTGCACGGATGAGGGTGTCCTTGTTTATTGGAGGGCATTGGCGACCAGCAAGACTCCTCCCCAAAGCATCCCACACATTTTCAATGGGATTCAGATCTGGAGAACGTGCTGGCCATACGAGGCGTTGAATATCCTCGCTCCCAAGACACTCCTGGACAGCGACTGTTCGATGACATGTTGCGTTGTCGTCCATGAAAATGAATCTATCACCGACAGCACCACGGAACATGCGAACATGAGGTAGCAGAACATCATTAATGTATCGTTGGCCAGTCATAGTCCCAGTTGGAAGCACATAGAGGGACATACGGCCATCGATCATGATGCCAGCCCATACCATGACACTACATGTCGGATATCGGTCCCTTTCCTGTATGTTTGCTGGACAATATGCAGTACCACTATCACGCCAGATCAGTTGTCGTCGACAATCAGACGATAGACTGTATCTACTCTCATCTGAGAAGAGGACAGCAGACCAGTTCTTATCAGTCCAATTGCGATGTTGATGATGGCACCATTGCAAACGGGCGGTACGGTGACGTCTGGACAATGGGATGCACACAACAGGACGGCGGGCATATAGTCCTCCTTCATGCAAACGTCTGGCGACAGTTTTTCGGAAGATCCGCTTGCCAGTAGCAGCCATAAACTGATTTGCTACCTCACTAGCTGTGCTGCGCCGGTGTCTTTTTGTTGATAGCACTATGTACCGATCTTCTGCAGGTGTTGTACTGCGAACACGACCTCCCCCGTGACGTTTGCTACACTCTCCATTTGTTTGAAATGATTTCCAAAGCCTTGAAACAACACTGTGGCTGACGTCGAACTCCCTGGCAACATCTGTTATTTTTCGCCCTTCTTGAATCTTGCCAATAATACAGCCACGTGTAAAATCATCTAGGTGATGTCGGGAAGACATACTGAAAATTGCAAGTTCGTCAATTGATTCTTTCCCTTTCAACTTTGCGTTTGAACAACAACGGTCAATACGCATCAAACCCTTTATATCTCTTATCAGCGCTATGACGTCACGAACAAGTTCGGCAATCCAAACTTTGCATACGCACAACACTTCTTATTGTATCCCGCACTTATGCTAATTTCCACATTTTCCTGCCTTCCATTTTATGGTTGCTATCGTTGCTATTGTCATCCGTCCTTAGCAATTGTCCGGCAGTGTATAAACTGGGAAGAAAAGGGATTAAACATAAATTGAAGGTACCTAAATCACTTAAGATTTGCTGATGACACATTTGTCATTGCAACTAACAGTACAGAAATGCAGAATACGAAAAAGGACTTATGGATGGAAAGTCTTAAAAAAGGTCTGATAATAAACACAGCAAAAACTAAATATATGAACAATACAGAAAAAGATACAGAAAAGATTTTGATAGAAGGGAAAGAAATTGAAAAAGTAGACAAATACATCGATTTAGGTCAAGTAGTCAGTTTTAAAGAAAGATGAGAAAGAGAAATCAATAAAAGAAGTATCAAAGATAATAGAACCCTTTGGATACTTAAAGACTATTTAACCGGTGATCTTCCATTGTGTTTAAAAAGAAAAATCTTCTATGCAGGTATTATCCACGTGTTTACTTGTAGAAGTAAAACATGGAGTATCACAGCACGACAACGTAAAAAACTTAAGGAGTATCGATAAGACAGTTGAAAGAAAAATATTAGGAATAACAAGATGAGACAGGGTTAGAAATGAAATTATAAGAGAAAGAACAGGTATAATAGATATAACAATAATAAAAGAATCAAAGTGGAGATGGGCTGGAAGTGTTGGAAGTCTGAAAGATGGACAAGATTAATAACAGAATGGCTACTGAGAGATGGAAGGAGACGAAGAAGGTGCCAGAGAATAAGATGGAGAGATGTCCTTCAGAAACTTAGAGCCGCTCCGGTGGCACAGTGGTCTAAGCGATGGCCTCTGATCATTCGTCCGAAAGGGGTCCGGGTTCGAATCCTGTGAGGCATAGATGCTGTGTTTGTTTGATGGCACTGGCTCTCTCCCTTCCCTGGAACCAGTGATCCTAAATTAAGGATGGGCTACTGCTTATAGCCCATTGAGTTGCTCTGGTCATGAAACCTCCAATAATAAAAAAAACTTAGAGGTGCTAAATGGTGGTCTGAAGCTAAGGATTGAGGGAGTTGGAAAGGACTGGGGAGCCCTATACCCTTCATTGGGTGTTAACAGGCTATGAAGAAGAAGAACTGTGAAAGCAAACATTTATGAGCTCTAAAAGAAAAGAAAAACCAACACAGATTTGCTCTTAATAAAGATACAAGAATATTTAAAAATATATATAAGACCAGAAATCGCTATTGAATGGATGGTTAGAATATTTGTAACAGACAATAATAATTAAATATTTAAAAATGAATTTTTTCTTTAGTTTTTTTTTGGTTAAATTTTCAGGTACATCTCAAATTTTCGATCTATACCCTAAATCACCATCAGGAGTTTTTGCGTCTTATTTCTTTCACAGGTCTGGCGACCAAGAAGAACAAGCGCTACTATTAGGGGTATGCAAAAGTTTCTGCCGCCCCCACTAGCTGGCGCTGTAGGGGACTAACTGGATGGCGACCCATGCTGTCAGTTCATACATGAAGCCAAGCATGGCGGTCAATAAAGTTAATTTGCAGCACTGTTTATTATTCATGTTTAATTTAGGGAAAGTGCGAGTGAAACATACAGTTTAATACCGTATATACTCGTGTATAGGTCGACTGTTTTTAATGAAATATTTAGGTCGAAATTAGGGGTCGAACTATACACGGAAAATATTTCTGATAGGTTGAAAACCAAAATTTTGATGCCTTATGGAAATGCCCATACTTAGCCCTTTGCACCATCAGTTCATTTGCAGTTGCATATTTAGTCATTTTCCGGGTGTTACTGGTACAGAAGAAAATTATTGCTAAGAATTTTCTTGTTTTTATATGTACGATTTTTTTTTGTTTCACTAATAGAAAAATTCATTTTGCAAGGGTGTCTCAAAGTCCGTTTTAGATCTGTCGATATGGCCTTGACTGTCCCACTGGTGTATCACCCAGAGGAAAGAGGTGAACACGTCAGCCAGTAGTTTAAATTGCACTGCGCTCAATTCTTGACCTGGGGGATGAAGAGGGAAAAGAACAGACGACTACTGCAAAAGGAGACCACTACTCCTGCTTAGTGATGGTGGAGAAGAGAGGCGTGACAATCTACAACAGAACAGCGGTAACTTGATCAATGCATCCCGAAAACGAAAGTGAGCGTGTATCATATGAACGTTGAAGACAGCATTTTGAAAGGTTTTCAGGTTAAATAAAATCCTGAATTAAACAAATATCGGCACTTGGAAGTTTTAGAAGAAAAAGGAAATGATAGACAACTATAATGAACTTAAATAAATGTATTAACAAAAAGACGTACCTAACTAAACTTGCACATATCTTCAAAATCCATAGAAATCCGATTCTTCACTATCGTCAGAACCAAATAGCTCATCCCAGTCTTTTTCACCAATATTTTCATCGCAGGAGTCATCCCAATCTTCATGGGAAGTAGTGGCAATCTCATCACCCGAATCATCATCCCGCAGAATGTCATCTTCTGTCCCGTCCAGTTCATTTGATATGCCACATTTTTTAAATGCTTTAATGATGGTCTCTGTTTTTGTTTCTGCCTATGCCTGTGAAACAAATTCGCACAATGTCTGCAATGTTGGCGCACGCATGCTTCTTCCTTTAGCGAACATTTTTTTCCCGCCTAACATCCACTCATTCCACTTTAACGGCTTATTAATAGAAACGTCCAATGGCTGCACAAGGCTTGTTAGGCCGCCAGGAATTACAGAAACATCAGTATTTCCCCTTCGCACTTTTCTAACAACATCTTTCATCAGGTGGGATTTAAATGTATTCCAGATAAGCATGGATTTTCTTTCTGTAACCCTCCTGGCCAAAAATTCCAAACTATGTTTACTCATAATAGTATTCCTCCTTCATCCATCAACCCTTTGTCATGAAAATGGACAACAATACCAGTTGGAAATTCTTGTTTGGGAGCAGTTTTTCTTTTAAATATGACCATAGGTTTTAGCTTCGTACCATCAGCCATACATCTTAACACAACAGTAAATCTGTTTTTTTCATGGCCAGTTGTTCTTATCAAGACAGATTTTTGGCCAGCTGTATTCATGGTTGAAGATGATGGCATATTAAAATTCATTGGAGTTTCATCCATATTTCCAATACAAGACGATTTATATTTATTCTTTTGGCAATGTCTGATGAGAAATTTGTGAAACGCCACAACCTTTTTTTCATATTCCTCTGGTAAATGCTGTGATAATTTTATTTTCTGCCTCAATACAAAATTGTGCCTCCTCATAAATCTCGTACACCAACCAGAGCTTGCTTTAAAATTAATTATTCCTAAACTTTTTGCTTTTTCAAGAGCAAAAATTTGGATTGTGCCGTGGGAAACAGCAAATTCATTTTTGTTTTGTTTTCAAGGACGTATTTTTCTACTTCTTCTTCAAGTTCAGGCCATTGTCTGGACTTTCCCCTATTTGCACATTTAGTTTTTGGACACTGCTTTAACTGTGCAGATAGTTTTCTCCAATCCCGAACATTTTTTTCATTCACTTTAAGTTCCCTTGCTGCCACACAATTGTTTGTTTTCTCCACAAATTCTATCACTTTTTGCTTGAATCCAGCTGTATAACTGCACCTGTTTGAGGCCATATTTTAATTTTTGTTTACTAAAGCATAAACAAACAAGCTTGTAGAAAGAAGCACGTATCGAAAAGTTAAACAATAAACCCAGATGTATAGTCACGCTAATGGTTAATAATGTACATTTACTTCATGCCTTGAAATATGTGTAGTGGGCGTGCAAAACTACTAAATTACTGCCAGTTGCTTTGTTTTTAAACTCGGCCGAGTGCTCAGAATAACATTGCCATTGATAGTGAAAAAGTGCATTAGTTTAACAACCCACTTACGTTTGTCATTAAATTGAGTATGCCCCGGCTCTAAAAATCAAATAAACAGTAACCTTTCCTGAAGACAAAGAGTGAGCAAAAAGGATTGCATCTTTACTGAATGGGGCGATGTTTGGTTTTGTCACCAAAGCCGATTGTTTGTCACAAACATGGTGGAGAGGGGGTATGAAACTCGGGAGTAGATAAACGACCCCTCTGTCAATCACACACTTGCCCAGCTCAGCAGTCGACCGACAGCTGCTACGCTGCACAGGGTAGTGGGAGAAAATGTTATAGAACAAATTTTCTTCAATTTTTTAAATAGTTGCGTGCAAATTTTACAGTGTCCACAATACATCAAAATAAAGATTCGTTTTAAATTTTGAAGAAATCTATTGATTTATTTTTTATTTAATTTTTACGGCATGCATATTCTTCATGGGATAAAAAAACTATCAGGTTGGCATCAAGACCTATTTACGCTTTCCAAATATGGTTGAGGAAGTTTTTTTTTTGTTTTTGTTTGAATAATGATGTGCCTTACGACGTTTGGTAAATGCACCACAATTCATTTCTGCTGGAGCAAATGCTTTACTCTCCATGAATGAAGTAACTGCAAATAAACTCGTTCGCAAAAAGTGGGAGAAGGGGGTGGGGGTAGACTATGTACAAAAGTGGGTTCATATATTGTTAGAGCGTGTAACCTTCCCCTGAAAACTCTCTAACCAGGGTGGTAAGCCCTATCATTTTCCCAGAATTGTGCCTCAGTTCCACCCACATTTTGCGGGAAACTGCCGCAAGCAACATTGCGAGAGCCAGCTACAACAATAAATAGTAGGTTCACATTTCCACGTGCAGGCACATCCTCAGAAAAGAAAAAAAAATGTTTTTTAATTTGTACACAACATAGGTAGGTATACAAAAACTGCAGATATTCACATAAAAATCAGGCAGTCGACTTATACGTGGGATATACAAAAACTGCAAATATTCAGATAAAAATCGGGGGTCGACCTATGCACAAGTATATACGGTATGTCAAGCGTATGGTGATACGGTATGGGTAAGCGGACATGTCATGAATGGTTTGCCAGGTTTAAGAAAGGTGATCTAAATTTGAAAGACAAGATACATGCAGGTACACTGCAGGACCTCACAGACAAGGAGCTGAATAAAAAAAGTGGGACAATGTTCATCACCAGTCAAAGTTGAAACCCATTACTTGGTTTGGACAAGAATCGTTATCACTTACTTTACATTGGTCACTGGTAGATTTACTGTTCTCAGCACTGTCGTCTTGATCCTGTGACATACAAATTTTCACGTTTTCAAAACTCACGTCTTAATTGTTTGCATCATATTCACAAAAGTATTTACACAAGCAACAAACTTAAGTATATACACTGAAGAGCAATTGAATTAGAGATAACTGTCTAGTAACGTGTAGCTCCACCTTTTGCCCTGAGACTGCGGCGATTCATCTTGGCATGAACTCAACAAGACACTTGAGACGTTGGGAAGCCATACGGATCCATGACCCCTGAACCAGCTCCCACAGTTCACAAAGATTTGATGGAGGGGGGTCAGAGCCACGAACATCTCTCTCGATGGCATCCCAGATGTGCTCGATGGGATTGAGGTCAAGTGACCTAGCTGGCCAAGGAAGCGAGGTCACGTCGGTGGAGTGTTCATCCAACCATTCGGATACAATTTGGGAGCGATAGCACGGTGCATTGTCTTGTTGCAGGATGAGGTCCCCAGTGGGATGTTGAAGACACACAAACGGGAGCAAATGGTCGTCCAGGATATCCCGGTAACATTTACCTGTGAGGGACGATGGCACGCGTACCAGGGGTCCCATTTCAGTCCACGTAAACAGTCCCCAGATGCGAATACCACCTCCACCAGCTTGAAGAGTACCCTGCTGGCAAGAAGGATCCATCGCTTCATGTGGTTTGCGCCGTACTCGTATCCTGCCATCCGCATGTACCAACGTGAATCTCGACTCATCAGTCCAGGCAACAGTTTTCCACATGTCTAGGGTCCAGTGGCGATGTTCCCACGCCCATGCTAATCTCTGCACCCTGTGATGTGCGGTCAGCAGCGGTACCCTCGTGAGATGATGGCTTCTGTACCCCATAGGAAGGAGATGGTTCTGTATGGTGTGGCTGCTTACACGTTTTTGTGCACCAGCGTTAGATTGCTGAGTGATTTTTTGCACTGTGGCCCGTCTATCCGCTGTTACAATGCAAGCTAGCCGACGATGACCCCGCTGATCCACATGCTGTTGTCCATGGCAGTTGGCCCTTGCAGGGATAGTTTTACCGGATTTGATGTACTCACAGTGCACCCGTGACATAGTGGCTCGTGAAAATCCCAGTGCCTGCACGACTTCTGAGATGGAGTGACCCATTCGTCTGGCCCCGACGATTTGCCCACGATCAAATGTGCTTAGATCCTTCGTCTTACCCATACTGCGTCCGACTCTTACTGATTGCCGTCGCATCACTCCTTATATTGTCGGATCGCTGCATATGTCATGTCGTTTCCGTTTACAGGGCCGCCCACAGCGCCACATTTGCATAACGCCAGCTGTCTCTAATTCAATTGCTCTTCAGTGTATATATCATGGATTAAAGCACTATGGGCCAATAGAGGAAGTCTGGAATGTTCAAGGAACTTTAGAAGTGATGAACCTTGATGTTTCTACGAGAGTTGGGATTTTCCAAGGAAAAATGGGCACCTTATCGCTGGCAGGCAGGAAGTGCTGGTGCTTACAGATTCTCAGAACTACTGGTGCTGTACCAGAGAACACAAGGTGGGTCATCACCAGTGTGTTCCTCTGCTTGACACAGTAGCAAGTCGACCAATGAAATTTCCTTCAAGGCAAAAATTACTCCGTCATGACGGTGTTCTCTCCACAGACAAAATAAAGCGTATTTGAGTGAAGCGAGGGCGAAGGCCGAGCGGAGCTCTCCTTAAGAGACTCGAAACAATTATTAGTTTGGGCATAGGTATGAGATGACACTTCCGATCACCGTGATTTCTTGCATGCGATTGGACATCGTCCATGGTCAGGTTTCGACGCCTTCCGATTCCCGAAGTTCCGTGTCACTGAGGAATAATCATCCAAAAACTTGCATTTTTAGGGGGTTTTCCGGTTTTTGAGAAGGGGTTGTTTGTTACCTATCTCCTCCAGAGATCTTCATCCAATCGCGGCGACACTTGCCACAGAGAAAGGGAAGGACATGGTGAGTGACATGGGTATTGTATCATGGTGATTGGTCATGTCGTATAAAAATAATCACCATTAAAAAAACTGACCAATTTTAATAATAATTGAAAAAATCCACTCTCTGTACAAGACTCGGGACAATTAGTTGTTCGGGCATAGGTACGAGATGACACATCCGATCACCATGATTTTTTGCATGCGATTGGCCATCGACCATGGTCAGGTTTTGATGCTTTCTGATTGAGGAATTTCGATTAAAACTAGATAACCTTTTACTTGAACCTTTTCACGAAAGTCGGCTTACTAACAATAATTAAAAAAAAATCGTTTGAATTGAAAAGCAAAGAAATGTAAAGACTCCATCTGTTAGCTCAACACTTGCTTAATCTATAATAATAAAAGGAAGTTTGTGTGTGTGTGTGTGTGTGTCTTTCGCGATACAAAATGAAAAACGTGGTTCCCGATCTGAGTGTGTCTTTCCTCTTTGTTTACATGCAACCTGATCACAACCAACGCGAGGGCATGAAGGAAAGTAGTTCATGATAAATTTCCGGCATTTCTTTTTTAGAATGTTTCGTACTTTTGTTGTGTAAGTCATAAATTTCACGTGTTCGTTTTTTAGAATTTGTTATAATAGACGCCTTAATGAGCTTAGATTTTGCAATAGCTTTGCTCAAAATTTGCCAGTTGTACCAGAGTTATCGGTTACCATTAGGGGCTTATCCTAGTTAATTATGATTGTCATTATTATGTCTTATAAGCAACATATACATTTACTCCAGTGTAAATATTTGGTCTTTTAAAATTTCGTTGAACCGCGATTTGGAACTACCCTAAAAAAATGTATAACTGTTGTTCCACTTTCTATTAAGAAGAGACCTAAGCAAAAAAAATACATATATATTTTTGACTCATACCAAGTACAACATAGAAAAGGTTATGTATCTACCGGTGTGAGTAAAAGGAGAAAAAGATAAAAAAATAAAATAAAACAACTGAATGTAGAAGGTGTCGAGAATACTGAGCCTTGGCTTTATCAAGGACCAGCAAAAACTCTGCATTTTCTCACTTCCACAAAGACCTAGTTGGAAATGGGTTTCTGCAAGGCCATAGATGCAAGTAACAAGCCCACCAAAAATTGTTTTAAAAAATATATATATGTCATGTCCTCCGCAGAGTTGTATGACCTAGCACTAGTTAACAATTTCGCTTGCATCCATAACCCTCCTGGCCCGACCCATGCTCTTCATCTGTTACTATTAAACAGAGAGAAGAAGATTAAAGAGAACTCAAGCTGTGAGAGTGACATAATAATTAGAAATAATTTTCAGCTATAACGAAATGCCAAGTTCGCCTGAGAAAGAATTTAAACCTGAAAAACAATGCAAAAGAAATCCAAATTTTTACATTGCAATTAAAAAAGGAAATATTAATTTTTTAAAAAATCAGATTTTTGAAAGAAAACTTGATTCTAAAACCCCCTACTCTACAACTTCTGACAACACAAAAACGAGAATAAGTTAAAGACAATAATTAACTAAAGAAAAGCTTTGTGAAAGTTATATGACTTAAACAATTAGTTGCAATATGTACAAAGTATTTCAGCAGTGCTTAAAGTGCATAATTAAGTAGTTATTAAGAACTTAACTACTTTAAAAATACAGCGCAAAGAAAAGGAACTATGCGTAGCCATCTGCTGTGCCTAAGTTCCCTAAAAGTCGCGCAAAGTTACCATGAAAAGAAAGAGTTAAAACCCGCAAAAATGTTGACAGACAAGCCAGTGCCTAAAAGCTGAAAAGCAAAAAATCAACAGAGAAAAAAAGTACATGAAGTACAAACATTGAACTTATAAAACCTAAAACCCAAAAACAAGGAAGAGAGCTTACCTCTTGTGCAACTAAACTTTCTCCACACAAGAGAAAAACATGGCTGACCTCTTCCCCACGCGTCCTAACACTTCTGCCACTCCCTAGTCGCTGGGGGGCAGTGTGGGTAGGGCTGATGGCCTCCTCATACTGAAAGAAACCAACTCGCGGAGATTTTAACCAGAGAAAAAAAAAATATATATATATACTTAAGACTGTGGATCTGTATGATCAGAAAGAGCAGAATTAACACTCCAGAATACATGAGAAATATTATAAAATACACGAGTGGTGTATTTAATAATCTTTGCATGTATTAAATCACCTTAGTGAGCTTCTATAGATTAATCAGAATCTTATTAATTTTAATGTTAGTTTTACTATTTTTAGTATAGCTATCCTAGTGATGAATAACTAGTTTTCTTTTTTATTTGTTTTTATTTTCTTTTATAAACAGATTTTTAAGCTTTTTTGTGATTTTGTCTATATTATTTAATTTTTTGTTTTAATAGGACCTTCATATCCATAGCACTAAGGTTCCTTTTAGTAGTTAATAGGCATCCTCTAGCCAACTTCCTTACGGCTTTGATTGGTCAGAATCATATTATTAACTGTGTAGAAAATTAAAGCAGATCTGCCAACCTTACTCTATTATTCAGAATAATTTTTCTTAAAGTTCTTTTGATGAAAGAAGAAGGAATTTCGTTCACTAGAAAACTATCTAATAGTATATTAATGTGGTAATTGAAGTCCAAATTGTTGCTGCAAATTCTTGAAATTCTTAGGACCTGAGAAATTAGTACATTCTCAATTACTTTGGTTGATATGTTATTATTCCAGTGTAGATATTTAATTACTTTGAAAGGAAAATTAACTCTTTTATCAAAGAGGCTAATAGATGGGTTACCTCTGTTGAGCTTAATGCTTAAGTCTAGGAACTCAAGTTCCTGATTACTGTGGTTGGTTTTACATAAGTTAAGAGAGCTAGGATAGATATTATCAAAATCACTCTCTATAACTTCTGAATTATTGATACACAGCAGATCATCAATATATCTAAATGTGTAAAGGTAGTTATTTGAGCAGGTGGGGTGATTTTTAATGAATTTATATTCCCTAAAGAACAGGAATAGATTAGCGATATTCGTGGAGGTTGATGTTCCCATGGGAATACCGTTCACTTGCTTATAGAGAGTATTATTATATAAGATATGGTTATTTTTTAAGCAGCAATTGAGATAAGAGTTCCAAGCTCCTACATTAACAAATTGGTTAAGTTTAAATTCTGCATACAGCTCTTTAAGGGTAGTGATTATATCTGATAGAGGCAGATTAGTATATAGGTTCTCAAAATCATAACTATTAATATCGAAGGGACATACTTTGAGTATAGTAGAAATTACTTCTGCATTATTATTAATTATCCAAAAATCTCTGTACATCAAATTAGTACAGTTTCTAATGTGTTTCAAAACCTTCTTTAAGACATCTTCAAAAGCAAGATCTATTTTCTTTTTATGACTCCTTACTCCACTAGCTATGAACCTGAACTTCACAGGATCTTTATGAAACTTAACCGTTGCAAAAAGAAATGGAAATTCAGGCTCATATCTTCTAGTTTGTGGAATTTTAAGTTTCTTGAAGAATGCCTTAAACCGATTTTCTAACTGCTTGGTAGAATAACTTACGGGCTCGTACGTTACTCTATTATTGAGTTCCATAGTTAACAATTCAAAATAGAACTTCTTATAGATAATTGCAAAATTATTGCTAGCTTTATCCGTAGTGGTAAACATAAATAGGTCTTGTAGTTTGGAGAGTGACCTTTTAGCTTCTCCAGAGAAAAAGAGATTTCTATCGAAACAAAAGTCCAGACCTGCCAACTCACAGGTGAAGCTATTGATTACATTATATTTCCATTCTGCGAAGGCCTCAATAGGCTGATTGTACGTTAAACTGGTTTTTACGATGTACCTATTAACATCTTGAGTGAAGCTCTCAAGAATCCTTTCTTTGGAAATTGTGAAGGAAGGTCTAAATTTAGAACCATACTCTAATAAATTCCTAAGCTTTTCATTTTCAACTGTATTTAGCTATAATATCAATATTTTAGTTAGAAACTCTTATTTTAAATAAACCAGGTCGTGAATACGTAGGGAACGCTTATAGCGCAGTAAATCCTTTTATTTTCGTGCTATACATTTGCATGGGATGCAAGGTCAGGTGATGCGTAGCATCACAGCCTCTCCTTGACAAATGTCAACCCCGCCTTCTCGTGGTGCATCCTGTTCCCACTAAAGGGGCTCTGACGACCGCCCATAGCGGTATAACTATACCATCGGGATCAGAAGAAATTCTATCCCACACTCACCAACCCGCTTGGCCAGCGTGGTGAGTTATGGCCAAACCCCTCCAAAATGATTCCACAACTTAAATCTTGGCCCTCAGTCTCCGGCAGCTGGAATGTACCTGGCCAAGGCAGCGGCCAGTGCGACATGAAGGCAGAGGGTGCTAAGAATCCCCGGAGGACCGGACTAGGCTGCCATCTGATGCTGACCTTGGCTACTTACAATGGACGCTCCCTATCTTCTGATTCAAGGCTTCTTGAATTGGAAGAGGAACTACAAAGGATCAAGTGGGACATCGTGGGGCTAAGTGAGGTAAGGAGAAAAGGAGAAGATCTCATCGAACTGAAAAGTGGACATCTCTTCTACTATCGTGGGACAGATACTGGCAGAACTAGTGGTGTTGGATTTATAATAAACAAGAAACTGAAGGATAAAGTTGTAGAAGTTGAAAGTTCCTCTGACAGAGCTGCACGACTTGTTATCCAACTCTCGAAAAGATACCAGGCTCAGATTATTCAAACTTATGCACCCACCACAAGTCATCCTGAAGAAGAAATTGAAGAATTTTATGAGGAAATTTGTCATCTAAATAATAAAGGTAAGCAGCACTTGAAAATAATTATGGGAGATTTCAATGCAAAAATAGGGCAACGGCAACAGAATGAAACTTCAGTAGGTAAATTCGGTCATGGCAACAGAAACCAGCGTGGAAATACTCTCGTTGAGTTTGCAGAGGCAGAAGGGTTTTTCATCTTGAACTCCTTCTTCAAGAAAAAGCCACACAGGAAATGGACGTGGAGACATCCAAATGGGACGACAAGTGAAATTGATTTTATTATGTGTAACAAAAAATTCGTCATAGAAGACTGCAGTGTGCTAAACAAGTTCAACACAGGTAGTGACCATAGATTGGTGAGATGTAAGATGCACCTCAACACTAAACTTGAACGTGGCAAGCTCATAAGACAAACAAAATCTATTGACATAACCAACCTTAAAAAACACCATAATACCTTCAAGTTAGAACTGAAGAACAGGTTCTCTGCTTTAGAAGGCCTAACATCGGAAGAAGTGGACATCTCTGAAGTTAACAGAAAAGTAACCAAAGCTCTTATGGAAACAGCAACAAAATTAGCTGGGTCTAAGAACAAGTTGCATGTGAACAAATTATCAGGAAGAACCAAAATGTTGATGCAAAAAAGAAGAGAGATGAGGACAACTAAAGAAGATGTGACTTCCAAAGTGGAATATATAGAGCTATGCAAGACAGTAAGAAAAAGTATCACTGAAGACGTAAGGAAATTCAACTGTGAACTAGTGAGGAAAGCAATTGAAAACAACCAAAGCCTAAAGATAGCAAAGGGACATCTCAGTAAGGGAAGAAAACAGATTATGGCACTGAGAAAAGAAGGTGGTTCTGTAACAAGAAATAGAGGCGAAATTTTGACAAGAGTGAAAGATTTCTACTCCAAATTATATGAAAGGGATGATATATGCACTCCAGACATCATGAAAGATACCAGTACCAGAGTTCCTCCAGTCCTTCCAGCAGAAGTTGCACATGCAATCAAGAACATGAAGCGAGGAAAAGCTCAAGGAGAAGATGGAATTACTGTAGACATCATAAAAGAAGCAAGTGGAGAAATCGAAACAGTACTCGCCCAAATTTTCACTCGATGCCTTAATGAAGGAAAGATTCCTGAGGATTGGAACACCGCTACAATGATCCTGCTACATAAGAAAGGTGACATTGAGGATCTCGGAAACTACAGACCTATCAGCCTCCTATCAGTAGTTTATAAAATCTTCACTAAAGTTCTTTCACACCGCTTGAAGGTAGCACTAGACATGGCTCAACCGAGAGAACAAGCTGGATTCAGAAGTGGCTACAGCACAATAGATCATATCCACGTGCTGAGAGAACTAATTGAAAGAGCGAGGGAATATGAACTTCCATTGTGCATGGCTTTTATCGATTATGAAAAAGCCTTTGATTCGGTGAAACCATCAGCAGTTACAATGGCTCTGAAAACCTGCGGTATTGAAGATGCATACATTAATATTATTAATAACATCTATGAAAATGCAAGTGCAAAGATTAGGCTGTTTGAAAATACAACACACGTAAAAATTGGAAAGGGAGTGAGACAAGGTGACACCATATCTCCGAAGCTCTTTAATGCCACATTGGAGGGTGTTTTTCAGTCGCTGAGCTGGGAAAACAAGGGGATAAAGATTAATGGAGATTATCTAACCCACCTTCGTTTTGCTGATGACGTAGTCATTTTTGCAACTACCCCATCAGAGCTGCAGAGTATGATCCAGGAACTTGCTGACAAGAGTAAAGAAGTGGGATTAAAAATGAACTTTCAGAAGACAAAAGTGATGTTCAATGCTTTTACAAGAAATGAAGATTTATCGATTGATGGAGAAAAGCTGGAGATAACAGACACGTACGTTTATCTTGGACAGCAGATATCAAGTGAGGGTCACATTGATGAAGAAATTAATCGGCGTACAAAACTTGCCTGGAGAGCTTTTGGAAGAAACAGCATAATTTTCAAGAGCAATATGCCATTATGTCTTAAAAGAAAAGTGTTTGATCAATGCATCCTTCCAGTGCTTACGTATGGTGCAGAGACGTGGACCTTAACTAAAAGAGACATACAAAGGCTGCAGACAACTCAAAGAAGCATGGAGAGGTGCATGCTTGGTGTAACCAGGAGAGATAAGAAGAGGAACTCGTGGATCCGAAAAATGACAAGAGTGGAAGACATCATGATCAGAGTTAAATCCCTGAAATGGCAATGGGCTGGACATACTGCCAGAAGGACAGATCATCGATGGACAGCCGAAATTTTAGATTGGATTCCAAGGGACAGGAAAAGACCCAGAAGAAGACCACATAGGAGATGGGTGGATGAAATTCGAAAGTATGCAGGGGTGACATGGAGGAGACTGGCACAAGACAGACCGTTGTGGAGGAAACTTGGGGAGACCTTTGTCCAGCAGTGGATTGATAATGGTTGACAATGATGATGATGATGATGATGATGACATTTGCATAAAGATTCTCCAAGCTTCCACACTTCACTGGTGGCTTTCTCAAGGCAATGTAGACATAAAATTTATGTCTACATTGCCTTGAGAAAGCCTCCCAGTGGAGTGTGAATGTTTGGCAAATCTTTTATGCAAATTGCAAATGTACACTACGAAAATAAATGGACTTACTATGCTATAAACGTTCCTTGTGTATTTTAGTTAGAAATCTTTAATATTTTTACAATGTGATTTCTTCTATAAATTGCTTGCATGTACAGTATTTAATTGCCATATTGGTTCAGCTGTACACTCCTCCCCTCCCCCTAATCAAAATTTATCAAAACTCCCCTATTGGCTGATTTCCACAAAAATTCACTAAATGATTACCCATACCTTGTCTCTGTCCTTTTATATGGCATCAGTGTTGCCACTGAAAGAAGCTCTTTTTTAATATTAGCTGTCCATGTCAAAAAGGAGAGATAAAAACCTTGTCAAGTCGAACAGTTAAAAATGCAGATTAAAAATGATTTCAGTGGCTAAGAGTTTCTAGAATAATGAAATGTTCTCACTGTCAACATGTTGCTCACTTACTTTGTTCCTCAACTTTCAACATCATTGTCTACAAGTTTGCATATTCTCTGTGCAAATCATTGTACAAGAAGAAGGAAAATTAGAAAATGGAAGCCAAAATAAATTGAGGTTCACCAAAAGTTGAAGAAACCCTATATTTTACAGTTTAGCTGTCCTAGATTATGCAATGTTCTTCAAGTTGCATTTTTTAGCCTTACCACTGGCACTTTCAGTGATAAATGGTAGTCTGAGTATTTGGCTGTGTGCTAGGTATATTTCACGCTTATGTAAACCCTTTTGTGTTATGTATCCCGTTTTGGTGCTGCGGTCTGTTGTCAGCATTTTGGAAACCATTTCAATTTTTGTGTTTGTATGATCTTTCTGGTGTTTTCTCTCGACTTTTAAAACATTATCAATGTTGAACTGATCATCAGTCAATCATCAGTAATTATTGATAACATGACTCTATGGTCACCTAAGGGCATGAAATGTCAGCAGATAGACAGAAAAAGCCAGAGATGTGGAATAATTCTGGTATTATTTCTGTGTGAATTACTTGTTGTCCACTTTGGGTAAGCCAACCTTTTAGTTGTAGTTATTGTACGCTTTCAACTTCTTGATGAAATTTACACTACTGTTTGTAAAAATTGCAACACTATGAAGGACTCCTGGTATTAGCTTGAAATTTACAGGGTATGTATAACAGGTTGGGACATACAAATGATTAAAATTATATATAACATATGACTACTATGCTTGCGGTGTTAAAATAGACTAAAAATAACATTTTTCACAATAAAATGTTTATTATACATCAACTATAGTTTCGCAGAGCGCTGGCTCAGCTTCCTCAGGATGAATGGAGCGTTAACATTCAAATTATTTTGACATCATCAGAATCCTGACAGTCACGGATTTTGGCAAGTTGTTTCCATGCGCTTGAGAGAAATGGAGTCGACGCCATGTCTTTGACAAGCCATGACGAGTTCCGGTATATGTTGAAAGCTTCTAATACATTAAGCTTGATAGTCGAGTCCTGTTTGTCAATAAGCGTAGTGTTTCCAAACAAAAATTTATGGTTATTTTCATTACAATTTTGGGCTATAGATGACTTCTTCAGTTCATAGTTCCGTACATAGGTCTTGTGTTCCTTCACACAGAAACTTAAAGCCCTGCGGGTCTGTCCTATAAATGAAAGTCCACATTCACAAGGTATCTGATAAATTCCCCAGGAGTTTATGTCTTCGACGTAGTCTTTTGATCCGTAAAACTTCATCTTGTTTATGGGTTCGAAAATAACATTCAAATTAAAACTTTTAGGAATTTGTGAAATTCCGAAGCAAATCTGAGGAGCAAATGGGATAACTGCCCAATTCTTTTGTATTGAGAGGTCTATAGGCATGAGTGTGCAGAGAGGCTTCAGTTCCCTAATTTTTTGGACAGCTTTGTCTATAACAGAAGGGCTGTATCCTCTGTGTACTGCAATTCATTTAAGAAAAGCAGCAAGCTCTTTCTATAAGGAAATCTTCAGTTGAGCAGATATGTATTGCATGATATACGTATGTGAAGAAGGCTGAGATCTTTTGTTTCCATGGATGATTTGATTTTGCATGTGGGGGTACGGAAACTGCAAATGGTTTTCAATAAACTGTTGTACTAAAGGATCCTTCAGAGCATGACACAAGGAATGGTAAGCAGCCATTATTTTCAGTCTCACACATGAACTGTATATCAGAATCAACTGAATTGATAAGTTCAACTAATTTAGGTATTTTTGAATTCATGCCATTCCAGAGAACAAAAGTATCTACACATCGAATCCACAGGTTAAATGTAACAAGCTGAAAGAGTTTGTCCTCAAAGTGACGCATGTATACTTTGCATAAAATAGGTGACAGTGGGCTACTTATTGCAAGGCCTTCCGTGTCTGTTGGAAAAATCTTCCACAAAAGAGGAAACTGTTTTGTCTTATACAAATTTCAACTGAACAAAATCCAAGTGGAAACAACTCACCAAAACCTGTGACCATCAGAATTCTGATGATGTCACAGTGATTTGAATGTTTATCTCCATTCGTCCTGAGGAAACCAAGCCAAACACTCTGCGAAACTATAGTCTTCCTTCAAAGCAGTCCTGATGCTATCTATATTCAGGCAGGACAATGCTAGGCCACTTGTGGCTCTGAATGTCCAAGACCTCTTCTATGCATGCAGATACTGCTTCTTTCCTGACCTGCACATTCGCCAGGTATGTCCCTGATCGAACATGTCTGGGACATAGTAGCTAAGCGACTGGCCCATCAAGCATCTCTGCCAGTCACCACAAATAAACTTTGGTGTCACATAGAAGCAGTCTGGCAGGCTATTCCCCAGGACAATGTCTATTCAACATATGTGGGACATGGTAGCTAAGCAACTGGCCTGTCAAGCACCTCTGCCAGTCACCACAAATGAATTCTGAAGCTGCGTGGCAGGCCATTCCCCAGGATGATGTCTATTCAACATATCTGGGACATGGTAGCTAAGCGACTGGCCCATCAAGTGCCTCCGCCAGTCACCACAAATGAACTCTGGTCTCGCATAGAAGCAGCCTGGCAGGCTATTCCCGCGGACGATATCTATTCAACATATCTGGGACATGGTAGCTAAGCGACTGGCCTGTCAAGCACCTCCGCCAGTCACCACAAATGAATTCTGGTCTCGCATAGAAGCTGCGTGGCAGGCTATTCCCCAGGATGATGTCTATTCAACATATCTGGGACATGGTAGCTAAGCGACTGGCCCATCAAGTGCCTCCGCCAGTCACCACAAATGAACTCTGGTCTCGCATAGAAGCAGCCTGGCAGGCTATTCCCGCGGACGATATCTATTCAACATATCTGGGACATGGTAGCTAAGCGACTGGCCCATCAAGTGCCTCCGCCAGTCACCACAAATGAACTCTGGTCTCGCATAGAAGCAGCCTGGCAGGCTATTCCCACGGACGATATCTATTCAACATATCTGGGACATGGTAGCTAAGCGACTGGCCTGTCAAGCACCTCCGCCAGTCACCACAAATGAATTCTGGTCTCGCATAGAAGCTGCGTGGCAGGCTATTCCCCAGGATGATGTCTATTCAACATATCTGGGACATGGTAGCTAAGCGACTGGCCCATCAAGTGCCTCCGCCAGTCACCACAAATGAACTCTGGTCTCGCATAGAAGCAGCCTGGCAGGCTATTCCCACGGACGATATCTATTCAACATATCTGGGACATGGTAGCTAAGCGACTGGCCCGTCAAGCACTTCCACCAGTCACCACAAATGAACTCTCTGGTCTCTCATAGAAGCAGCCTGGCAGGCTATTTCCTAGGACATAAAAAAATTTCTTCTTTCAATGCTCTGCCATGTAGAGGCTGTTATTGTTGCTCAAGGTGGCTTCACGTGATACTGAGTTTTAAAGTGAAAAAAATCTTGTATAGCTTTACAAATGTAATCAGTTATCTCGTGTAACATGAGGAATCTGTGATTTAAATTTCATTTGAATAACATGATTTTTGGTGTTGCTATTTTCACAAACAGTAATGTAAATTCACATCAATTATTAAAAATATAGTATGATAAAGAGCAATGGCATTTTTATTATAGATAATGAAAAGTTTTAACTCAGTTTTTTTTTCCTGTATCTTGTTAAAATAAAATGTGTGTGAATTGTATTTTCAAAGTTGCAAGCTTGTTCAAGACAATCTTTACAAATGGCCCAGTAAGAAGGAAAACTTCACAAATGAAGATTTAATTTGCAGTCAGGCCAACATCAACTCCTCTACCAAGAAGGAGAACTGCTATTTGGCTTCTGAACTTCCAGTTCTTTTACCAGAAAATTTGGTTCTTGATGCTGCAACAAGATCATTAGGTAACTTTTATATTTGGCTTTCACAGAATGCTTGAAAGTATATTTTGTATTTAAAGAATCTTCCTGGATGTTTCAAAATATTAATATGAAAAGTTGAAATGTTTTAATGCTGGATTTATTGCCCTTAAAAATGTCACTGAATTCATATCTGTGTGCTCAGTAGTTGACAAGTGTCTAACTTGAAACATATAGAACTAATTCTAAGTATGGGGTAGTTGGAAATCTAGGTTTTATCCTGAATTTTCAGAAGCTTCCACAGCAGAGTTTTAGGAAGAAAGTATTTTTAAAACAAAAATCCACGTAGAAAGACCAATTTGTTAAGTGTGGGGAATTTGACATATGCATATTTGTACTAATCATAAATACAAATACTTTCTTTTATCATAAAAGACTTCAAGAAAGTATCTATAATAAGTACAAATATGCATATATCAAATTCCCCATACTTTAATATATTGCACACACACTGGCCATTCAATTAGAAATCTTTATGCAGATGTATGTAAACATCACTTATGCAGTGTATATGCAAAATACGTGCATCACCAGGTGATTTGGGCAACGATTTAAGACTGGTGCTCATCAGCCATTCTCAGAAGGGTTCATCACAATGGGAAAAACAAAGTAACTTTTGAATAAAGCTCATGTTGAGAAATGGCTTCCTAGTTTCTTAATTCAATTACTAATCAAAAACAACTATTATGGTAATTTTACTAGGTAATTTTTTATTTAAATAGCAAATTTTCAAAGAAAACTCTTCTCCTTCTTCAGGCTGTCCTTTTTTTTTTTTTTTTTTTTTTTTTGGTCACTAATTCCTGTCACTATCGCGGTTACGATTATTTTTCATCAAATCCTGCCAGATGTTAGGCAGGGAAAATCCTTTGCATTCATTGATGATGGAATTTTGATTTTTCTCAATCTCTATTCCTTCTTTTAGCTTTCTTTTTTGAATATTGCTTTGGAAACTGATGACTTTAAGGGAATTTCAATCCATGCTGCGACTAGTTTCTCTAACATGCCTATCTAAACCAGTCTTGTTGGAGCAATTTTTTATAGCAGCTTTATGCTCTGCTATACGAGTTTCTAGTCTGCGACCTGTTTCACTTATGTAAGATAGTCCACAATTACATTTTACTTCATAGACTACACCTTGCATTTTTTAAATATCTTCTTCTCTTTGAACTATTTTAGGGAAATTTTTTTTAACTTTATTCTCTAAACTTGGAGCTAGCCTAATATTGTACTTCTTACTAATTCTCTTTAAAGACTCAAATAAACCTTTGTGATAAGAAATTTTTGTAGTGAATTTTACTTGTTGCTTCTGCAAGTTCTTCGTACTATTAAAATTCAGAAGCTTCTCAATTTCTTCTTTAGGATAGTTATTTTCTGCAAGTAAGACTTTAAGTTCTTCTTTATGGGCTTCTTTCTTATCTGCTGTAGAAAAAGTACAATATTAGGCTAGCTCCAAGTTTAGAGAATAAAGTAAAAAAATATTTGGAGGAGGGTACGTCCTTGATAAGTTGCTTCCAAGCTGAGCAAAAGTCTCTTGGAATATACAAAGGCCATTCCATAAAAACTGAGCTTAATTTTTTTTGAGTTGGCAACAGTGTGAAGGGGAGAAATAGCCATGCAGACAACTAACTGAATTAAGGAAGTAGTGTTTATGGCAACAGTTATTAGCCATGGCAAAGAATTCTGGTTTTGTTATTGTGCAGTTGTTTAAGGTACGTCTGCATTTGGCCATACAGCTATTGAAGTGAGTGATTCAGAGTTAAGAAGTGAAATGTTTTGTGTGATAAAACTTTGCTATCATTTTTGTAAAATGGCTCCAGAAACAGTTGATTTAATGAAAAAAGCTTACAAAGATAAATGTTTGGGTGAGTCAACGATTTTTAGGTGGCACCATGATTTCAAAAAAAGGTGTTTGACGGCAGAACCTGCTTCTAGACCTGGTTGTCCTGAAAGTGTTATTACAGAGCGTATTGTTAACACTGTTTGGGCAATCCTGCAAGAAGATTGACGAATGATGTGTGAAGACATAGCGGCGTCAACTAATATTTCAAAAACGTTGGCATTCCACATGACAAATTACTGCTGCATCGTGTGTGTTCCAGATGGGTGCCTCATCACCTGACAAAAGAACAATTGTTAGCCAGAGTTCAGGTGTGTCATGAGTGGAAACAAATGATTGCAAAAGATACAAACTCTCTAAAAACAGTAATAACTGCCGATGAAACATGGGTCCACTATAATTAACACAGCAATCAGACATCTCTGAATTAAAGTGAAACAGGAATTACAGTCAATTCAGCCATGTGTGATTGCTGTGTTAATTATCATGACGTATTTGCCACGTATTATGAGGAGAATATTTCTTGCACTCTGTATACAGGTCCATTATTTCGACCCCCTCACAAAGCGTGCAACGAGTGTTCAGAAACACGCAGGCTCCCTTCCTCCGAAAAAGTCCGCCAAACCGAATCAGCTGGGAAGGTGATTTGGTTTAGCGGACTGCAAATCAGCTAGTGATGATGATGATAATTTTTTTTTCATCATAAACGGGTAGTTTACCAGCATGCTGTTCCTCCACAATTTGCTATCAGTGCTCAGTATTTCAGCTACGACACATATCGATTAAGCGACCGGAACTGGTGGGCAAGTGGACCCTACACCATGATAACATCCGCCCACATGTGGCTGCTTGTGTTCAACAGTTTCTTACGAAATGCAGTATTGAGATCATGCCACAGCCCGCATACAGTCCTGACCTCTCCCCGTGTGATTTCTGGTTGTTTCCAACAATGAAGGAGAAGTTCCGTGGCGCAACATTCAACACAGATGCTGATGTTATTCAAGCTGTACAGGGGTCGCTAAAGCTGCTTCCACAAAATGCCTTGCCACATGCTTTGAAAAGTGGACTGAACAATGGGGTCGTTGCATTTCTTCCAGCGTAAGATACTTTGAGAAAGTACAACATATGTAGTGCTTTTCCTATATTTCTTAATTTTGTGAGATTTTACTCTCAGTTTTTATGGAACAGCCGTTGTACATCAACGGTAAATAAAATCTAGCACCATCAATTTTAAACTTTAATCTGGCACATAAGCTTTCTGTTATGAGCTAACCTCTGAGATACTCAAAGAACAGCTTAGTGATATGATATTATAATTTGTGTTTGCTTGCTTTTGCCCATTCCTTGTTCACTTCTAGTGCTGTCTAATAAACTAAAATTTTCAAAAATTTATCAGTCTGAATTTTAAGAGGTTTTATTTATTTATGTAGAAGAAAGAAATCCAGAGGATTCTAGGAGCCCTGACAAGGTCGAATCATGCTGGGATTTATCCTCACAGCAGATTAGTCAGTCTGAGCCAAACACTGAGACTGAAGAAACTTCGTCAAATCATTTACTTACCGTCCAGCCATCATTGTATGAAACTCCATCCATACTTCCTATTTTTGCTCAACAAACATCTCAGACTTCAGAAACTGCAGTTGTTGCTGCTGCTGCTACTACTACTGCAGAGCATTTTTAGACTTACCAAACTATTATTGACCACAAATGTTCCTGATGAACAGGTGAGTTATAAGCAAGTGTGCAAAAATTGGTAGATTTCTATTTGCTTTGACTGCTGCATATTATAAGCAGAGTGACTTCTGGAGATTTAATTATCTTTGACTTCAGATATTTTGATGAAGTAACAGTGATGTGATTTTTGACCCATCTCCAGTTTCTGTGCCTAGTATTTTCAGTACTGTTTTAATTCTATGCATCAGAATATACCGGGGATGGACAGAATAATGAGAATACCATGCTCAGAGACGTGGCTTTTAATGCAGCTGTGTACGTCGCAATACGCAGAGGTATCCACCACTTTTTGGTTTTAATAGCTTTGTTTAAAACCTCAATGTCTTGTTGCAATTTTTTTTTAGGGTGATCATGAAATGAGCGACCTAATGGTACTTCAAAAGAGGGCTAATTGTTGGTGGCCAGCTAGTAGGTGCCTCCATGACAACAGTCGCCAGGGTAGTGGGGGTATCGAGAGCTACTGTGTCTAGTGTCATGACAGCATACTGTGTTCATGACTTCAGAAGAGGCTAATTGTTGGTGGCCGGCTAGTTGGTGCCTCCATGACAACAGTCGCCAGGGTAGTGGGGGATATCGAGAGCTACTGTGTCTAGTGTCATGACAGCATACCATGTTCATGACTTCAGAAGAGGCTAATTGTTGGTGGCCGGCTAGTTGGTGCCTCCATGACAACAGTCGCCAGGGTAGTGGGGGTATCGAGAGCTACTGTGTCTAGTGTCATGACAGCATACTGTGTTCATGACTTCAGAAGAGGCTAATTGTTGGTGGCCGGCTAGTTGGTGCCTCCATGACAACAGTCGCCAGGGTAGTGGGGGGTATCGAGAGCTACTGTGTCTAGTGTCATGACAGCATACTGTGTTCATGACTTCAGAGGAGGCTAATTGTTGGTGGCCGGCTAGTTGGTACCTCCATGACAACAGTCGCCAGGGTAGTGGGGGGTATCGAGAGCTACTGTGTCTAGTGTCATGACAGCATACCGTGTTCGTGGCATAACCTTGTCTGCGAGACCCAAGAGCAGCTGGAAAATGACCCTGACTGACAGAGACAGGAGAGCATTAAAGAGGATTAAGAAGACCACGGCGCCGAAAATTAGTGCCAAGCTCAATCTGCATCTCCTGGCAACAGTATCAATGAAAACAGTGCACAGAAAACTGCAGAAACAAGATATTCATGGCAGAGCTGCTATTGCAAAACCTCTGGTGACCCTGGTGAATGCACAATGGCGACGACAGTAGTGCCAGAAGCATACAACTTGGACTGCCGATGCATGGAAGTGTGTAATGTCGTTGGATGAATCCACATTCACACTATTCCCCACTGCAGGACTTGTTTGTGTGTGAAGAACCCAGAAGCATACAACCCAGACTGTCTGCTCCCAACAGTGCAGCATGGTGGTGGTTCTGTCATGCGTTGGGCAATCATATCATGATTTTTGGCAGGCCCCCTGATCACCTTAAGAGGACGGATGACTGGTAGGGCATATGAAACCATTTTGGCCGACCAAGTCCATCCAATGGCTCAGGCATTGTTTCCTGCAGGGGATGCCATCTCTCAGATGATAACGCCCCAATTCACAGAGCTCGGAATGTCCAGTCCTGGTTTGAGGAACATGAGGACGAACTTTTACACCTTCTTTGGCCTCCTCAATCACCAGATTTAAACATCGTCGAGCTACTGTGGTCTGTGTTGGAAAACAGAGTAAGATCCCGTTATCCTCCTCCTGCATCTCTCAAGGACCTGGAGCAGCTTCTGTATGAAGAATGGTGTAACATCCCACTAACCACCATCCAGGATTTGTATGCATCTGATCCATTCTAAGGAGGATTCATGCGCTTTTGAATACCAGAGGTGGTCCTACACCCTACTAGGTATATAAAACCTTCTTTTCCTAGGTGTTGACATTATTCTGTCCAACCCCTGTATTTATTTTGAAAACCATAAATTATGAATAAACAAAAACATCGCTCTTTCCACGTTTTAGCAACACACAGCAACCGAAAAATTGTTATTCGGTCACCGCTGGGGATCCGAGTCCCAGATCTGTAGCCGAGCGCTTTGGCCTTACACCATGGTGGCCAACAATTAACCGCACTATGTGTGTTTTTCTGTCAGCTTCTGACATCATAAATCCGTAAGATGGGCTCAGCTACTGAGACGTCTCCATCTGGTGAGCATTAACAGCATTGGCTATATATTAATTATAGCAGTTAAATCCAAAGGGCGAGACCCAAAGTGAAAATCCTCCAAATACGTGGCGTCAGTGAATAAACAAAGACATCGCTCTTTCCACGTTTTAGCAACACATAGCAACCGAAAATTTTTTATTCGGTCATCGCAGGGGATCCGAATCCCAGATCTCTCGATATCTAGCCCAGCGCATTAGCCTTACACCATGGCGGCCAACAATCCACGGCGCTATGTGTATGGTGTAAAGCTAACAGTGCTATTCTGTGGTGTAAGGTTAACGCGCTTGGCTTGATGTCGAGAGATCTGGGATTCGGATCCCTAGTGGTGACCGAATAAAAAATTTTCAGTTGCTATGTGCTGCTAAAACATGGAAAGAGCGATGTCTTTGTTTATTCACCAGGGATCGCATTCCTCCTAAAATTCCTAAAATTCCTAATATTTTGTGACCCTCCTTAAATTCCTAAAATTAGACCTAAAATTTGCTATTCATCCTAAAATTTTCGTAAGCTTATTTATTAAAAACACAACCGTTATTAACGCCAATAAATTTACCATTACGCAGGGTGCGCACGCGTGCTTGAAAACCTGGAAAGTCCTGGAAAATCATGATTACGTTTTCAAGGCCTGGAATATCCTGGAAAAACGGTGTTTTTTTAATGCCGTCTTGAAAAGCCTTGAAATTTGAAATTAGTGCTTTTATGCCCTTTTAGGAAATCGTGTTACTGTTACCCCTTCAGTTTTTAAAGTTCCTTTTCTCTGTTCTCAAAGAAACCACCGGCAGCGGTTTCCGATGTGCACCAAATCCTAATTTGGCTGGGGGAAAAAAAGAAAAAAAAAGGCACTACTTCCAGTGCAATAAAATTGGATGATTACTAGTAGGTCGAAGGGGAGCTTGATGTCCGTCCGACAATTGAGAACAGAAGGGGAAAGAAGAGGCATTTAGCATTTGCAGGGGGTCGCGTATGTACCAAGTCAGCTGGCATCCACCAGTGAGGAGTATGCCTGAACAACACATTCATCATCTTCTTGTTTATGTGCATGCCACCCTCCCTCCCCTCAAGAGACTTCCACTACTTATGATAAAAAATAAGAAAACTATCTTTGCGAATTTTTCACGAAAGTGGCTGAAATTTTTACATTCACTGTAATTGGATTACAGAAGCTCACTTCCAAAATTCCAGTTGAATCGGTTTAAAACTTTAAAAGTTAGCATTGGTAATTTTTATTATGGACAAGTATGTGTGCCTCTTTGGACAGAGTGAGCCTCCAGCAGAAAGGGTGTTACCATAGCAACGGTTGATTGACAGCTGGGAGCGCTGATCTGAAGCCCTTGGTTGGGAAGAAAGCAAACACCTGTTTATCACTTCCACAGCACTAAAGGACTAAGAGAATATTTTCAGAAATCCATTTTTCTGAATTTTGAAAATAACACAGTAAAATTTTTACAGTAGTTAAGATACATCACAATAAAGTTCTAGTGCAAATTTCGCCAAATTCCGTTAGGAACTTTAGCAGATGCAAAAAAAAAAAAAAACTTTGCATAATCGGATTGAAAAAAAGAAACAGTAATTATAAATTACGGGAAAAGCAAGTGAATTATTTTTTTTAGATGCCATGGTTTATTTAAACAGAGTGATCCTTAAATTTTTTTTCTGTGATGATATGGACTCTATTTGAATTACAAACACGTTTTTATTCAGACGTCTGAGTTACTGTTTTAATAAAAAAATCATCTATAATTAAAAAGTTTTCAATGGATTTAAGCAATATTCAGCAGATAAACAAACGTATTTTAGTAAATTGCAACATCATGACGTAAATTTGGTAATTTAATTTTGTCGAAAATTGGGGAGCATTTTTTTTTTTTTACAGTTTCTATTATATAGTTAAAGTGAAGGAGGAAGGATGCAACTTGACAGTTCAGTGAGCTGCAGGTGGTGATTTATGGCGATGTGCCAAATCAAAAGAAGCCATTCCATCAGGTAATTCCAAAGGTTGTGTTGTGTGGACGCGTCCTCCTGCTGCTTGATCTTAATTGGAATGTTTTTGTGCACGGGGGGGGGGGGGGGTTCGAGAGAAATATCCGTTTCAGCTTTACAGCTTTCACGGCTCTTTTTTTTTTTTTTCTTGGTAATAAATAAAAATCATAGTTGCTGCATTCACCATTGATCCATGTTTGCATTTCTTGAATATAAACAGCAGACAATCAGAAACATAGTGTTGGGCGTGGTCTTGATGATCTTCATTTTGCATATGCTGAATTCAGTTCTGTGGGAATAAGGAATGACTTATACTGTGAATATATACAAAACTACATATTTTTGAGCTGAAAAAATAGGTCTACTTGTACACAGTAGCTAAAGTGTGAACTCAGATGAAGACAATCAGACATACGGACGTCTGATTCCATAAAAAAAAATCAACATAGTTTTTTTATTTTACACTACAGGTAAAAAAGCAAAAACATGTTTTCAAACGTTATAAAGGAAAACGGATTTTTGAAACGCATGACTTGATGATCTTAATTTCTGAAAGTTTCTTTTTTCCACATCCTTTTTTTTTTTCAATTACAATACACTGTAATAGGATACTGTGTGTTATATCACTTAGAGATATGGCAGATTTTCGGTTGCTGATATCCGCGATCGTAAGCGGTAGTTGCATTGCGATTGTTGATGATGACAAGATAAATACTGGAGTGATGTAAAATGTTGCATAAACTAAAAAAATAAAAAAAATAAAGCCCCTTCCCCCACCCCGAACTTTTATGCGGTCATCATAGCTGATCAACCATTTCATTCCATGAACATCAGCACATTTCAATCATTTGAACATTGGGGGTATCTGAAGGAATTCAGCCGTGCTTAAGCGCCCTAGCGCAACGAAAACATGCTAATTTTGGATAGTTCTATTCCCTTCCCCTCTACCATCCCTAATAATTGAGAGTGCATACATTGAGAGTGTTTCAAATATTCTATTTATGAGCTAGTTTTCGCGCTGTTTGTTATGCTTTTATTTTCGAAGAAAGAGAGGGAAAATAAGGAAAAGCAGCTAGAGAAAAAAAGAAAAGCTGAGTTTGATGACAAAATAAAAGAAAATGATGCAGAAATAAATAGGCTTAAAAAAGATAAAGAAGCCTCCCTAGCAGTAATTCAAGAGGGAACAGAAAGAATGAGAAAAGCTGTAGAAAAACAAAATACTGTTGAAATAGCAGTTGCCTCTAACTTGATCATACAAGTTTCAGCTGAAATAAAGAAAACTGAAAGTAAATTAGTTGTGGTGGAAGCAGAAAAAGATAGGCTAATCAGGAAAAGGTTAAAACAATAATATGAAAAAAGTAATTCAGTGAACAATTGTACATAGTTCTTGGTTTTCAATTACCTTTTTAGGATATTATAGTTTAATGTGAAACCTGAAAACTTTACTGTGAAAATTGTGAATTGCTTCTGGTTCAACAGCATATTAATGTTCAAAGTGAAACTTGAATGTGGTAAATATACTTGAATATGATAATAACACGTGAAAAGATAAGAACTGAACATTAGAAGTAAATCATACTTAAACTTTAGACATTAGACGTTATGCAAAAAATTTGGGTGTGAACTTTGACCATATATACTAATGGACTGCGCATTGGCAATAGCTGCATCAAAGCCGCCATGGCTCAAACATTGGGCACGTCATCATCAGACTCCAAATTTCGTGTACAAATGCTGTTATGATTACTAATTTACGCTGCAGAACTTCAGTGTTTTCGGTGTATTATGTGAATGCACCTCATATATAATGAAAACTCTTCAGGTAAGTTTACTTATGAGCTATATACATGCATGATCGTGTTGTTTACATTTTGTGATTTATAATGTGATGAACATTTGCGAAGAATTTGGAACATGCATTCCATTTTTTTTTCTTAAGTTACTATATTTTTATATCAATAGCTGCAAGTTTCTGGTTAAGTAATTGAACTTTATTGACTTAGGTATTTAATTCGTTTCTTACCCATGAAAAATCATAGAACTTTCTTTACTATATCGGTCAGAGCAACCATAAGCACAGCAGGTGTAACCCATCTTTTTGACTGTTGTCATGTGATTTTATGTTGGAGCCAGAAATTTTGATGTCATGCGCAGTCTATCAGTATATATGGTTGAAGGGTGTGAAGCAAACTCTTTACAATGCATACAAAGTTGTTTTACTAGATGTATACAAATATACATCTAGTTTTTATTGAAATACACTCCTAAAATTTTCCTAAAATTTTTCTAAAAATTCCTAAAATTCCTAAAATTCTTACCTAAAATTTTCCAGAAGTATGCTATGATCCCTGATTCACTGATGCCACGTATTTGGAGGATTTCCAGAAACTATGGCCATAGCTTCATTTTTTCTTAATAAACTGTAATTTAGTATATGAGGACAGTCTGATATTAAAGGTGCATGTGGAGTTGATGCATGATGTGCGGTGCAGATGTGACATAAGTTTCTTGAGTACATAGTATGGATGAGGAGCAGTAGTTCCACATTCATTGTTGTTCTCCAATACGTAGTCTGCAGTTGAAAAGTGAACGAAATGGATGGTGTTGAAAAGTGTTCCAAATTAGAAGTATGCGCAGTCATAAGATTTTTGCGAGGGGAAGGTTTCATTCAAAGAAGTATTAATCGCAGGTTAGTGAATGTTTATGGACAGAATATCTTATGCTGAAAACAGGTGTTAGTGTGGTGCGGGAATTTCCAAAATGGTTGAATGATGATCCTGAGCAACACAGAGGCAAACCAAGGACTTTGCACACGGAAGGCAGTTGTGTTCTTGTTGAAGGTTTGATAAAGGAAGATCAACGAGTGAAGGTTTGTGAAATTGCTGAAGAGACAGGTATTCCTAAGAGTACTTACTCATCATGAGATCTTCACAGAGTTAGGGTTTCGTAAAGTTTCTTGTCAGTGGGTTCCAAAAATGCTAACAGAATGGCTGGCACACTCCAACAGAATAGCTGTTTCATTTGAAAACCTCACCAGGATGAAGGAAACTCGTTTATTGAAAGCAGTGTGGGATTTAGTCCTAAACTAAATAAGCTGCAGATTAGGGCCTCACAATCTGCAGGGGCCTCAAAAGATTTCCAAATTTGTTAGGGGGAGAGGGGTGAAATTTTATGTGTACTGAGTATATAATATAGACTTTTTCCACTTAATTGGTATTCCCATAAAATTTTCAAAGAGCAATAGTTTACAATTATGCTACAAACAAATTTTCATTTTTAGTAGATTTAGAAGCTTCAAAAGCACAACTACACGGAGCAGTAAAAGCTTTGATAAAATAATATCCAAACTGTGTTAATACAGTAGACTCTCGCTAATCCGGCCATTCCTTGCACAGAGTGGTGCCGGATTACTGAGTCCATAAAAATTCAGTTTGATTCTTCATTAAATTTAATGTTACAATTACAAGTTTACTATGTGTAGTATATATGTATTTAAAAAACATAAATAAGAGACAAGCATATGATAATAGTAAAAGAACACTATCAGTACGTACTATACTGTCTCATTAACACCAATGAAATGATATTTTCATATTATCAGTACAGTAAAGCACAATATCTGTGTGTACGTACTATACACAGTAAAAGAAACGTACAATTGCAATACAGCACAGATGAAATCTTGCATTTTCTACTCAGTGTGGTCACTTCAAAACATGTCACAGATTTTTGTCCGCTTTAATGAAGATGATTTTGGAACATTCTTAATTGTTTTGAGGATCCTTCCTACTTTTATTTTAAATTTAATT
Source organism: Macrothele yani (assembly GCA_039090855.1). Taxonomy (NCBI): domain Eukaryota; kingdom Metazoa; phylum Arthropoda; class Arachnida; order Araneae; family Macrothelidae; genus Macrothele; species Macrothele yani. The sequence continues at coordinate 110,587,188 of CM076999.1, read as the reverse complement.
GCATGAACGTTAGTGCCAATTCAAAAGGAAGCATAATGTTAAAATTGAAAACTTCACTCGTGAACGAAGTATAATTCATTCCGTTCTGATATTAACACGATTTCTGCAACCAAAAACCACACGAAGAGGAGGCTGGATTATCAAGGGTTGTATTAGCAAGAGTCTACTACTGTATTAACCTTATGGGTGAACTGAGGCACTTCCATTGCTATGTCAAGCAGAATTATCCAGGAAAAGGACAAATTTGCTACAAAGATCTGTATCAAATCATCTTCCAAAATAAGATTTTTCGGTTTTTCTAATGTGGAAGCAATATTACAATCTTATATCTATCATAATATTTGCACCTTTAAGGTATAAAAATCCAGCAAAGTGCGCATATTTACGTGCAATTCATCAATGACATATCTTAAATGCCCAAGTACTTACCAGAAAGCTCTTGGTCAGTTTATTCCTTTACACTTCTAGCACATCAATATTGTCATGTAATGTAGTTGGCCTTCAAAGGTTGAAGAACTCCTTGCTTATGAGATTCTTTCTTACGGTCATGAAACATCGTTTTTTTTTTTTATTCACTGGACAAAAAGGCAGGTTTCATTATGCCGTCTGAGACGTAAACATAGCTCGTCATCTCCATAAAAAACCACACATATACACACCATACAGCTCATTCATACATTCAGTTAAAATCACTATGTACATAATTACACTATTCACATTCCCAGGCAGTTAAACCTTTGTCATCTGTGACTAAAAAAGTGCTCCATCCGCTTCAAACACCGTACTAACCCTACCGCAAGTGCCATCCTCATTCAGCCCGTCATACACAATCCTCTAGCGTTTTCAACAGTACATCTGTTATCTTTGAGAGGCCCATGTGTCTCTCAGCCTACCGCAGCTCAAGTGAGCAAAGTCATTGAGGTTCCGGCCTCAGTCGCAATCTCTGCGTCTTAGTGCCTCTGGCGCCATCTATTGTCAGTGCTGCTCTGTTTTCTTTTTTTCCCTCTTAACTGTTGTTCAATTTTTATTAATGCCTTCCATTGTTCGTTTAAGTTGCTTGGCTCATTAATGTTACACAATCTTGATCTGTTTTTTTCAATTAATACAGATTCTGCAATTCTCAACTGCTTTTCATTTTTACAGCTCTTAATAATTTTAATATCTTCAAACTTCGGATATTGGTGATTTTCCATACAATATTGGGTTAATGCAGTCTTAGCTTCTTTGCATATATATATAGGCAGCACCAAGAACAAGATAAAGTATAGATTGAACCAGCATATAAGTAATGGAATAAAAATGAAGCTAAGACTGCATTAACCCAATATTGTATGGAAAATCACCAATATCCGAAGTTTGAAGATATTAAAATTATTAAGAGCTGTAAAAATGAAAAGCAGTTGAGAATTGCAGAATCTGTATTAATTGAAAAAAACAGATCAAGATTGTGTAACATTAATGAGCCAAGCAACTTAAACGAACAATGGAAGGCATTAATAAAAATTGAACAACAGTTAAGAGGGAAAAAAGAAAACAGAGCAGCACTGACAATAGATGGCGCCAGAGGCACTAAGACGCAGAGATTGCAACTGAGGCCGGAACCTCAATGACTTTGCTCACTTGAGCTGCGGTAGGCTGAGAGACACATGGGCCTCTCAAAGATAACAGATGTACTGTTGAAAGCGCTAGAGGATTGTGTATGACAGGCTGAATGAGGTTGGCACTTGCGGTAGGGTTAGTACGGTGTTTGAAGCGGATGGAGCACTTATTTAGTCGCAGATGACAAAGGTTTAACTGCCTGGGAATGTAAACAGTGTAATTATATACATAGTGATTTTAACTGAATGTATGAATGAGCTGTATGGTGTGTATATGTGTGGTTTTTTATGGAGGTGACGAGCTGTATTTATGTCTCAGACAGCATAATGAAACCTGCCTTTTTTTTTGTCCAGTGAATAAAAAATAAAATAAAATAAAAATACAATGTTTCATGACCGTAAGAAAGAATCTCATAAGCAAGGAGTTCTTCACCCTTTGAAGGCCAACTACATTACATGACAATATTGATGTGCTAGAAGTGTAAAGGAATAAACTGACCAAGAGCTTTCTGGTAAGTACTTGGCCATTTAAGATATGTTGTTCTTATATCTGATGGTAACAAATTGTTCAGGAGAAAGGTCATTTTCACAGCTAAAGAGAACAAAAAATGAACTGAGAGCAACCATGTCTCAACAGAAACTGTCTGCACTTAGCATCATATGCATAAAAAGCAATAAGCTGCATAACGCATCATTTAAGGACATAATTCATAGTTTTGCTTCTAGGAAATCAAGAAAGCAAATGTTTTAAATTGTAGGTCTATCCAATATCATTTTTCCGATTTTACACGCAAGTTCATTATTACTCGTATTAATAAAAGTAACCCTTGATTACTTCTTTTGTCAGCATTTTGTGTGTTAAAATTATTTTATTAATTGCATTTCAGTATTGTTTTCAGTTGATTATACTGTGATATAATCTATGATGGAGATCAAGGCAACTAAATGATAAATATGTAATCAATAAATGCATTCGTTTGAAAATAAATTGTATCTTTCACTTTAAATGTCTTGCTATTAAATAATTAAAAGGCATACCAGTATATGTTTTCAAGTTTTGTGAGACCTGGTGTAATTTTTTAACTAGGGGCCTCCAAGCTTTATTTAGCTTAGGGCCTCATCAAGTCTTAAATCTGGCACTGATTGAAAGCATAATGATGGGTGATGAAACATGGCTGCACTATTGCAGCCTGAAGTCCAAATGGACCTCAGTTACATTGAAGCATCCAGAATCTTGAAACTCCAAAAAATGCAAGGTTCAGCCATCTATAAATAAAACAATGGCATCGGTTCAAATGGTTATGATCTAACTACCTGAATGTCACTACGTGACTTATAATAATGCATTGTGACGAGAAATCATAAAATCTCGCCATTTTTCCGTTCTTCACATTTTTTTAAACAAGGCTGTTAAAAATCATGATGTCCCAACCCCACAGCAATATAATTATTCATTGGGCATCCAACTGAGACCAAGTAATACAAACAATAAAATATGAACCAAATACAAATTGACTCTTAAAAGTGAGGATAAAATAGCTAGTTACCTTTCGTCGGTCAATAGTTCTTTCTACTGACCAATGAAAGGTAACTAGCTATTTCATCTACTAGCCAAAAAAAGAACTACTGACCGACAAAAGGTAACTAGCTATTAACTTCACTTTTAAGAGTTAAAATTGTATTTGGTTCGTATTTTATTGTTTGTATTACTTGCTCTCAGTTAGACGTCCAAGTAATACAAACAATAAACTATGAACCAAATACAAATTAACTCTTAAAAGTGAAGATAAAATAGCTAGTTACCTTTCGTCGGTCAATAGTTCTTTCTACTGACCAATGAAAGGTAACTAGCTAGTTCATCTACTAGCCAAAAAAAGAACTACTGACCGACGAAAGGTAACCAGCTATTTTATCCTCACTTTTGAGAGTTAATTTGTATTTGGTTCGTATTTTATTGTTTGTATTACTTGCTCTCAGCTGGACGCCCAATGAATAATTTATATTGCTGTGGGGTCTGGACATCGTGATTTTTAACGGCCTTGTTTAAAAAACGTGAGGAACAGAAAAATGGTGAGATTTTATGATTTCTCGTCACAATTCATTAATGGCATCAGTGTTCTGGGAATCTGAAAGCCTTCTGTGTGAATTCCCCCTTTTCCCCTAAAACAATAATTAAGAGTGACAGGTACTGGAACACTCTAACAAAATTGCAGAAAACCATTAAATGAAAGAGGCCAGGATGTTTAAGGTGGTTCCACCTAAAATCTCTGCCTTATGCTTCCAGTGGTAAAGCTTCTTTACATATTTTCTTTGCAATTAATGTATTCCCAATGATGAAAATTTGCACATCGATAAAACTAACTCTAAGTTATAGCATGGAATACTTTAATGCTTGCTAAAACATAACCATAATTAAGCAATCCTACATTTGTTTGTCTACTGACATGAATAAAATAAAATTGAATGCTTCCATCCTCAAAAGAAAGAAAACCTAAAGTTCTCCGGTTCTGTTTCTTACCATCCTTCCTATGCTTATAAGTTACAAATTCTTTTCAGAAGTTTTCGTTACCATCTTGCCATTAAAAACACTTTTACAAGTTGAAAATCTTGATCTCCCAGGAGTTTACTGCATTCCTATCTCTTCTTCAACAGGTTATAACTTATACATTGGAAGCACATACAGAAGCATTAGCCACAGAATTTTGGAACATAAGAAAGATGTTTTGAAAGCCAACCCAAATACAGCCTTGTCTATTTTGACAATGGAAGACACATCTACAATTCCCCGCTGGAGCGAAGCAAAACATATTGCTTCTTTTGACAATCGATTTGCCCTCTGTTACCGTGAAAGCCTGGAAATTCTTTTCAACCCAAAAACTTATAATTCCAAATCTCCTCTCTACATCCCGGTGATCTGGAGATCGATTCTAAGATCTGGCAACAAAAATAACAAAAATTCAAATGTAGAATCTGGAAACAATCTTTGTCCTCCATTGGTGTGATGAAGACCTAAGACAAGGTCGAAAGCTCCCAACTTACAAACTCTCTGTGTAAAAGTTATAATCTCTTAATATACGTAACTAGCGTGATCTACTTACCTTTATTTGCCTGTAAATGGTGGCTAGGTTCATGAACATGACTAGACTTATTTTGAAAGAGCATGAATTTACAGATCATGGGGATTATATTGGAGATTTCAAATTGCAATTATTGGAGCAAAGATAAATTTCGAAGCTTTCACTGTAAGCAAACTAAATAAATAAAAAACCTAATCTCCCAATGTGAACTGAAATCAAAGCTCTCCAAACAGGCAAAGAAAAAAACCCACACATTTCACATCCAAATGCCTCTTACAAATTAAAAAGAGTTCAATAAGTTCAGTTGCCACCTTGCAATCAGTTCCAATCCCACTATTTTAAAGCTATTACTTAATGACAGAGATAAAATAGACCTACTTTATCTTCCAGAAATCTATTACTTAATGACAGAGATAAAATAGACCTACTTGATCTTCCAGAAATCTATTCTATTCCAATAAAAATTTCATCTGGACAAACTTTTTTCTCATTGGAAGCTCTTATTGAAATGTCAAAATGAGCTTAAAAGAACACCAAATGGATGGGGAACTGTAATACTGTCTTAATCTCCTTCACTTTGGAAAACACCTTATCTGAACCTGTTGGAAGGATACAAAGCAAGTTCTGTCATTTTCTGGTTCTATGCTCTTTGTTATCGCAAAAGTATCTTGCTTCCAATAAGTGCAATTTGAAGTCTCCATATACCATCCCCATGATCTGGAATTTTATACTCTTTCAAAATAAATAAAATGCTTGTGAATTTGGCAACAACCTGATCAGTTTCTATCCAAACTCTGTCTGAAAAACAAAAGACATAGTTCGATAGCATCCATGTGAAATGTAACTTTTAGCTAACTTAAGTGTGATTCTCTTTTTTTTTTTCTTCACATATAAACATTGACAGTAGCATTGCAATCGAGCTGTGCAATGAAAAATCTTGATGAAGTTATTGAGCGACATCAAATTGCAAAAAATACCAAAAGAAAAAAACAAAAAACAATAGCAACCAGGATGATGAAACAAAGGTGAATGTTGAAACCACTTAGGGTAAAAACATCGTCAAGCATTGCAAAATATTCGAGATTAAAAACAAGCATTTTCGGTCATTAAAAACGAATATTTAAAAAAAAAGGTGAATATGTAAATGATTTTCAGTTCTGTTCATTCTTCATTGTTTATCATCTAACTAAGTTGGTAGCGTTGAAAAAGCAGTGATAGACATGCAAAAGTTTGTTGTTATGTATATATTAATGTACACCATTAAAAACCATTAAAATTACCAGTCTCTTTTAGATTTTATAATATGGTGTAATTTTTTCTTTTGAGCTCAATCGGAATTACTTTGTCAGACTTGTTTCTCCTTATCAAAAGAAAGTGTGTCAAGTTGTTTGGTGACTACATAAAAATTACACCCATGCAAAAAAGTAAATCATTATGGGATAATATGTTTTGTATTTTATTACTGCAATATATTGTTTGAAACGTGACTATGATGGGCAAAAACATATAATGAGAGATAACTAAATTAAGGTAAAGTTTAGTAAATCACGCTTTGTTACGTTACAAGATTAGAACTTTTTGAAGCTTTCATATTATTACTGAAGATGCGAGATGTGAAAAGGAAATTAGAATGAGACTGGGAATGGCAAAAACGGCTTTCAAAGACTACTGACAGCCTAAAATATAGATCTAAAATTGAGGAAAATAATTTTAAAGGCATATGTTTGGCCAGTAGCTCTGTATGGTTCTGAGACATGGACATTGACCAAGAGGGAAGTGAAAAGGCTTAAGGCATTTGAGATGTGAAGTTATAGAAGAATGGAGAGAATGAGTTGGCTCGATAAAAAGACTAATGGGGATTTCCTCGAGAGAGTGGTAGAACCTAGGAATCTGATCAACTTGTTAAAGAGAAGAAGAATGTTATAGATTGGACACACATTACACCATGGAAGGCCCCATTCTGAAAGTTTTGGAAGAGAAAATTCAAGGCAAGAGAGGAAGGGGACGGCCAAGGAATAGTTTTGTGTCACAGTTGCTCCAAGACACTAATACTAGAACATGCTATGACTTGAAGAGAATGGCAAAGAATAGAGAGGAATGAAAAGACAGAATACATCTACTGAACAACCTGTCTTTGGACTGAGTAACCAAGAAGAAGAAGAAAAGTTCATAAGTTGGGAGCTTCCAACCTTATCTTAGATCTTCATCATGCCAAATGAAGCAAAAGATAAAACATATCAAGCATTTAAAAATATTCAGGATATTCATGATTAAAAACAAACATTTTCAGATACTTCTTCCTTCATTGATTTATCTGTGGCATTGGTGATTTCTAGGGATCCCAGATACATTAGAAAAAAATACAGGGCACTTACGACTGAGGGTGAAAATTTAGTATGCGCATCCATCACATATGCCAGTCTTACAAAATGATTCTAACTATTCTTATTAATCAATATTCTTATTAATCAATCAGTCTTGCTCACTCTTGCAATACTTTTCTGAAGAATGAATTTCTCTTAACAATTGTTTGTTTTTAAGAATCATTTCATGAAAAGCTACACAATCCTCATTGAAGAATGATTTTACAATAAGCATTGATTTTACAGTTTTTACAGACAATTTGTTTTTCACATTAGTCCACCATGCATTCATGCGAGAAAGTAATCTTTTGACACACGCATTTGTTCCAGGGATACACATAGCGAACTCCACTACTTTCTTTAAATTTGATAGTTCTCCTTCAGCGTTTTTTAAGAGGTCCACCTAGACTTCATCTAAATGTTTGGTTCTCCTTCAACGTTTTTTAAGAGATCCACCCAGACTTCATCTAAATGTTTGGTTCTCCTTCAATGTTTTTTTAAGAGATCCACCCAGACTTCATCTAAATGTTTGGTTCTCCTTCAACATTTTTTAAGATATCCACCCAGACTTCATCTAAATGTTTGGTTCTCCTTCAACGTTTTTAAAGAGATCCACTCAGACTTCATCTAAATGTTTGGTTCTCCTTCAACGTTTTTTAATAGATCCACCCAGACTTCATCTAAATGTTTGGTTCTCCTTCAATGTTTTTTAAGAGATCCACCCAGACTTCATCTAAATGTTTGGTTTTCAACATGTCCTTCACTTCACTATCTTCTTTGAACTTCAGAGCTGATTTCACTATCATTACTTCATCAAACAAATCAGATTCAACAATGTTCGATATGGCAGCAGTTTGGACTGTTTGAAGAACATTTTCCCAAGATAATGCTGTTCTCAGTTTCACCCAAGACATACTGTCTAATTTCCGCATATACTGTGACCATTCTTTTATATATGACACACACGTGTTGTAGAAATCAATTTTAGGAGATTGGAATGCCTTTTCACTAAACAATCCTTCCTCTTGAAACTTTTTAAAGGTCAGTTTTTAAAGTGTCTGTAAAATCACACTTCCTTTTCAGCATTTTCAACGTTCGACAGGGCCACAGGAGAATTGAAAAACCATACATTTTAACAGCAGCCATACAGTAATTAATACTCTGCAAGCACCAACCTGTTTATCTCAGTGCAAACTACTAAAATGGCGTGGGCCAAGCGGACCATTCCGCTGCGGTTAGGTTACTGACTGCATCCACCAGGTGTTGAGGTCACATGCCCTCCCCTCCCTGGATGTCAATCTGCCACGGCTGTGCTTGCCTATGTAATGAGAGCATTGACAACGGAGTTGGATGCGGGAGATAGTGTCACGTGAGAGAACAGTCAGCTTGGGGGAAACTTGGCATTCAGGTTAGAAAATATGTTTGTAAAAGAATAGAAATTGTAACTCATCGATTTTGTTTTTCAGTCTTGAACTCTAAAATACAGGACAAAAAGCTGTCCCGAAGAGTTTTCTTGGGACAACGGGACGCATTAGCCAAAAAATGAGATGATCCCATATTTTACGGGACATCTGGGATCCCTAGTGATTTCTGATCTACATTCGTTTCTGGATGGAAGTTGGGTCAAAACGCCAGGAGGAAGCAACGATGCTTCGACTAACGAAAATCTGAGGATGTTCAGATTTCTAAGCTAAGTTTGCTTAGTCTCAATTGCTTGGAACTTCACTGTCCTGGGTGATGTAACGGTTAGCATACTCGAACGGAAATCGGGAGATGTGGGTTTGATTTCCGCTATTGAGCGATCAAATTTTGAAGTTTTCTGAGAGGTGTTACACAAATGACCAGTAGGTGTTACAAGCAAATTCAGAATTTACATTCTGTTCGCTTTGAATGTTCTATTTTCAGACATTAAAAATGCTCCATTTAGCGTGATGAAGACCTAAGTTAAGGTTAAAAGCTCCCAGCTTATGAGCTTTAAAAAGTTCCAATCTTTTAATGTAACAAAGTGTAATCTACTTTACCTTAATTTAGTTAAGCTTTTTTCGATTCTGAAGTTACAAATGTACATACATATCATTAAGCTGTTCTCTGATATTCATAGTTTAGCTCCTCAAAGAAAGACCATCTGACAAATAAACATTTAGTAGATAATGCAAATCACCAGATAAATTTTTAACTGATTATTTACTTACTGTTGCCATACCAAACTTCTCCATTTGCAGCGATCTTGACACACAACACGAGCTTCAGTGACATCCATCAAACGACATACACAAGATCTTCTATTCTTCATACTCGTAATCTTTTTATCATTCAGGCATTCCTGAATCTGATCCTCTCATGAATTCCTTGGCCTTTCTCTGCCTTTCTTTCCTGCCTCTTGGGCCGAAAAAATTCTTAGTAAGCATCTCATCATTCATTCTTCCAACATGGCCAAAACCACCAAAGCATATTAGTCTCCACCTTGCTAACAATATTTTGCTTCACATTACACAACTGCAACACATCTTCATTCCTCACACGATCTGAACGTGTCTCCCCCCCCCCCCCACTGTAAGTAACGCATTTCTCCGGCACACAGACAACTCCTATGTCTCTTCTGTAGTACCCAGGTTTCACTGCCATACATCATAGTAGGAACAATTACACTTTCATACGCAGTCATTCGGGACTCTTTTGAGAATCCATCATTCCTGTGTAAACCTCCTAATGCAGCTATGACTTTCAATAAAGAATTCACTCGCCTACTAATATCGCCATCTAATCTATTCTCTCTGTCAAACATGCTTCCTAAATACACAAACTCATTCACCTGGTTAATTACTGTGCCATTTAGAATTGCATTACATTCAGTGCTACCAGTTCATCTCTCAAAAACCATAACTTTGGTTTTTTCCTTATTTATACTCAGTTTGAATTTCATACAAACTTTATACATCCGGGACAACGTACTCTGCAACTCACTTTTGCTCTCTGCCAACAGGACTGTGTCATCAGCATACAGCAATCTGCACACATGGGTATTACCAAGACATAAACCAGTATTGTCCATCTTGGTATCAAGCATGCATGATAAATATATTAAACAGCCATGGTGACATTACACAACCTTGCCTGACTCCTGCACCAATGGAAAACCATTTTGATACAACACCATTCACTCATACACAAGATCTACTGCCAGCATACATGGCTTTCACACTATTAAGTAGATTCCCAGTAACACCATATTCATTCAACACCTTCCATAGAAGTATCGTATTTACTCCGCTATATGCTTTCTGTAAATCTATGAAGACAAATATGGGTGCATCATTTTCTTTTGTTCTACCTGTGAATAATATTGACTTGAAAAAATTAGCATTTTGCTTTTCCTTTCCAGTGCCAAACTGCTAAAACTCCTGAGCTTCAACCTGCACTCACCAGAACTCCCAGTCAAAGCCATTTACAAGATTACTTGAAAAGACGCCACCAAGTTCTCCAGGAGCAAATTGTCATTCATCAAGAAGAGTTGCGAAGAGTATCAGAACAACTGAAGCTTGTCCAGTGCTCTCCTTCTTACCTGACCGCTGATGCTTCCTGCCAGCACACTTCAGCTGTGTGTACTTCCATTTCATATTCTGATGGAGACTCTGTGCATCAGCCTTCAACAATGCTTTTACTCAATGAGAATGATGGGAAATGCACCTTAGTGCCCGTGAGCGACCAGCAGCACTTCATAGTCACTGCTGTTCCAAAGCATTCAGAAGTATGTCATCACCAAGTTTTTAAAGCTGTTAAATAAATTTATTTCTTTAAGAAATAAATATCAGCTTACCCTTTAAGGTTAGCTTCTGTTGAACATTTTCTTGCACATCAGGTTTCTGGGGTTTCTTGTAGGTTCCAGCTGAATATGATCTTCTCTTTCACCATTGTGTACTTTACACACACAAATGAGCACATTAAGGCACACGAAGCAGTTTATAACAGCCCGTAGTTCACCATGACATTAAAAATTTTTTACACTCCTTTGAATTCTTATACTAACACAAAAAACCACTTAGGTAACTCAAGAATCATATTCACATACATGCCCTTCACAAAACAATAACCTACAACCAAATTCACACATACATCAAAACCAACTACAGAAACCACCAAACTAATTATAACTTAACTCTAAAAACCTATGTACACTATGTATACAACAAGCTGGCTGTTATTGCTGTTTATGTCATCTTATCTCATATCTGATCAGAAAAATGACAAGAGTGGAAGACATCATGATCAGAGTAAAATCCCTGAAATGGCAATGGGCTGGACATACTGCCAGAAGGACAGACCATCGATGGACAGCCGAAATTTTAGATTGGATTCCAAGGGACAGGAAAAGATCCAGAAGAAGACCACATGGGAGATGGGTGGATGAAATTCGAAAGTATGTGGGAGTGACATGGAGGAGACTGGCACAAGACAGACCGTTGTGGAGGAAACCTGGGGAGACCTTCGTCCAGCAGTGGATTAATAATGGTTGATGATGATGATGATGATGATGATCTCATATCTACCTTCGCCTCTACCCAATGCTCACAACACGTGTTGGCTGACCCTTTTGCTATAACCCTGTCTTTGCTACAAAAATCCCCTCAAGTACTTTCAGCCACCCTGTGGCCATCTTCAGGAAGCATCAGAGATGTTAATCCGTCTGCTGCCTGAGAATGAGTGAGTGAAAGAGTCTGCAACTGGTCCGATCTCAACGTTATCACCAAACCCTCTGGCTCCATTTATTGCATAATCTGGAAAATCTTTCATTTTATTCTTCTGTTGCTTTGATTTTTGTGTTCTATTTTAATTAATTCTTTCCATTTTTCACTCAGGATATTTTTGATCATTAACATTATAAATTTTATCTCTATTTTTCTCTAAAGATAAAAGAGACATTACCTAGATAAATCCCATAAAAAAAAAAAAGTTAACTAGTTTGAATGTAGTAATCTAGGAAGCCACACAACAAAGATGAGTTTGATATGCAGCATGTTAATAGAGGTAGCCGATCTGCTTCTATTCCTTGATTAACCCTTTAAGCAGCCGATATATCTGAACCAAATGGTGCCTCAAATTTTCTGCCCTCCTCAAACAGAACAGTTGATATAGTGGCTGGGTTATACAAAAGCTACTGCAAAGCTGTTGTTCCTTTCCCTCTCTCATATCATCAGAATCAACTGTATATCTGTTGCTGATTGTGAGTGCTCCCTTATGGTCCTTAGTCTTATAGTCTACAGCCTGATTCCTTTATTAACTGCTCCATGACCCAAGGAATGATTGGGAACGGGTAGTCCCCCTGACACAGACATCATGCCACTGAGTAGAAACAAGGTGCTTAAGTATCTTTTTTATGCTTTCTTAGGTTCATCGCCATTTTTGTAGTATTTTCGGGTGAAAGGTAATATGATAGGAAGGATTAAGGAAAATCATTCCCCATAAATGCCCACTTTGGATGACAAACCTAAGAGAAAAGCAACCCTTTCTGATGTGCAGGTTCACTCATTCCCGTCGATATTGGCCCCCTTCTTAGACAGCAAATACACTGAAGTGCCAGAAAAACTGGTGCGGACGAGCTTATGCAAAATACATAGCAACATCACCTATGAGCGTACTCGGTTGCATCCGCCAGTGCATATATAAAGCAATAGACATCCTTGCCAGCTGTTGGAGCTGTTTTCGGCATGAGAATGACAACAAAATAACGATTTAAGCGATTTTCAATGCAGTGTCATAGTTGGCGCTTGTGAGATGGGCCATAGTATTTCGGAGGTAGAAACGAAGTTCGGATTTTCACGGACGACCATTGCAAGGGTGTACCGTGACTACAAGAATTCCGGCAAAACCTCCAACCTACGATACCAGTGTGGCCGTAAAAAGACATTGGGTGAACGTGACCATCGTCGGCTGTCAAGAATCGTTTCACACGACACTCTCTCAGGTATCATCGGAATTCAGTGCTGGAGCCTCAACAAGCATCAGTGTCCGAACTGTGCAACGTACCCTGCACGATATGGGCTTTGGGAGCCGACGCCCAACTCGAGTCCCTTTGATGGATGCACGACACAGAGCTATGCGCCTCGCTTGGGCACGGCAACACCGCCACTGGACACTTGATGACTGGAAACAAGAAGCCTGGTCTGACAAGTCTTGTTTCCAACTGTATCGGGTAGGTGGAAGGATTCGTGTGTGGCATAAACCCCATTAAGCCATGGATCCCGCCTGTCAACAGGGAACTGTACCGGCTAGTGGGGGGGTCCGTAACGGTATGGGGTGTGTTTAGCTGGACTTCACTGGGACCCCTGGTACGTCTCGCTATGTGCTGCATCCTTTCTGATGTGGTACACCTGTTCATGTCCTGCATTCATGCTGATGGGTCAGGCCTGTTCCAACAGGACAATGCACCTCCACACAAGTGTCGGGGCACCACATTAGGGTTAGAGGAGCATTAATCTGAGTTTGGGGTTTTGCCATTCCCACCCAAGTCCCCAGATCTGAACGTGATAGAACACATTTGGGATGCCATGCAATGCGCTATCGAACACAGGAATGTGAGACCTCAGAATGCACCTGAATTGTGGAACACTCTGCAGGAAGTATGGTGTGCATTGCCAACAGCATATTTCCAGGAACTAGTGTAGTACATGCCCCATCATATTTCTGTAGTCCTGCACTCCCATGGGGGACCTACCAAGTATTAGATTGGTATACCAGTTTTTCTGGCACTTCAGTGTATATGTATTCATTCGAGCTAATGTCAAACAATTTTGCTAACCCCAAGTTAATTTGTTCCAGCCTGTTAAAGGGTTAACCATCAGCCATTCTTCTGCTCTTCTTGATTGGAAAAACATAAAACACATCGCTTTTCTCATTAATAAGGAATGTCTTGGGTTCATGAAAGTATATAGAAATTTACCTCTCCTCCCTGATACCTGTAAAATGGACTCGTGATAAAATTTGGACATGTGCATGTAACCATAAATCAGTGTTTATCAAAGTGTGGTCCACAAACCACTGGTGGTCAGCAGGATATTTCATAAGAAAAATTAATGAAGAATGTGAGAATCCCTCCTTTTAAATTTTGAGTGCATGCTCAACCCTAATATCCAGAACTTATAGATATTTAACGGGAATTATCGAGGATAAATTTATTAAGGTACATTACCTCTCAAGTTTTCGAAGGTTAACCACCAGAATTAAGGAACACAAACCAGCAATAAGGAACATTTCAAATAAAACAGAATTAGATAGGCACATACAACAAACTGGCCACAAAATGGACTGGGACTCCTTAAAAGTGATCAAACATCATTACCACACAATTATCCGGAAGTTAGAGGAATCCATGGAAATTTACAAGACATAAGGTGGCAACATCAATGACCATGCTGGATGGAAAATCCACCAGGCTTGGTCGCAAGATCTGTGGAAGTAGTAAGACACAAGGACTCCTGAAGATGATCTAGTGTATAGATCGAAAATTTGAGATGTAATGTACCTTAATAAATTTATCCTCAATAATTCCCGTTAAATATTTATAATACTGAAAGTAATAAGAGGAAGCCATGAAGTCATTAATTATTAGAATCCAGGCTATCAGATAGAGCCATTAATCATTTTCCTTACAACTGTGAGTTTGAATTTTCGGATTTAGTTGAAATTAAGAGCAAGAAAAGAAGTGATTAGATGTGGAAGCTATTCTGCTACTCAAACTATCGACCATCAAACCAGATATAGATAGCTTGGTGAAAGATCACAAGCAACAACATCATTCTCATAGATGCTATTATTTTTATTGTAGTTATTATTTTTTATTAATTACTGAATTTTTGCATGTGGACTTTCAGAAAAGTACTAAAATTAAAAGAGAAAATCAAAGTATAATTAATTGTCCATATCACATTTTGCATATAGTGTAAACTTGAATTGTATGGAATTTTTTTTTGCCGTGGCTCGAATTTAGGTTGGAGGTAAAATTTTCAGAGAAAGTTTAAGTAATTTTGCATAAATATTCCCTGTTATAAATCTTACTTTTTGGTATTTTGAGGAAGTTTGAACCCCCCCCCCCCCGACTATGCCCATGCTGTGACTACATTGCCAATTATTTAATTAAGCGAGTGATTCTTTATTGTTATACAACTGACAAAACAAAATCACAACCCACCAAACTCTTTCTTTATCAAACATAAGTATTCTAAAAATTACTTTGTTTCAGATTGAGTTGGCAGCCGACCGGTATTTTAAGCACCTGGTCGGAATTTTTGGCGATTTTCTGCCTAAGGCGGTGTCAATTGCTCACTGGCGCTATTTGGGGACGATATTATTTTCAAGTAAAAAACAGCTGAAAAAAAGCTTAAAATTTACCAAAAGAAGCTAAAATTAACTAAGAATTTCATTTCAAGGGGAGGGGATAAATCCAACCAAAGCTCATAAGCCCGTCTAAAAATCACGTAAATCTGGGGATACTTTGGTTGTGTCATTCCTTGGAGCGGAGGAGGGGGATTCATCACTCGCCGACCGATGAGGGTGTCCGGTTGGTCCTAATATTATTAACCAGGGTTGGCAATTTTAGTTTCAGACAATGTATTTTTCAATTTCAAATTTCTCCCAGGAAAATTGTTAAAGAAATGCTTAAAGTTGTCCATGAGGGACCAAAGTTTGAGAAACACTGCCATAAATAATAAGTATTAAAACTTTAAAACATGCTTAAGTCACATAACAAGTTTAAGCGTAAGTTTTTAAGCTTTTGACTAATAACTTCAGTCTTAAATGAGTGGTAGGCAATGCACGCAACTAACAAACAAATTAAGAAGAAGGTAGTGTAGGACACGCTAAGTTACGTATAAAAAGTTTAAGGCAAATATATTTCAGCCATTACTATGGCCTTCATCAGTGCGACTACGATAGCCTGACACTTCTGCTATTCCACTTTGGTCCGATACTAAAAAGTTGGCTCCCTTCCAAAATCTGTATGCTCTGAGGTTTAGAGAAAGTTTGAAAATTTTATTTTCCAAAAATTGCAACTCTGAGCTCCCCATTTTCATTCCTTAC
This sequence comes from Macrothele yani, assembly GCA_039090855.1. Taxonomy (NCBI): domain Eukaryota; kingdom Metazoa; phylum Arthropoda; class Arachnida; order Araneae; family Macrothelidae; genus Macrothele; species Macrothele yani. Next base: position 110,571,078 of record CM076999.1, on the reverse strand, counting down.
ATCTGGAAATCCCTCACTGCATCACGTCACCCGGAGTTACCATTACAAAACTTACCTTTCCAATCTGGCAATGTAAACCAATCGTAGTCGCACTGATGAAGGCCATAGTAATGGCTGAAATATATTTGCCTTAAACTTTTTATACATAACTTAGCGTGTTCTACACTACCTTCTTCTCAACTTCAGTCTTCATCAGCCTTGTGACAGATGGACAATGCTAGTGTGTTGACCGAGGACGCCGCTACACTGCAGCGGCTCCTCAATGACCGCTGTGATACTGTTGCCGTGTTTTCATTTTTTAAGGAAATTGACTATTTTAAACGTATCTAGATTTTAGCCCTATCATCATCCTCATTTCTCAGTTATACTGAATCAGCTAGATTTTAATCATTGTATCATGTTTTTAATACTGTTTGTTCCATTGTCTTTTTTAGCCCTTCAATCGTTCTCATTTTTCAGTTTTACATGATCAGTCAGATTTTAAGCTTTTTACCACATTTTTAATACTATTTGTTTGTCTTGTTTCTGGTGCTCTTTGGCCAACCATGGCCCTTGCACCATAAAAATCAAACAACCAACCAACCAACCAATCAATGCTAGTGGTTGCCAGATCCCTAAAGTCGTATAAATTTTTTTTTAGATTTGATTTCTATATTAATGGAATGACAAAAGGAGAATCAGTATTTCAGCTCTTGGGGCTGAGAAAAATTTTCATTATCTTGATAGCATAACGAAAAACAATAAACTAATGGGGAATTTGTTTGGCGTCAGTCCAAAAAAGTTTAGCAAAAGTGTCCTTCAAAGTTAGAGATACCAGTAGAGTTTCAGAATTTCCTTTATGGACATCTTTTTTGTGCTCCAAAAAAACAGCTGTTAATGCTGTGGTAAGTGCTTCCCAGTATAGAAATTTTTTGCCAGAAGATTAGAAGATCTCAGCATCTGGTGAAAATTTTGTGTACCGAGAACACCCACCGTGGACAGCACAGTGGCCGACCATGAGTGCTGAATGACTGTGACCAGCGGCATCTGACCAGGATTGTCCATGCTAACAGACAAGCGACACTGGTTCAAATAACATCCACATTCAATGCAGGAGGTGCCAGAAACATATCCATCAAGTCAGTGCAGCATAGTTTAGCATCCATGGGGTGTGGGAGCAGAAAACCCACAAGAGTGCATTTGTTAACACCACGACATCGGACCCAGCGCCTCACCTGGGCTCATGAACACGGTAATTGGACCCTGGAAGACTGGCAACATGTGCCGTGGTCCGATGAGTCACGCTTCCAGTTGTTACAAGCTGATGGTAGGGTTCGGGTGTGGCACAGACCTCATGAGGCCATGGACCGAAGCTGTCAACAAGGAACTGTACAAGTTGGTGGTGGATCCATATATGTGTGGGGTGTCTTTACATGCCACGGTTTGGCTCCTCTGGTCCTCATAAACACGTCATTAACAGGTAATCCAGGGATTACTCGGTCCTTGAAAGTTGAGGAAGCGATAGCCGATAACAGTTGCAGCCCGCGAGAACCACCGAAATGTCCTACTGACACGGTCTGTGATGGTAGGAGCAAACCTCCCCTAGATGACGGTAATGGAATGTTACCGAAAGTACTCGGGTAAAAAACGTATTAAAAGAATGTAGAGGCAGGAAAGGAAAAAACTCATTTAGTAACAAGACCAATTAAAATCAACGAAAAAAAACTGACGAGGACCCGAAACTGAATGAAAAACCCCCATGCCGCATCTACTTAACGGAAATATGAAATAATGCCACAAACCACGTGCGGTAAGTGTTAATCAAACTTCACCAACACAAAAGGTAAGTTCAAAAAATGCAATTGCATTAATGCACGTCAAAAAATTAACCTCCAATATCGGAAGTAATTGAATCCTTGAATTTAATTTTCCTTTTCGAGGGCCCTTGAAAGTCCTTGAATTTTCTAAGAGTCCTTGAAAAGTACTTGATTTTCTTCTCCCTGTTCACCAAATTTCAGAATAGCTGCAGTTTGTTGAAGAGAAGGTATCACCAAAATGTCACAGGTGACTGCGCTGTGTTGTGGAACACTCTCTTGGAATTAGGAGCGCGTAGTGGTCACATTTGCAGTTTTCGCTTGGTTGTGATTCTGAACTACAGTAAGCAAATGTGAGGGGGAATAAGTTTAAGGTACTAGCATCTCAAACCGGGTTTGTGATGTAAAGAGATACATTATACATCTGTAGTTCTGTGTAAGAGCCAGAAGAATTCCAAATGTAAGTAAAACAAAATATGCATTTTATGGATCATTTTATAAGTCAAAATACATAAAAGGTTAAATTTTGGCATATAAACTGTACTTGCAACTTCACAGTGCTTTTGGCTTTAAGTTAATACTAAGAAAAATTAAGTTTCTGCTGTCAAGCATTACTTTTTTTCTAGTGTTTTCCTTGTGTTTGTCTGCAACTGATGACCATATTCCATAGTGGCCAAGGGGATGTTGCCTTCAATTTCTTATATTTTATTCTTCAGTTAGTTTGACTTTAATGAAAAATATTTTGCTTTTAGCTGTTTTGTAAATGTTTAACACATTGTGTCAGTGATAAGAAAACCTGAAATCTTGTGGAACAATAATACCTCACCAAGGTATGGCCCTATGTTTAGATATAACTATAATTGAACTTTTTGACCATTTGTTACAACTTATTTTAGTGTTTCATGTGAGTTCTTATTGGGCACGAATATAGTCTTTAAAATTTTTTATGAGTCCTTGAAAAGTCCTGGAAAAGTCCTTGATTTTTTTGGTGGAAAAAGAGTGGGAACTATGTAATCACTTTGTTGCTCTGCTGGGCGACCATTTGCAGCCCTTCATGGACTTCATGTACCCCAACGACAATGGGATTTTCCAGGCAGACAATGCACCATGTCATCAGGACCAAGCTGTCCAAAATTGGTTCAAGGGGCATTCTGGACAGTTCCGACGGATGGTGTGGCCACCATGTTTGCCCGATATGAACCCAATAGAGCTCTTATAGGACGTGGTGGAAAGGTTCATTCACACCTAAGATCCTAATCCTACAATTGTGGGTTGCTGTTCATGTGACATGGCTCAACATCTCTTCAGAAGTCTTCCGGCCACTTACGGAATCAATGCCTTGTTGAGTTGCTACACTTTGTCGAGCTACAGGAGGTCTTACACAATACTAGGTACGTATCCTGTGACTTTTTGCAGTTCAGTGTATAATACTTTTCTTTATCCAAATTCATCCATTTTGGGTATCTTTGCCAAATTCAGTGTCCAGGTGTTCAAAGCTTTTCAGTAGATTTTTCCATCTGCAAAAGCATTTATATAATTACCTTTACGAGGGACATCAGTGGTTGCACTGCAGCTCGGGCTGTCAAAAGTACTCATATACTGTTTTATTCTACACCAAAGAATAAGTAACAGTTGAAGTTTACTTTCTTTTGACTGTCTAACTTGCTCTTTTAAGCCATGTGCTTTTACAAGCCCCTATTTGATGTTTTTATTATTTCATGGTTCTCTTTGAAAGGTGCATTTCGGCTTCCTCAGTCACTACGTGCAAAAAAAGTTAAATACACTGCTGGTCACCCAAAATGCAACACCAAGAAGGACATGAGATAGCAAAGCCAGATTTACTGGACACATAACAACAGATACAAAGATGAAACGATTGAGCTTACAGGCCCGTGCGACTTGCGGAACACGCAGACATCAATAGTTTGTGTGGCCCCCATGGCTGGCAATAACGGCCACTACACGCTGCAGCATCGAACAAAAGAAGATGTGGGCTTGGGGTATGTTGGTCCAGGCTGCTTGCACACGTTGCCACAGTTCATGAGGCATAGTCGTGGGTGGTGCTTGCCGGGCCACTCGGTTGCCGATCAGCGACAAGACGTGTTCAATGGGTGACATATCGGGAGAACAAGCGGGCCACGGCAGCAGTGACACCTGGTGGGTCGTGAAGAATTGTTGCACGATGCATGCCACGTGCAGGCGCACAGTTTTCTGTTGAAACGTGGCTGCTGGCAGGTCCAGCAGGTAAGGGAGGACTACAGGCTCCAAAACGTCGGAGATGTAGCGGTGGCTGTTGAGTGTACCGGTGATATGCGTACCAGAGGGGTGCGGGTGTCATATCCAATTGCGCCCCAAACCATAACGCCAGGTGACGGGCCGGTATGGCGATGCATAATGCAGGTGTCATACATTCTCTTGGCATGGTGCCGCCACACACGGATCCGACCATCGTGGTTTTGCAGGCAGAAGCGGGATTCGTCGGAGAAGACAATGTCGTGCCATTCCGTAGTCCATGTGCGACGTTCAACGGCCCACTGCCGCCGCACTCGCCGGTGGTGTAACGTCAATGGTAATCGGAGCAATGGGCGCCGTGCGACAAGTCCCTGCTCCTGCAGATGACGTCGAACGGTACGTGCTGACACAGGTTGTTGCGCAACACACCCTAATTCCTGCACTAACTTTCGTGATGTGGCGGTGCGAGCCGTCAATGCCCGCCGCACAACATGCCGGTCCTCTCGTTCAGTGGTGTGCTGCGGCTGCGGCAATTGCTCACGTCGGTCCGTCCATCCGTCCCTCCTGCACCCCCGAATCCATACTCGCCTCACTGTGGCTGGATGTCGTCCTACAAGGGCGCCGATGTCTGAGTACGATAAACCGCTGTCGCGATAAGCCACTATTCATCCTCTGTCGAACTCCAAAACCTGCTGGAATGACTGCCGTATTCTGCGACGAGGCATCAGGAAGCTTCCCATGCACAGGTCCGGCAGCGCAACACACTTCCACTACTTACACCCTGCCTTCTGTGCACCCATCTTATAGTGTTTCTCGGTGGCGTGCCGGGCGCACATGATTTGCATATGCCCTGCAATGCTAATCATTTGCATGTCCTCTTGCGGGCGACACATGCTGTGAATTTAAGGCCAATCGAATGCTTCCTTCTTGGTGTTACATTTTGGGTGGCCAGCAGTGTAGCAATTTCATTTTGTTAACATCATAAATTCTTAAAGCATTTTACAACACTCATTTCCACAGTGCTGTATTTCAATTTTCTACATGCTATACTTGGAGTACCTAGGATAGATGACATGTTTAAAAACAAAACAAAAAAAGTTGCAAATCTTGTGGAAATGAGTGTTAGTAAAATGCTTAATTTTACATTTGACACATTAATCTAGGCTTAAATCATATGATATTGCCTAACCCTAACCTTACACAAATTCTTTTAATTTAATGCAATTGAAAACTTTTTATTAAATGGTTTTCTATTGGTGCAGGAGTCAGACAAGGTTGTGTAATTTCACCTTGGCTGTTTAATATATTTATAGATGCATACATGCATGATGCCAAAATGGATAATACTGGTTTATGTCCTGGTAATATCCGTGTGTGCATGTTACTCTATGCTGATGACACAGTCCTGTTGGCAGGGAGCAAAAGTGAGTTGCAGAGTATGTTGTCCTGGATGTACAAAAATTATACGAAATTCAAACTGAGTATATAAATAAGGGAAAAACTAAAGTTACATTTTTTAAAGCGAGGAACTATTTGTACTGAATGCAAAATAAGTCTTAATGGCACAGTGATCGGCCAGGTGAATGAGTTTGTATATTTAGGAAATATGTTTGACAGAGAAAACAAATTAGTTGGCAAAATTAGTAGTCAAGTGAATTCTTCATTGCAAGTCATGGCTGCTTTAGGAGGTTTTCACAGGAATGATGAGTTCTTAAGGGAGTCTGAAATGGCTGTGTATGAAAGTGTAATTGTTCCCACTCTGATGTACGGCAGTGAAACCTGGGTACTGCAGAAAAGACATACGAGTTGTTTGTGTGCTGGGAAAGATGCATTACTTACGAGGGATTTGTGGTAAGACACTTGCTTATCATCTGAGGAATGAAGATGTGTTTGAGATGTGTAATGTGAGGCAAAATGTTGTTAGTAAGGTGACGACTAATAAATATTCGTAGGTGATTTGGCCATGTTGAAAAAATGAGTGCTTACTAAGAAAATCTTTTTAGCCCCAGTGGTAGGAAAGAAATATAGAGGAAGGCCAAGGAAATCATGGGAGGACCAGATTTAAGAATATCTACTTGAGAAAAAGATTGAGTATAAAGTCCAAAAGGTCTTGTGTTTGGCATATGATGGATGTTGATGAAACTTGAGTGGTGTGCCGAGATCGTTTTAAATGGAAACATTTAATACACCAACAGTAAGTGGATTCTAGATCTATCAGTTAAATGTGTTGGCACATGGTCTTTCTTTGAGGAGCTAATGTCTGAATCTCAGAGAACAGCTTAATGATATGTATATATGAAATTTTTTTATTGCTAATGTGAAACATAATATTTGAATAATTACTTGTTTTATTTTATTTTACCTTGTTTCATTTGTTTTTCACCATTTCATTATCTAGGGTGGAGTTGGTGTGTGCATTGAACCACAGGGTGTGCCTTCATGTATAGTGCAGGAGCACAATGAATTGGCAGATGTAGATAGTCATTCACAACATCCTATTCAGTAATTTTGGTATTGCTTGTTATTGCAGTAAGTGTAAATGTTGTTTCTATTGCTAGAATCAACCAAAATAGTGCTTATTGCCAGTAAAAAACAATGTTTTCTGGATGAATTTTTGGCAGAGCTGAAATTTTTCTTCGCATGATCCATTTGTAGGGCTTTATTTTTTTCATTATGTCTCTGGTGCAATCACACAACTGTATGTTTGTATGACAGCAGAACAAAAAACGCACATGATCAGGTGATTGTAGAGTGAATAAAACTCTCTGTATGTGGGTTAATTAATGGCACTAAGGTAAAATCTAGTCATTTTCAGAATATTCATTGAAATATAAGAATTATGCCATAGATTTTAACTTACCTATTGTATGTAAACATATGCAGTACATACAAACTCTGAAGTCAACTTTTGCCTCAACAAATTTTTAACTAAAAATTGACAATATTTATAAATTAAACCAAGTAAAATATAGTGGAACCACATTTATATAAAGCTCATGCTGAAAACTAACTTTCTATCTAGTTACTTAAATTAAACACTTCGTTAAACAACTAATATATTATTTTTCTTCTAGGAAGATAATTTAATTAAAAATTGTAAATTTTGAGAGAAAACTTCTTCAGGCAGTCATTTGTTGTCACTCTTCCGTCACTATTGCAGTTACGGTTATTTTTTCACCAAATCTTGCCAGATTAAGTTAGGCAGGGACAAACCTCTGCAGTAACTGATGATGGAAGTCTGATTTTTCTCAGTTTCTATTCCTTCTTTTGGTTTTCTTTTTTGATAGTTGCCCTGGAAACTGACTTTTAGTGAATTCCAGTCCATGTTGTGTCCTAAAGTCATCAGTTCTTAGTTTGTTTGTTTTTTCTATAGTTGCCCTGGAAACTAATGACTTTTAGTGAATTCCAGTCCATGGTGTTCTAAAGTCATTATTTTTCAGGGCAACTATCAAAAAAGAAAATTAAAAGAAGGAACAGAAATTGAAAAAAATCAGACTTCCATCATCATCACTGTCTGCAAAGGTTTGTCCCTGCCTAACATCGCAAGATTTGGTAAAAAATAACCATGACCTTTCGAGTTAACCGTAACCGTGATAGTGATGGAAAAAGAGTGACAACAAAAGACTACCTGAAGAAGGAGAAGAGTTTCCTCCGAAAATTTGCATTTTTTAATTAAATTCTTTTCCTAGAAAAAAAAAAAAACCCATATTAGATGTTTGACTAAGTGTTCACATTTATATGTTTCTCGGTTATACTTTTTTCACTCTTATATGCAATTTTGCATTCAGTGGCATATCTTGGGTCTGAGACCTGGGCTATCTCCCCCCCCCCTCTCCCTCACAGTACTGTTTTTTTCTTAAATTGCAAAATTTATTTTTTGATTATTGCTTTTTCAACTTAACTTTTTTAATTTTTTATTTATTGTTTCTATTGCTTTTTCAACTTGGATATATGTAATTCATTTATATGCTACTTAACGTTACTTCTACACTGAAGAGCAATTGAATTAGAGATACCTGTCCAGTAACGTGTAGCACCACCTTTCGCCCTGATGACAGCGGCGATTTTATCTCGGCACGGACTCGACAAGACACCGGAAGCATTGAGAAGCCATATGGATCCACAACCCCTGAACAAGCTCCCACAGTTCACAAAGATTTGATGGAGGGGGTCAGAGCCTCGAACATCTCTCTCGATGGCATCCCAGATGTGCTTGATGGGATTGAGGTTAGGTGACCTAGTTGGCCAAGGAAACGAGGTCATGTCGGTGGAGTGTTCATCCAACCATTCGGATACAATTCGGGAGCTGCATTGTCTTGTTGCAGGATGAGGTCCCCAGTGGGATGTTGAAGATGCACAAACGGGAGCAAATGGTCATCCAGGATATCTCGGTAACGTTCATCTGTGAGGAACGATGTCACATGTACCAAGGGTCCCATTTCAGTCCACGTAAACAGTCCCCAGACCAGAATGCCATCCCCACCAGATTGAATGGTACCCTGCTGGCAAGAAGGATCCATCGCTTCATGTGGTTTGTGCCGTACTCGTATCTTGCCATCTGCATGTACCAACGTGAATATCGACTCATTAGTCCAGGCAACATTTTTCCACATGTCTAGGGTCCAGTGGTGATGTTCCTGCGCCCATGCTAATCTTTGCACCCTGTGATGTGCGGTCAGCAGCGGTACCCTAGTGAAACAATGGCTTCTGTACCCCATAGCGAGGAGATGGTTCTGGATGGTGTGGCTGCTTACACGTTTTTGTACCAGTGTTAAATTGCTGAGTGATTTCTTGCACTGTGGCCCGTCTATCCGCTGTTACAATGCGAGCTAGCCACCGATGACCCCGCTCATCCGCACGCTGTTGTCCACGGCAGTTGGCCCTTGCAGGGATAATTTTACTGGATTCGATGTACTCACGGTGCACCCATGACACAGTGGCTTGTGAAAATCCCAGTGCCTGCACGACTTCCGAGACGGAGTGACCCATTCGTCGGGCCCCAACAATTTGCCCACGATCAAATGTGCTTAGATCCTTCGTCTTGCCCATACTGTTTCCGACTCTTACTGATTCCCGTCGCATCACTCCTTATATTGTCGAATCGCTGCATACGTCATGTCGTTTCCATTTACAGGGCCGCCCACAGTGCCACATTTGCATAACGCTGGCTGTCTCTAATTCAATTGCTCTTCAGTGTATTACTTAATGTTACTTCTATTACGTACTTAACATAGTAGAAGTAACATTTTTCTAAATTTTAGGTACATGCTATTGCTAACATGATACCAAATAATTATGTGGATTAGGATTTGAACACTTATGTGTTCATGAACTCCATTCTTCTTTCCTTTTATGTGAACTTGAGTGTTACGTTTTCACAAAAATGTTTCTTCGAAGTACTTTTTCATATTTAAAAATAATGTTTTTCTCTATTAACAAACCCACCAAGTTGCTGGAATGTACATGTCCTTGTGGCTCTAAGATATATCTTGATTCATTTTAATACGAAAAAACTTCTTTCAGCTGTTGCAGTTGTTGATGGAAAGTTTAACAATTAGAACTGCTAATTTGTACACCTCAATAAACATTATGCCCAATTATTCAGCTTTATGTAACAAGTAATATCTCTTACTGATTTTTGTTTGTATTCATCAAGGGAATTAAACACCTTCAGTTCATTTTTTAATCAAGTTGTATCAAAATTTGAAGCATAGAATTCTTTAAGCTCTGATAGTAGATGTTCAGGGAAGCTTTCACCAAATTTATCAAAACAGTTCGAATCTAACAAAGCCCCGAATTTAAGATATAATATCACTGATTTTAATTCATTGACACTTTACATAAACTGAAACTCCCTCGAAACACGCGCTGTTAAAGGCAGAAGCATGGATGAGACTGAGGTAGTCCGAAGGCTTTTCTTTTCTGAGCAAACCGTTGCACAAAGCAATGGTTCATTCACCTCCATGCTCATACGCTCATTCTAGCAAGTGATCGTATCGAAGTTCTTCACGTCAGAACAGCGAAGACTCTCAAAGACCTGCTTGCGTTATGCAGTTGGACTGCTTGCCAGACTGATTCTCATAATTGAAAAAAGCGAATCCGCTTATGTTTTTTTCGCACCAAAAGCATCAACATATCTTAATGCCATTGATAATTGACTTTTATTTGTGTATATTTAATTTACTTGTATTTGTGCATTCTTTGGGCTTTGCATCTAGCCTAGCTAGCCTGGAATATACACCACTCTTTGCATTAGTCCCAAAATTTTACTGTAGTTTTTATTTGTTTCTATTGCTTTTTCAACTTGGATATATGTAATTCATTTATATGCCTTTTGCAATTATATATCTAAATTGAATATCAGATTATTAAAATATACACAGTTCTTTGATTCTTTCATATGTAACCCAGTATCTTACAACTGTGAAACAATTGAGGCAGCATTGTTTTTTTCCTTCTCAGTGCAGCCAAAGTTGAACTTTGATCGCATCAGGGAAGAGTATGATGTTTGTTTTTGGATGTATAAAAAAATTGGTTTCACATTTCGTGATTCACACACACACACACACACACATGTGCTCAATTTTAGGAGCAGGAGCCCAAATTTTATATTGTAAAATAGAGCCTGAAGCCGTGGTATATCAGCCGGAGCCCAAATTTTATATTGTAAGATAGAGCCTGGGCCCGTGGTATATCAGCCGGAGCCCAAATATTATATTATAAGATAGAGCCTGGGCCCAAACGAGCCCGAAAACTGGCTAACCTGTTCAACCATTAATAAAAAACATCTCCTTTTCCCCACTTCCACTCTTTCCACCTCCTGCAATTAACCAATGTATTTCTCAAATGGGGAGTGGGGAAGGGACCTCTGTCTATGTATTTTTACAGTGTGACTGTACCATTTTCTTTGACCATTCGTTTCCACCTGAAGTGCTTCGGGTGGCCGTGCATCCAAAATGATCGGGCGGTGCTGCAATTGTATGTTTCTCAAATAATGCTAATATTATCGCACCATAATGCACTGCAATATGTATGTTGCTAAATAGATTTAGCTGGGAGCTACTACGGGGAGACGGGGGTAAATTATCATCAGAAAGCTATCAACTATTTAATATCTATAGTTCTTGAAAGAGCTTTTTCTTCTCTGCAGAAATACACTAATGCGCGGCCTATGGCATTTTCTACCCAAGCCCGGAATAAATAGCCATCTCGAATGCCCACTCTCCAACCAGAACCAGTTGCCAAAGAACTCCGTTTACCAGCTATAAAGTGTCTCATTTGCTAAATCATATAAAATCACATTTATTTATATAAAAAAATCGCCCTCCCGCTCTCTAAGAGCCAGAGCCCAAATCGTAGTAAATATTCTACAGCCCGAGCCCGATTCGGGCCCTGGCTCTGCTTCAGGCTCTCGGGCTCAGCCCGTCTCAGCTCTGCTGTTTAGATCACAGGATCTAACCCAACTGAGTACTTCCTGTTGGGTTACCTAAAGAAAAAGGTGTATGTTGGGAAATCCCACACAGCTCTGGAACTCAAACAAAGCATTCAAAAGGAGATAGCTGCTATCCCGACTGATGTGCTGCGCCCGCGCTATGGTGAGGATGACAGAGAGAGCCTAAGAATGTTCTCTTTAAAGTGATGACCATCTAAGGGATGGGATATTCAATCCTTGAACAGTGCTATGAACTCCTGTACCTTGGTTATGTATTGCACATCGTCCTTAATAAATGTGCTTGTTCCAGTCCTAGATACGCCGCCCCCTTGGCACAGTGGTCTAAGCGATGGCCTCTGATCATTCATCAGAAAGGGATCCGGTTTCAAATTCCAGTTTGGCATGGATGTTGTGTTTGTCTTACAGCACTGGCTCTCTCCCTCCCTGGAACCAGTGATCCTAAATTAGGGATGGGTGACTGCTTATAATAGCCCATTGAGTTGCTCACAGTGGTCGTTAAACCTACAATTTAAAAAAAAAAGAAAGTCCTAGATACTTGCATTTCGAAATGTGTCCCATCAATATGGAGCACTCTGTACATTATAATTTGTAATTTTGTTTTTTGCAACCAATTCGACTTTAAAGAAATCATTACGAAAGAAGTCTTATCCTCCTTCAAAGCATAAATTTTGCAATAGTATTTAACATTTTAAAATTTCTTTTATACATTTTTTTTTACATTTATGTTATTTAAAAGCTATCTCCTAGAAAAACATATGACTGAGGTTTCACCGTACTATCAGATCACAAGTCTTTAATTTCTTAAAAAAGAAGATTAAAAACATTTTTGGACAATAAAAAAAAAAAAACTCTACGATGCCAATTTTGAAAAATAAAGGAAGTTTAAAAATACAACTAAGAAAAAGGCTGACTTTTATTGTCCAAAATTGATATCATATAGTTATTTTTATCATTCAAAATGTTTTAAATTTTCATTTTTAAGCTATTGAAGACTTGTGGTTTGACAGTATCTTACTTGGTTTAATTTATAAATATTGTTACTGTAGTGTTAAATGTAAAGTTAAAACTTTACTGGAGGCAGTGTTGACTTCAGAGCTCATACATACTACATATGTTTACATATAATAGGCAAGTTAAAACCTATGGTGCACCTCTTAAATAATGTTAAAATGTTTTACGTCTAACAATGAAAGTCCATATCACTTATCTTTTAAAGTCTATCAAATGTTCTAAATTATTCTGAAAAATATCTTTTGTTTTTTTAAAGCATTTCTTAAATTGGAAGTTTTGCTACTTCCATTTCTACAGAGCACAGAAGTGAAGATCTTCTGGCAGTGCTTTCACCATTTTGGTTGTTCTAGCTGTGGTTTCAAAATGAGGATGGGGAAAGATGATTTTTTCTCCTTGACACACATTTTGTGTATAGGAAATTTTATGTCATAATGATTTTACAGCATTTTTGTAATTAATGTGCTGATATCACAAAGAAATCATTGAAAGTATTATTACTCACTTTAGCACAAAATTACAAAACAATTTCAGTGTTTTCCTTTTTAAAATCATCCTATATATGTTTTAAAGTATTGACTTATTGTGTTCTGTTTTACTTTCAAATCATATTTTTTCTTGTAATGAACATCTACAATCTCTTCTGTGAAGTATTTCTGTTGCTTCTTCTACTTGAACTGTTCCACCTAATTTCCATTCTTCAGTTGCGAATTGTGTCTTAGTAATGTCACTTTTTTTGTATGTGCATTCTTTCTCTCACTCAAGGGGAATCGTTAGGTTCCACTGATTCATGCATTGAATGCCAATACCCAAATCATGATTAGGAGCGTACTGTTCCTCCCCTTCATAATATGTTTTTTAATTACTAGCATTCACATTTTTTTTGCAGAAATTTTGTTTAGAAATAACATATTAGTATGAGCACTTGGAATTTCATTATTATTAGCATGTTCGTGTTTTCCATTGGTAATGTTATGCCAGAAAATCCCAGGGTGCCTGAAATACAGGTTAATTCAAAATGATTGCCCCGATTACAAATAATACCTGTTTTCTGAACTTAGATACAGAGATCACATTGTTGCAGAATAAAGAAGTTCAGAATTTTGCTACCACACCTTACAAATGTTCTATGTGACTCCCCTGGATCACGCAGACAACATCAGTAATCCATTTCATGCCATATATTATGAAGCATGTCCATAGTCACTGATGCCAGTGCAAGCTGAATGCTCATCTTTAGTTCGTGCAGTGTTCTCGGCAAAGGTGGCACATCCACATGGTCTTTGACATACCCCCACTAAAGGAAGTCACAAGGAGTAAGGTCCACCTGGGCTCCACTTGCAGGAAACCCTGTCGTCCTGTCCACAATGACCAATCCTTCCCACTGGCTTTAGCGCACGAGCAGCTCATGTTCCTATGTCACCATAGCAACACAGCAAGAGGTTCTAATAAAATTCTAAACTTCCTTCTTTCTTGTGTAGGGATATCAGCTGTCTATTCACCTTCATAAACATGTTATTGTCATTTGTATTTGGGGCAATCATTTTGAATTACCCTGTATTTTAAAAATTTAGTTTGTGAAAATCTGGATTGTTTAGCCCAAGAATTGTTTCCATATTGCAAAATTCAGCTTCCTACACAATAGTTTCTTTTTTTGATCTACAGAGGATGTTCATACAGTTTTAGAACGATTTTCCAGTAAGATAATTAATATTTAAAATAAAGCTATTTCTTCCTTAAATATTTATATGATAGCCCTTCCTCTGGACTATGAACCTACATCTAGATTTCCAAGATAACAGGGCATTTCTTAAAATTGGTAGTGGTATTTAACTCCACTCTCCTCTTCTACTGCTTTCCATAGTCCAATCATTGTCTGGATATGAACCTACATCTAGATTTCCAAGATAACAGGGCATTTCTTAAAATTGGTAGTGATATTTTATTCCACTCCTCTTCCACTGCTTTCCATAGTCCAATCATTGACTAGATATGAACCTACATCTGGATTTCCAAGATAACAGGGCATTTCTTAAAATTGGTAGTGATATTTTATTCCACTCCTGTTCCACTGCTTTCCATAGTCCAATCATTGTCTGGATATGAACCTACATCTAGATTTCCAAGATAACAGGGCATTTCTTAAAATTGGTAGTGATATTTTATTCCACTCCTCTTCCACTGCTTTCCATAGTCCAATCATTGCCTGGATATGAACCTACATCTAGATTTCCAAGATAACAGAGCATTTCTTAAAATTGGTAGTGGTATTTTATTCCACTCCTCTTCCACTGCTTTCCATAGTCCAATCATTGTCTGGATATGAACCTACATCTAGATTTCCAAGATAACAGGGCATTTCTTAAAATTGGTAGTGATATTTTATTCCACTCCTCTTCCACTGCTTTCCATAGTCCAATCATTGCCTGGATATGAACCTACATCTAGATTTCCAAGATAACAGAGCATTTCTTAAAATTGGTAGTGGTATTTTATTCCACTCCTCTTCCACTGCTTTCCATAGTCCAATCATTGACTGGATATGAACCTACATCTGGATTTCCAAGATAACAGGGCATTTCTTAAAATTGGTAGTGATATTTTATTCCACTCCTCTTCCACTGCTTTCCATAGTCCAATCATTGACTGGATATGAACCTACATCTAGATTTCCAAGATAACAGAGCATTTCTTAAAATTGGTAGTGATATTTTATTCCACTCCTCTTCCACTGCTTTCCATAGTCCAATCATTGTCTGGATATGAACCTACATCTAGATTTCCAAGATAACAGAGCATTTCTTAAAATTGGTAGTGATATTTTATTCCACTCCTCTTCCACTGCTTTCCATAGTCCAATCACTGTTTTAGGTCTGCATTAAGAAAGTGCTCTCTCTCTTTAGCAGTCCGAAGGCACAATAGTCCATTGGTGACACATCAGGGGACTTTGAAGGAACATGAGCAAAAGGTATACACTTGATACCCATCTCTTTTTAGGTCTGGGTGCTCCCTTTAGTAGTCAGAAGTCACAATAGTCCATTGGTGACACATCAGGGCTCTTTGAAGGAATATGACAGGGTTCGCACCCAACCTGGAAAACAGGGAAAACCTGGAATTCTCAGGGAATTTGAAAATGGTTCCAAAAATCAGGAAAAACTTAGGGAAAATTGCCCTCTTTTTTTTTTTTTTTTTTTTTTTGTAAAAATCAATGGATACTTTATTTTGCCAAAAAAAAAAAATATTTTTTCAAGATTTCAAACTTTTGCGTGCAATTACTGCCGCCTAGAATTTAGTAGATCTTACTTTCAGTTATATTAAGTATTTCCTTTATTCTCTAACAAAAGATGTGAAATTGAATTTTTAAAATTGCCAGTTATTAAGCTTTTGTTCAATTTCTGCAGGCAGTTGTTATAACATGGAGCAATTAGGCACAATGGCTCCTACTTGAAGAAACACTTCACAAGAGAACCAACCAAATGATGGATCAAAGTCCTTTGTCTGTTGGTTCTCTTGAAACATGTTTCTTTGAACAGAGCCATTCCATCATTAAGCTTAGCTGCATTGTGTTATAGAAAAACTGAAACTATTCAACTAACAGATTTTTTCTTACATATAACCTGTTTCTATGGGAATGTATTTACAAATTCCGTGTGGGTAGTATTCACAAAAGTTCACGGAACTTTGGTACAGAAAATAATGTGCACAGTTAGTTGTTATTAATGAAAAGCAGGTAATTTTATATAGACAAATTATGTAAAGAATTTACAAGTGTGTGCTTTGGTGAGAAAAATGAATAGAATGGAATGAAATGTAACAATTCTTTGCAACATGCCACTCTGGAAAACTTTAAAAACCACCTGGAGAACCTGGAAAACTCAGGGAATTTTTTTATTACTTTTGAGTGGGAACCCTGTATGAGCAAAAGGTATACACTTGATACCCATCTCTTTTTTAGGTCTGAGTGCTCATTTTAGCAATCTGAAGACACAATAGTCCATTGGTGACACATCAGGTGAAGGAATATGAGCAAAAAGGTATACACTTGATACCCGTCTCCTTTTTAAGTGTGAGTGCTCTTTTTAGCAGTCCGAAGGCACAAAAGTCCATTGGTGGTGACACATCAGGGGACTTCTAAGGAATATGAGCAAAAGGTATACACTTGATACCCGTCTCTATTTTAGGTCTGAGCACTCTTTTTAGCAGTCTGAAGGCACAATAGTCCATTGGTGACACATCAGGGTACTTTGAAGGAATATGAGCAAAAAGTATTATAGACTTGATACCTGTCTGTTTTGTCATTTTTTCAAGAAATAAGAGTGGTAGTGAAAATCCTCCAAATATTTGGCATCAGTGAATAAACAAAGACATCACTCTTTCCATGCTTTATCAACACATAGCAATCGAAAAATTGTTTTCGGGTCACCGCTGGGGATCCAAATCCAGATCTCTCGATATCTAGCCTTACGCTATGGTAGCCAACAATCAAGGGCATTTGTGTTTTTTGTCAGCATCTGACATCATAAATTTGTAAGATGGGCTTAGCTGAAATGTCTCCATCTGATGGGCATTTAACAATTTTTTTATTAACATGTCTCCATCTGGTGGGCATTTAAATTTTTTTTTTTTTTTAACACGTCTCCATCTGGTGGGCATTTAATAATTTTTTTTAACACGTCTCCATCTGGTGGGCATTTAGCAATTTTTTTTTTTTTTATTAACACGTTTCCATGTGGTGGGCATTTAACAATTTTTCGGTTGCTATGTGTTGATAAAACGTGGAAAGAGCGAGGTCTTTTCTTTATTCACTGATGCCACGTATTTGGAGGATTTTCGCTTTGGATCTCAACCCCTTTGGATTTAACTGCTATAATTAATTTATAGCCAGTGCCGTTAATGCCCACCAGATGGAGATGTCTCAGCTGAGCCCATCTTACGGTTTTATGATGTCAGAAGCTGACAGAAAAACACACATAGCACCGTTGATTGTTGGCCACCGTGGCAAAAGGCTAACGCGCTCGGCTAGATATCGAAAGATCTGCGGTTTGGATCCCCAGCGGTGACCAGATAACAATTTTTGGTTGCTATGTGTTGATAAAATGTGGAAAGAGCGATGTCTTTGTTTATTGAGAGTGGTAGATTTTGATGTATGACTGGTAGCCTTATCATGATGGAGTTCTACTCTTTGAAGGTTGTGTGGATAAAGAAATGGTATTTCTTCTTTAAATATAGGAGTTGAGACATTATTTTGGTAATATGTAGAATTGATTTTAACATTCTTTTCAACTTTTGGTAACTTTAAATTCGCATTTTATGAGAAACCAGAAATAATCACGCATCCTTTACTGAACATTCTTTGGATTCTTGGAACCAAGTTTGTAAGCCTTTTTCTGTTCTTTTGCAATGGTTAATCACCCCCCCCCCCTTTTTTTTTGTTACAGTTGTTTAGGTAGATCCATGCTTCATCAATATTTTCATCAATAGTCACAATAAATTAACATCTGTCGCCAACTAAGTGATTTTTCATACAGAAGTCTACACTGTATTCTGCACTCAGCCACATGCCTGGGCAAAAGGCAGTGAACTTTATTTGTTTTTGTTTGTTTTTCCAGATTCAAATATTTGTTCATTACCTTGTGTACAGTTGATATAGAGATTTTTAACGACTTAGAGTGTTGTGTCTGCATGTCGTAGTTTGTCTAATTCACATTTCCTAAATTAGAGCTTTGCTTGGGACCTGGTCATAGTAAGTTGGGACTAGTAAATTGGCATTACAGTTAGTCTGGAACTAAATGGGCAAAAAATAACTTTCGATTCCTGCTAATGGCCAGTTCCACACCTCTTTGGTCTACCTTATAATGTAGCTCAAAAGAAAAACTTTCAAACTAAAAATATGTGGTTAGTTCAATTGCATGTAGTGACATGGTAACATGTTCACTGAAACTACTGTATCTCACACTATTCTTATTTAGACACGAGAGGAATATCTTAACAGGATGTGCAACAACAAGAAAAGAATAGAATGTTAATGAATGAAATACCGATTACACCATTGTACAATACAAATTTGGAAAATGTTAATCCATTTATTGGTGTAAATATGACATAGATGTTATGTCAGATAATATCTATAAACTTGAAAATTTCGTCGTTCTGGAGCTAGAATCAAGCCCGCGTCCCCTGGATAACACCTGAGTATGTTAATCACTAAACCACCTAGAACGACCAAGTTTCAAGTTTCCGATTAATTTGAATATAACCATCACTGGTTCAATTCCCGCTCCAGGATGACGAAATTTTCAAGTTTTCGGATATTATCTTTTCTTGCACATCAAGTTAAGATATTCCTCTCGTGTCTAAGCAGGGCCGGTGCAACGCACCAGGACAGCATTTTTTTTTGCCAAAAATAATGAAAAGAGAGAGAACGAAAGATGAGAAGAAAAATTATTATATAAATTATTAAAAAATAAAAATAAGTAAAAATGATAATTCAAATTTAATTTCGCAAACAATTAGATACTATTGTTTCAGTTCGCCTGGGTTCATAAAAAAAAAACAAAAAAACCCCAATGGCGACAAAGATCTGGAGTGCCAACTTACGAGAGAAGCTTCAGCGGATCACGTGAGTGTCTCCAGCTGTATCGCCCTTGGAGTAGTGGGTGTTCTGGAACTCAGTAGTGAAGTTGTTTGTCCTCTATCATATTTGTTCCTCTGATGCAACATCAAGTACTTAGTGCATGTGTCAGTGCAGTATGTACAGAAAGTGCAATTTAATCTTGTCATATAACGTACAAGTTTGTCCGCCGAAATAAGTCACTCTCCGGAATAAGTCACTCTCCCAACTAAGCTATGTGAACATGTGCTTTCACTGCTATCTGCCTTTATCTCATGTGCGTTCTGTGGGGCAGACGCGTCACACACACCCCCCCCCCCGCCCCAAAAGAGAGATGGGGGCATGGCCCACGGGCCAGCCGGGACCATGTGTCGCTGTAGGCAGTCATCCCATGAAGAACGTGCATTTAAGAAATCCCAGACAATTTGGTGTGTGGAACGTAACATCACATTGATTTATTTTTTGGAAGCACCGAAGAAGGGATTCTCATTTTTCCTGTCTCGCCGTGTGGAAAGAACATCACATCATTGCGAGAAACTTAACAGCCGGGCCATCCTAGAAGTTCGTACTGCAATATAACTTAGAAGTTTGTCCGTGCCGCCGGGTCCCCTTCACTCTGGAATAAGTCGCCTCACTGCTATTTGCCTTTATCTCATGTGCTTCCCAGGCACGTCACAGTTGGTAAACTTCATCGTGCGAAAATGTTGTCAGCAGTCAGCTAAACAGCCGGGGCCATCCTAGAAGTTCGTACTGCAATATAACTTAGAAGTTTGTCCGTGCCGCCGGGTCCCCTTCACTCCGGAATAAGTCGCCTCACTGCTATTTGCCTTTATCTCATGTGCTTCCCGGGCAGGCACGCCACAGTTGGTAAACTTCATCGTGCGAAAATGTTGTCAGCAGTCAGCTAAACAGCCGGGGCCATCCTAGAAGTTCGTACTGCAATATAACTTAGAAGTTTGTCCGTGCCGCCGGGTCCCCTTCACTCCGGAATAAGTCGCCTCACTGCTATTTGCCTTTATCTCATGTGCTTCCGCGGGGCAGGCACGTCACAGTTGGTAAACTTCATCGTGCGAAAATGTTGTCAGCAGTCAGCTAAACAGCCGGGGCCATCCTAGAAGTTCGTACTGCAATATAACTTAGAAGTTTGTCCGTGCCGCCGGGTCCCCTTCACTCCGAATAAGTCGCCTCACTGCTATTTGCCTTTATCTCATGTGCTTCCCGCGGGGCAGGCACGCCACAGTTGGTAAACTTCATCGTGCGAAAATGTTGTCAGCAGTCAGCTAAACAGCCGGGGCCATCCTAGAAGTTCGTACTGCAATATAACTTAGAAGTTTGTCCGTGCCGCCGGGTCCCCTTCACTCCGGAATAAGTCGCCTCACTGCTATTTGCCTTTATCTCATGTGCTTCCCGCGGGGCAGGCACGCCACAGTTGGTAAACTTCATCGTGCGAAAATGTTGTCAGCAGTCAGCTAAACAGCCGGGGCCATCCTAGAAGTTCGTACTGCAATATAACTTAGAAGTTTGTCCGTGCCGCGGGTCCCCTTCACTCCGGAATAAGTCGCCTCACTGCTATTTGCCTTTATCTCATGTGCTTCCCGCGGGGCAGGCACGCCACAGTTGGTAAACTTCATCGTGCGAAAATGTTGTCAGCAGTCAGCTAAACAGCCGGGGCCATCCTAGAAGTTCGTACTGCAATATAACTTAGAAGTTTGTCCGTGCCGCCGGGTCCCCTTCACTCCGGAATAAGTCGCCTCACTGCTATTTGCCTTTATCTCATGTGCTTCCCGCGGGGCAGGCACGCCACAGTTGGTAAACTTCATCGTGCGAAAATGTTGTCAGCAGTCAGCTAAACAGCCGGGGCCATCCTAGAAGTTCGTACTGCAATATAACTTAGAAGTTTGTCCGTGCCGCCGGGTCCCCTTCACTCCGGAATAAGTCGCCTCACTGCTATTTGCCTTTATCTCATGTGCTTCCCGCGGGGCAGGCACGTCACAGTTGGTAAACTTCATCGTGCGAAAATGTTGTCAGCAGTCAGCTATTTATTTGTGTGCAAAGTAGCGCGCTTACCTCGATGACCATGAGCTTCAAAACAAGTACACAGACATATTGACACTACGACGGTCGACCTATAATTTTTGGTTCGTGAATAAGTGTTATCTCAAGAAGATTTATGGTAAGAGTGATCTAGCTTTCAAGTAATCTGGTCTTTAAAAGCAACAGTTCAAAATGCAGTTTTGGCAGGCCTTATTCATTAGTAAGAGGAAGTATTCATTGTGCAAAAAATTCGACTTCGAGATTTCAACGGAAATACACGTTCTGGGGCCGCCGAATACGATTTCACTATTTTGGCCGCGGTGTCTGTATGTCTGTCTGTCTGTTTTGTGTCCACCATAACTCAAAAAACTATATTAGCGAAACTTAATATTTAGGGACTTTGTCGTACCTTGATGTGCTGATTATATTTTGGTGCAAATCGGGGAATCGGTGGGGGGCGTTCCCCTTAATGCGTTTGCTCTTTCTTTATAAAGCTCAAAGTCTATTGTGGATATCTAGACGAAATGTATTATTTAGCAGCTTTTGTTATACTTATATTCACGTGCTCACTAGATTTTAGTAAAAATTGGGTAACTGGAAGCGGGTGTTCCCTATTGAACTTTTCTGAGTAGCCAATTTATTATGACCACCCCTCATTACTTCGTTGGGCCACTTTTTGCCTTTAATACTGCGTCGATTCTTTGTGGCATGGACTCCACGAGATGTTGATAGGCGGTTTGTGGAATCTGAGACCATGCTTGATGAATAGCACTTTCCAGGAGTGTGAGACTGCAGGGCTGTGGATCCAGCTGTCTGATGGCTAGTTCAGCTTCATCCCACAAATTCTCAATGGGGTTGAGATCTGCAGATTGTGGAGGCCACTTAAGCAAAGTAAACTCACTGGCATGTTCCTGAAACCAATCCTGTACAATACGAGCACTATGGCAGGACGCATTATCTTGTTGAAAGTAGCCATCGCCATTGGGATAAACCATCCACATGACAGGATGCACTTGGTCCGCAACGATGTTTAGATATGATGTGCCAGTCAAACGTTGATCAACACGAATTAAAGGGCCCAAAGCATGCCTGGAAAACATCCCCCAAACCATAACGTTCCCTCCACCAGCTTGAAGGGGGTTGTAGCAATGCATTTGGAGTCCACGCTTTCGTGCTGTTTCTGCCAAATTCTCACTCGGCCATCGGCATGGTGCAACTGAAAACGTGATTCATCGCACCACATAATTTGTTTCCAATTATCGACTGTCCAATCCTTGTGCTCCTGTGCGAACTGGAGACGTTTTCTCTTGTTAACTGCAGACAGCAAAGGTGTTTGAACAGGCCTTCGGCTGCCATATCCCATCCAATGTCACTGCATTGGATACGGCAAACAGTGCATGCAGAGATCATTTGAGGGGATCCTTGATTAAGATGGTCTGTAATTTGCTGCACTGTTGCCCTTCTGTTGTCTGTTAGCCAACCATTACAGGATCTCCGTAATTATTACAGATTTCCCCCAGAATTACGGATGACTAATGAAAAATTACGGATAATCAGATTTTTGCTGTCATTAAGAAAGTTTTACTGGTTTTGTAATTAATCAATGTAAAAGCCTCTGAACAAAGTTCGTAACACAGCTCTTTGTTTTTTTCTTAGGAGAGGGAATTTGTTTTGTTTGTTTGAAAGAGTGCAAAAAAAAAAAAAAAAAAAAAAAAACACGGCGCTGAGCCAGGATTACGTAGGCCCAGCTTGTTTCTTTTGCCATGACACAGTATTACGTTGCCCCAGCGTGCTTCTTGCGCCATGGCCCAGGATTACGTCAGCCCGACGCCTCTGAATACTTTATTCAATAAAGTTCATGACGCAGCTCTTTGTTTCTACTTTTTTTTTTTTTCTGAGAAGAAATAATTTGTTTTGCATTTTTGAAAGCTAAGTGGAAAGAAAGCATGGCACCAGGCCAAGATTACGTAGGTCTGGCATGCTTCTTTCGCCATGACCCAGGATTACATAGGCACGGCACGCTTCTTTTGCCGTGGCCCAGGATTACGTTGGCCCAGACGTTCTTCTTTCGCTATGGCCAGCAGGGATTGCATCGACCCGATGACTCGGAACCAAGTTTGTAACTCGCCTCTTTGTTTTTGTTTCTTTTCTTTTCTGAGGAGGAGGAATGTGTTTTGCTTGTTTGAAAACTAAGTGGAAAGAAAGCATGGCTACGGGCCAGGATAACGTCGGCCCGAAGCCTCTGAAAAAGTTTGGACGCAACTCTTTGTTTCTTTTCTGTTTCCCCCCTTCCTGAAGAAGAATGTGTTTTACTTGTTTGAAAGCTAAGTGAAAAGATATTTCTTTTTGTGCTGCCAGTATATAATGATTTTATTGTGCAAAGAATCCTTATTGTTAAAAATTGGAATATGGTATACACCAGCTTTATTAGCATACTTATATTGTCTGGGTTTCTCAGGAGTATTCTACAATTATTGGTAACGGTATCGGCAATGAGTAGATTAGCTTTACTACACTATTTTTTAATAATTCCGGAAATTGACGGACAGGAAGAAAGTTTTCCACAAAATGTTTTTGGATCAGAGATAGGCTGATTCAGTTTATTTCTGTCATTGATGAACTTATGATACAGAAATAAGCAAACCATCAAATAAATCATTTGACTTTTATGCCCCCCCACCAGTGCTAAGGTTGAGAGGGCTATCAGTACGCCCCTGTGTATGATGTGTGATTGTACGATTAGCTATAATGATTTTGATTCAAAGTTCGTAAAGATCCTTTACTGCTGCAGAACATGGAGACAAAGAAATAAATCTTCCTGGGCAAGCCATCCATTGCTGAGAAAATTCTTTAATACCCTTAAGAGACTCTCATCATATAGAAAGACCAGCATAAGGTAGCCACATCTTGTAGAAATGTGTTATCTGTTTGCAGCTCCAGAAAGCTATAGTAACATAAATTATTCCAGCATATCAAGGCTGCTGATCCTGCTTAGTGTTCTCCCTGGAGCCTATTTACTGGGTGGCCCACCCAGCTATTTTCTCTGCCGCCCAGCTAAATTTCCTTTAACCAAATTTTTTCCAACGCATATAATAGTAAGAGAGGAAAACTTATTCCCACATACACCATAAATATTGATGAATATGATTTATTAGTAAGTACTCATTTTTTTAATGATTTATGTGTAATTTTCTAATGTTGTTTATCATGTTATGCTTCATTAATGCCTACCACACCACTGAAGATGTTTAATAAGTATAGTAACGTTGAGCAAAACATATACACCTATTTTTTTCCGGCTGGAGGAGGTGTCCTTTAAAGTACCACCCAGCTGAAATTTCTTGCCATCCAGCTGTAAAAAAATCTAGGGTGAACACTACTGCTTACTATGGGTTTCAAGAAAAGGAAGGGTCCAATGGACCTTATTCATGTGACATCAGAAGTGGATTTCTGCGGACCAACATGGCTGCTGATTCAATGTTGTCGCCATTTAATTACCCCTTACTGTTGGCCATTTTTAAAAATTTTAACATTGGGGAGTGTGCCAATGGATTAATAAAGCTAAAGGGCATAGAAAATAAATTTAATTTCTTAGAACAAATCAAGGTTGCAAAAATACATACATACATGCATGTCATTAAGCTGTTCTCTGAGATTCAGAGGAAAGAAATACAAACTACCAGATAATTTTTACTTACTGTTGCTGTATCAAACTTCTGCAATTTACAGCAATCTTGACATCCATCACACGCCATACACAAGACCTTCTATACTTCATACTCATAATCTTTTTCTCATGCAGACACTCCTGAATCTGATCCTCCCACGGCTTCCTTGGCCTTTCCTTCCTGCCACTTGGGCTAAAAAGATTTTCTTAGTAAGCATCTCATCACTCATTCTTCCAACTTGGCCAAACCACCCAAGCATATTGGTCTCCACCTTGCTAACAACATTTTGCTTCACATTACACAACTGCAACACATCTTTATTCCTCACACAATCAGACCGTGTGTTGCCACAAACCCCACGTAAGTAACTCATTTCTCCAGCACACAAAAAACTCCTATGTTTCTTCTGCAGTACCCAGGTTTCACTGCCATACGTCAGAGTAGGAACAATTACACTCTTATACACAGCCAACTATAGCCTAACCATACGATCATATACCAGGACAATTTTGTGTTCGATGTTTATTTCACATGGTGCAGGACAACATAGCCATTAGTCAAGGTAACATTTTTAATTTCAGCTTGACATTTTTAATTTCTAGGACACAGTATATTAAATTTCACATTCTTATTGTCAGACACTGGTGAAAAATCAGAGACATAAGCCTGTTTTTTTTTTTTTTTTTTTTTGAAAAAAAAATATTTAGAGGGCTAATACGTAACATGGAAACAAACGGGTTAGAAAAAAAAACTTAAAACTTCTCACTGTCACCCACTAAGCAATCTACTTAAAAATAAAATGAATGCATAACATTAAATAAAAGAAAAATTATAGACATGTTTGGTTCTGTGGGGAAAGAACGTAGAAGGTAATTCGCAAACTTACTGATCTAGATACGCAATTTGCTTTCCCTTTTTACATTGTTTTGGAAATTAAATATCGAAGGAATACTACCAGGTTTTAACCGCCTTCTATTCTTAGTGTCATAATATTCCAAATCTTCCTCGTTAAAGTGGGCAGAACATATTCAAGAATGCACGTTGGGATGGAAATCATTGCGTTTCATTTTACACAGCCATCCCATTAACAGTTTCAGCATTTTAAGAGGAGAATTATGGAAAGCTATTCCTTCTCCTCTACATTTTAGGTGGCAAGATTCATTATCACAACCATACGATAAGGAAAAGTTTGGCATGTAGTTAATAAATTTACGAAAGTGATTTTTCTGAACCCTTGCAACATAAACCTTATTAAGCAATGGGAAAACACGTGTAAATAAACTATTTCTGGTCCGCAGACACAGAAAAGTTTTCCCATGATGCAATACAAGGTCAATACGATTCATTATGAACTGAATCCAGCCATGTGTGTTTTATGAAAATGAAGGGTCCTATTATGAACTGGTCACAGTCTGTTGTGTGAAAATGTTCTGATTATGAACTGATCCTTGTCACTGTGTGTTTCATGAAAATGAAGAGTTAATTTCTTCTCATGTTGGTGGTGATACAATCTTCCTATTTCACTTTGGCCTTATTCTAGTTCACTTAGCAGGTTTATGCATGTCCATAACACTGTGTCCAATGCATTCCTTATCCCTTCTCAAAACATGGCAATATCAGCACAGTCTTACTTCTTGGGACTTTAAAATTTCTTCAGCTGCAGCCCTTATTCTTGTTTCTAAAGGTTATCCTTTCTGGCGGCACCGCGCATCGATCTTAGCTTCATCATTTCAGCAACATTTAGCTTATTCTCCAAACATCGTGTCAGTGACCAAGTTTCAGCACGATGTAGGATTATTGGTCTTACTGTGGGCCTGAAAACTCAATATTTCAGCCTCATTTGCATCCTTCTATCCCATGGGTCCCCCTGTTGTTTTTCTCCCGTTATTTCATCCCACAAACACTTTTGAATGTTTTCATTGTTTCTGCCTGTATGTTTACTGACACGTGTGTCTGAAAGATAGTGATACATTACCTATGAGTTATAAAAATTCTGTTTTGTATTTTTTTCACATATGTTCATAAACAAAACTTCTCTGTTTTTTCATAACCAGATTCTTCCATGAGCGCCTTTAGTTACACAAATAACATCCAACTGATATTTGGGCAGTAGCAGATCCAGCACGAGCAGTAACCCCCTCCTAAAACAGGCTTTTACTTTTTAAATCACCAAGATCGCAAATAATTCATTATATATTTTTCTAAAATTATAGTAATAAATGGACATATTTTTGTTAAAATTTACATAAAAATTTGATGTGAATTTTGATACTTAAATGTTCTGTTCTGGCTTCAGAGAAAAAAACAAAACTAGAGTTTCAGAAATAGAGGAAGCTGAGAACAGAAGGGAAAAGAGTTTGACTGATCATGAAAAGCAATGGATGTGCTTCGTTTGATGTAATATTTCCACAAACTTCAGAGAGAAAATCACCTGTAGGACAATGAATGGTGCAGGAATGACTTGAAGTGAAGTAAATGGAAGTTCCTTTTGAAAGAAGTGGGAATCAACAAATAAACGAATATTTAAAGAGCAATTACCAGTCATATTGCTTAGCAATGATTCAAGTTGGAAATTTTTACGTTAAATTAAGCCACCTGACTAGAAGGGCTCAAATTTATTTTGAAAGATTCTATCCAGATTTGATATTTAAAATGCAAGGAGCTTGTTTCATCACAAAGCAAGCAATTAAACAGCAGGAAAATAGTACTAATTTTTCTGTTGTTTTTCCCACTTTGACTTTAAAAATTTAGCACAATTTCTTTGATGGAAAAAAAGAAGTGTGATACTGGGAGAGGCAGGTCCACCAGTTTGTGTGTGTGACCAATTTTTGCAGTCTCTGTATCAGTCTTTTCTCTTAGACCAGTGCAACCCCCCCCCCATTCCTGCCAAGGTAAGTTCACTGGAATACAACATGGAAGCAAAGAAATCAACCACCCTTGGCTATCCCATTGCAAAGAAAACTCCTTAAGAGACTCCTTCATATAGACCATGCATCAGGGGCCCCATGTTGTAGGAACGTGATATCTGGTTGCAACTAAAAGTTCCAGCATATCAAGGTAACTGATCCTGTTCACTGTCTGTTTCATGAAAACGAAGAGTCCAGTTATGAACTGTCCCCAGTTTCTGTTTTATGAAAATGAAGAGTTCAATTATGAACTGATCCCAATCATTGTTTCAAAAGAATAAAGGATCCATTTATGATTTGATCCAAGTCACTTGTGTTTCATGGAAATATGGGATACATTTATGAACTGATCCTAATCACTGTGTTTCATGGAAATGTAGGATACAGTTATGAACTGATCTCAATCACTTTCATGAGAATGAAGGGTCCAACTATGAATTGATTCCAGTCACTGTCTCATCAGAATAAAGGGTCCAGTTATGATTTGATCCAAGTTTACTATGTTTTGTGGAAATGTAGGGTCCAATTATGAACTGATCTCAGTCAGTTTCATGAAAAAGAAAAGTCCAATTATGATTTGATCCAAGATACTGTGTTTCATATACAGTAACTTGGTTCAAATCATAATTGAACCCTGAGGCCAAGGAAATTATGAAAGGACTAGATTCAGGAATGTCTGCTTGAGAAAATGATTGAGTTCAAATGGTCTGCTGTGCATGCACAATGAATGCCAGTGAAGCTGGAGCTGTGTGCCGAGATTGGTATAAATGGAGATGTCTAAAGTTCCATCAGTTAAACATATCTCTGGCAGGTTCTTTCTTTGAGGAGCTAGTCTCAGAGAGCAACTTTCATGATATGTATGTACCAGTGGCGTATCTTGGGTCCGAGACCTGGGCTATTCCCCCTCCCCCATACTGTCTTTTTTAAAATTGCGAAGTTTATTTTTTAATTGTTAAGTAATAGAAGTAACATTTCTTCTAAATTTTAGGTATATGATACCAAATAATTATGAGGATTTGAAGACTTATTTGTACATGAACTCCATTCTTCTTTCCTTTTGTGTGAACTTGAGAACGTTTTCACAAAAATGTTTCTTCCAAGTACTTTTTTGTATTTAAAAATAATGTTTTTCTCTATTAACAAACCAGCCAAGTTGCTCGAATGTGCGTGTCTTTGTGTGGCTCTAAGATATATCTTGATTCTTTTTAATACGGAAAAACTTTTTTTCGGCAGTTGCAGATGAAAAGTTTAATATTAGATCTGCTAATTTGTACACCTCAATAAACACTATGTCCAATTATTCAACTTTATGTAACAAGTAATGTCTCTTACAGATTTGTTTTGTATTCATCAAGGGAATGAAACATCTTCAGTTCATTTTCTAATCAAGTTGTATCAAAATTTGAAGCATAGAGTTCTTTAAGCTCTGATAGATGTTCAGAGAAGCTTTCACAAAATTTATCAAAACAGTTCGAATCCAACAAAGCCACGAATTTAAGATATAATATTACTGATACTTCACACAAACTGAAACAACTCCCGCGAAACATGCGCTGGAAGCATGGAGGGACTGAAGTAGTCCGAAGGCTTCGTTTTTTTGAGCGAACCCTTTGAGCCAAGCAATGGTCCACTCACATGCTCCATAGCTCATTTATGTTGTCATGGAAACGCTAGCAGGAGATAGTATCATAACAGCGAAGGCGCTCGCAGACCTACTGCATTATGCTGTTGATCGTCACTCGCCAGAGTGATTCTCATAAGCGAATCCGCTCGTGTTTTTTCTCACACCGAGAGCATTGACATATCTTAATACCGTTGATAATTGACTTTTATTTGTGTATATTTAATTTACTTTTATTTGTGCATTCTCTGGGCTTTGCAGCTAGCCTCAAATGTATGTACTATGTTTTATGAAAATGAAGGGTTGAGTTTACAATTTGATCCAAATCACTATGTTTTATGAAAATGAAGGGTTGAGTTTACAATTTGATCCAAATCACTATGTTTTATGAAAATGAAGGGTTGAGTTACAATTTGATCCAAATCACTATGTTTTATGAAAATGAAGGGTTGAGTTACAATTTGATCCAAATCACTATGTTTTATGAAAATGTAGGGTCTGATTATGAACTGATCCCAGCCACTGTCCACTGTCTGTTTCATGAGAATGAAGGGTCCAATTGTGAACTAATTCCTGTTACTGTTTGGTGAGCCCAATTATGATTTGACCCAAGTCACTGTCTGTTTTGTGAAAAGGAAGCGGTCACATTATGAACTGTCCCAGTCACTGTGTTTCATAAAAAAAAAGGGTTCTAATTGATGATATCATGGATTACACAACAGGCATCAGCTTTTCTCATGCTTGAATGTATGTAATTAAATTTTGCTGTACATGTATTGTTTATCTGAGCTCAATGAACCATTTCATTCACACAGGCTTCTGCTGCTTAAATACCATCACTTTCTAACATTCTTTGCTCACATGGGGCATACTATCATCAACAAATAAAGGTAACTTGATCACGCTAGTTACGTTAACTGAAAACTTTTACAAAAGGTTCGTAAGTTGGAAGCTTTCGACCTTATCTTAGGTCTTCATCACGCCAATGGAGGACTAAGATTGTTGCCAGATTCTACATTTGAATTTTCCTATTTTTGTTGCCAAAACGTAGAATTGATCTCCAGATCATCAGAATGTAGAGAGGAGATTCGGAATTGCAAGTCATTGAGTTGAAAATAATTTCCAGGCTTTCACGGTAACGGAGGGCAAAACGATTGTCAAAAGAAGAAATTCGTTTTGCTTCGTTCCAGTGGGGAACTGCAGATGTGTCTTCCATTGTCAAAATAGACAAGGCAGTATTAGGATTGGCTTTCGAAACATCTTTTCTATGCTCTAAAATTCTATGGTTAATGCTCCTGTATGTGCTTCCAATGTATAAGTTATCCCCAGTAGAAAAAGAGATAGGAATGCAGTAAACTCCTGGGAGGTTCAGACTTTCAACTTTGTCCCTATCCCTTTGTAGAAGTTTCAAGATGTTTGGGGTAGATTTAATGGCAAGATGGTAACCAAAACTTCTAAAAAGAATCTGTAACTTATAATCATAGGAAGGATGGTAAGGAACAGAACCACAGAATTTCAGGCCTTCTTTCTTGTGAGGAAGGAGGCATTCGATTTTCGAATGGTTTTCATATTTCTAAGAAATATTATTTTCGAATGGTTTTCATAGGAGGCATTCGATTTTCGAAAGGTTTTCATATTTCATAAGAAATATGATTTTCGAATGGTTTTCATATTTCTAAGAAATATGAAAACCATTAGCAAAATCAGAATGCCTCCTTCTAAGAAATATGATTTTCGAATGGTTTTCATAGGAGGCATTCGATTTTCTAATGGTTTTCATATTTCTAAGAAATATGATTTTCGAATGGTTTTCATATTTCTAAGAAATATGAAAACCATTCGAAAATCGAATATAAGTTACAGATTCTTTTTAAAAGTTTTGGTTACCATTTTGCCATTAAATCTACCCCAAACATCTTGAAACTTCTACAAAGGGATAGGGACAAAGTTGAAAGCCTGAACCTCCCAGGAGTTTACTGCATTCCTATCTCTTCTTCTACTGGGGATAACTTATACATTGGAAGCACATACAGGAGCATTAGCCATAGAATTTTAGAACATAGAAAAGATGTTTCGAAAGTCAATCCTAATACTGCCTTGTCTATTTTGACAATGGAAGACACATCTGCAGTTCCCCACTGGAACGAAGCAAAACGAATTGCTTCTTTTGACAATCGTTTTGCCCTCCGTTACCGTGAAAGCATAGAAATTATTTTCAACTCAATGACTTGCAACTCCGAATCTCCTCTCTACATTCTGTTGATCTGGAGATCAATTCTAAGTTTTGGCAACAAAAATAGGAAAAATTCAAATGTAGAATCTGGCAACAATCTTAGTCCTCCATTGGCGTGATGAAGACCTAAGATAAGGTCGAAAGCTTCCAACTTACGAACTTTTGTAAAAGTTTTCAGTTAACGTAACTAAGCGTGATCAAGTTACCTTTATTTGTTAATATTAAAACAAATTATTGTTACGTGTTTTGCCCATCATCGTCACATACTATCATCTGTTAGCACATTTAGGAAACTGGCATCTTTTACTGCTGGTTTGAAAAAAAAATGCCAATAGCTTTATTTTCCCCATATTTCTTTTTCACAAAATGATATGAACTGAATTCTCCCCATTGCATCATTTTTAGGTGTTAGTTAATCATCTTTCCCCTGACTCATGATCTTTTGATTCCACTAAATAAATCAGTAGATCTGTAAAATATGTGTGGCCAAAATGATCTCAGTGCTTTGTCTTGAATATGGGACCATGATATACTTATGTGTTAATATACATTGTTCATTATTAGTGAGTAGATCTAGATTTTCTTGAAGCTGTATTGTGTGGCCAGAATATATCTAGTCATTTAATATTATATTCAGTGTACAATGGTTGTTACTCAGAGTACTAAACTGTTATCAGTATAAATAACTTTGTAAAGTTAAGATAAAGTAAGGTCTATTTTTTAGAGCTTAATTGAATTGTGTCAATTTTAGTATTTAAACTGAGCTGTTCATTTTTTGTTGTGAGTTTGTGTCATCAGCAGCCATTTGTCAAGACTGATGATTACTTAAAAATATATTTTTGGATCTTGATTTTTAATTTTCACATGTAGTGAAACTCATTATATACACTGAAGAGCAATTGAATTAGAAATACCCGTCTAGTAACGTGTAGCACCACCTTTCGCCCTGATGACGGCTGCGCTTCGTCTCGGCATAGACTCGACAAGACACCGGAAGCGTTGGGAAGCCATACGGATCCACGACCCCTGAACAAGCTCCCAGAGTTCACGAAGATTTGATGGAGGGGCGTCAAAGCCTTGAACATCTCACTCGATGGCATCCCAGATGTGCTTGATGGGATTGAGTTCAGGTGACCTAGCTGGTCAAGGAAGCGAGGTCACGTCAGTGGAGTGTTCATCCAACCATTCGGATACAATTCGGGAGCGATGGCACGGTGCATTGTCTTGTTACAGGATGAGGTCCCCAGTGGGATGTTGAAGACGCACAAACGGGAGCAAATGGTCATCCAGGATACCCCGATAACGTTGACCTGTGAGGGACGATGTCACACGTACCAGGGGTCCCATTTCAGTCCACGTAAACAGTCCCCAGACGAGAATGCCACCCCCACCAGCTTGAAGAGTACCCTGCTGGCAAGAAGGATCCATCGCTTCATGTGGTTTGCACCGTACTCGTATCCTGCCATCCGCATGTACCGACGTGAATCTCGACTCATCAGTCCAGGCAACATTTTTCCACATGCCTAGGGTCCAGTGGCGATGTTCCCGCGCCCGAGCTAATCTTTGCACCCTGTGATGTGTGGTCAGCAGCGGTGCCCTCGTGCGACGATGGCTTCTGTACCCCATAGCGAGGAGATGGTTCTGGATGGTGTGGCTGCTTACACATTTCTGTGCCCCAGCGTTAAATTGCCGAGTGATTTCTTGCACTGTGGCCCGTCTATCCGTTGTTACAATGCGAGCTAGCCGATGATGACCCCGGCAGTTGGCCCTTGCAGGGATGGTTTAATGCATTCGGTGTACTCGTGGTGCACCTGTGACACAGTGACTCATGAAAATCCCAGTGCCTGCACGACTTCCGAGATGGAGTGACCCATTCGTCGGGCCCTGACAATTTGCCCATGATCAAATGCGCTTAGATCCTTCGTCTTACCCATACTGCGTCCGACTCTTACTGATTCCCGTCGCATCACTCCTTATATTGTCGGATCGCTGCATACGTCATGTCCTTTCCGTTTACAGGGCTGCCCACAGTGCCACATTTGCATAATGCCAGCGGTCTCTAATTCAATTGCTCTTCGGTGTATAATATTTTTATGTGCACATGTCTGTGTGTGTTGTATGTAGGCAGATTTTTAGCGTTTGTGTAATACTTTCTCATGCTTATACCTCTTTTAGAATGAATATTTGAGATGTATAGCACACATACAAATGAAGATTTTTTTTATTTTTACATATGTTGTAGAAATTACAATTTTCCACTTGAAATCATGTGCTAAAAAATATACATAAATTATAGAGGCAAGAACTGTAAACTAAATGTTCTCTCCATTAATTTTGTGTACCAGACTCTTTTACTGTGCATATAAAATTTTGTGATCAGTTGAAAAATTTTATTTTTTAATTTTTTAAATCAGAACATGGTCATCATTAGTGACATTATATGAAGGCCAGTCTATAATAATGGGGGAAATAATATATGCACAATATTTTTTTTAATAACCAGGTTATTCTTTTTGTTTGTGATGTCCAAATGTGAGAGTATGTTTCATAAACATTACAACAATAAAAAGTACATTGGTTGAGGCAGGGATTTGACAATTAAAACAGGCAAGTGCTCTTTCCACTGTGCCACCAAAATGGGACAAACGAAATTATATTGTTTCTAGATTAGATACTTGATGACATCATACACTATATTGACAAAAGTCAGCGGACACCTAAAAGAGAAACACAACATAGCATTTATTGACATACATTAGTATGGTGTAGATCCACCTTTGTCCTTATTATGTATGCGCTGACCCTTCAAGACATGCTTTCGATAAGATTTTGGAACACAGCGATAGGTATGCGCTTCCATTCAGTACATCATGCTGCCGCTAACTGTTGCTTAGTAGTAGGCTTTGGTTCAAAATTTCTTATGCAGCATTCTAATTCATTCCATAGGTGCTCTATGGGATAAAAATCAGGGCTCTGTGCTGGCCAGTCCACACACGACATGGAATTATAGTCCTTGCTTTATGGCTTGGTGCATTATCCTGCTGATACCAACAAGGCTCGGTTCCATAGTATTGCCACAGAGTTGGTAGGGCATAATTGTCCAGAATATCGAGGTAGACGTGTTGGTTAACAAGTTTGTCCACGATAACCAATGGGTCGGGACCATACCACGAAAAACACCCCCACATGAACACACTACCAGCTCCAAACTTGACCGTAGGAATAGTACACTGTGGTAAATAGTGTTACCCCGGCTGCCGCCATACCCACACACGACCATCAGACTGATGGATAGTTTATCTGGATTCATCAGTCCATAGGACCCGTTTCCATTTATCTACGGTCCACCATAAACATTCTTTTCACCATGCTAAAAGACGAGTAGCCTCACAACCACGGTAACCAATGGAATGAAGTTCTCTGCGAATGGTACGAATTTTTACATACCGAGGTTTCAGCATTTTTACTCACCTGTGCAGTAGTACTCAATTGATTAGCTGTAATGACTCTCCTGAGGCTTCAACGTCCTCTACCACTGATTTTCTGTGGTCTGCCAGTACGTTTTGCTGCTTCAGGCATGCCATGTGTCTTCCACTTATTCAGTACATCCAAAAGAGTTTACTTGGGTATGTTTAAAGGCCTCTTGGTTTCTCTTATGGACAACCCACTAATATAGCACCCAGCAATCTTTCCTTTCTCAAAGTCAGTTCTCTCTCGCCACGATATTTTCACTCAACCTCACAGTGCAATATGATCGCGGTCAGCTGCTGGCCTGTTTTTATACTGTTTGCAGCTGTACTGCACATCATAAAAACACAGCGGATCCGTTCATTTGCTTTTGAAGGGGTGTCCGGTGACTTTTGTTAATGTAGTGTATATTTAGGTGCCATCGCAATATTCCTTGCAGCATGGTAACAGTAAAACAGGCAAGCACTCTTTCCACTGTGCCACCAAACTGAGAAAAAATGTTCAAAGGAAGTTATATTGTTTTTAGATTAAACATCCTTCTGCTCGAGAAAAAGATTATGAGTATGAAGTACAAAAGGTCTTGTGTGTGACGGATGCCAATGAAGCTTGATACACCAGCAGTAAGTAAAATCTAGTTCCATCAGGTTGACGTTTACTTGGCAGGCAGTCTTTCTTTGAGGAGCTCACCTCTGAATCTCAGAGAACAGCTTGGTGATATGCGTGTAGATTAGGTATCATCCCTTGCAGCTCAGTAACCATGGTAACAAAACATGCAAGCACTCTTTCCACTGCATTACTAAAGTAGGACAAACGTTCAAAGGAAATTATTTGTTTTTAATACAGACATTTGACGTGGACTAGGAACATCAGAGGTCATCGCTCTTTCCACATTTATAAGTGAGTCACTGAAAAATTCTCATTGGCCGCCACCTGGAATCGAACCCAGGTCTTCCAGTTACGCGCCAGATATGCTTCCACAGCGGCCTCGAATTCCTTCAGACTCGCATACACTAACTGCCAAATTGGCTTGGTATGTTAGTGTATGCAAGTCTGGAGGAATTCGAGGCCGCTGTGGAAGCATATCTGGCGCGTAACTGGAAGACCTGGGTTCGATTCCAGGTGGCAGCCAATGAGAATTTTTCCATGACTCACTTATAAACATGGAAAGAGCGATGACCTCTGTTTATAGATTAGATACCTAATAGCATCGTACATCCAGGTATCCCAGCATTCGTTGGACTGAATGCTACTGTTACATGTAGGAAATGTTCCTTAAAATGTAGGACACTCTGACATGAAAGGTGAGTGGCCTACAATACTTATGTTGCTATTTCAGCTTGACAGTAAATCAAAAGATCTTACTGTGCACTTAGAGCTTTGAAAAGTGTACCAAGGAGCACACATTCTGTGCTTGCTTAGTGTGATTGAAATTGACTATCTGCAAACCTTGACTCCTGTGGAATGATGTGAGTATATTAAGGAGAAAGCATATTAAAATTCAATAGTGCTATACCTCCTAACATTTTTTTAATGGATTGAAATTTTACTCATTTGTATACTAAAGAACGAATTTATAGGGAGTAAAGACCTAAAAAATTTTTAAAACTTATTTTTATTATAAAAAAGTGACACACTGATATTACGCGAAGGAAAAATCAGAAAGTGCAGCAAAAAAGGGTGAATATAACGCAGCGTGAGCAAGGTGAAATTGTTCACTGTAATATTAAACTGGGGCACATCACTGCATTCACAACAAAATGGTTTTAAAAGACATTGCTCCAAACACAATTTTTTGCTGCTGTACTTGCAATTGGGTTGATGTAGTTTTTTTTTTTTTCACCACACTACAGGAATGTATTACGTCAAAAGGGAAAACAGAATCAATCAACTACATATCGCCCCTCCCACTGTTTACGATGGTGTCCCAACATCTGGATAGGTCTGCAATGCCATTCTTGAAAAAACATACAGCTTTTGCTGTGAAGAAGTCATCAAGGAAATTCTGGAGATCAACATCATTGTTGAACGTTCTGCCACGGAGTGCATTTGACAGAGATTGGAACAGGAGATAGTCTGAAGGGGGCGACATCTGGGGAAGAGGCAGGATGTGGAAGGATCTCCCATTTCATGTCCTGAATGGCCATTTTGGTCATGTTTGCACTATGAGGGCATGCATTATCATGTTGGATAAGGACACCATGGCGCCAATGTGGCAGTTTCTGCTGAATTGCTCCTTCCACACAGCGGAGTTGGACCTACTCCTTGGCAGCATTTTCTAGTGAATAAATAATGCCTTCCATGTCCCAGCAGACACACAACATGACCTTCACAGGATGAAAGTCTCGTTTTGGACGTGGTGTGGGCGTCTCGTTTGCGCTTAACCATTCTCTCCGATGCCTAAAATTCATGTACAGGCACCACTTTTCACCTCCAGTAACAATACGTGACATAAATGGTTTGTGTTGCTGAGAACATTTGCAATAATGGACGACCAAGGAACCACATATGGCAACATGCTGAGGCATCCAAGACTCCAATTTCTGGACCTTTCCCATACGTTCCAGGTGTTGCCTGAGCACAGTCCATGTGTGGTTTGACGCAGATCGAAATGGTTGAAACAATCCTCATCAAAGTGAGATGGACGACCTGAGTGTGGAGAGTCATTGAGGTCAAAATTGCCACCTCGGAACTGCTCAAATAATTTGCGGGCTGTCCTTGGAACAATAGCATCCTCCCCACACACAGCACAAATTTGTCGAGTGGCCTCGGCGGTTGTGGATCCCTTGTTAAACTCGTAGAGGAGCAGATGTCGGAAATGTTAATTCCTCTCTACTTGACACTCCATACTTCCGGACCTGAAAACCAAAAAAACCATTAGCCACAATCGCCCAACGCAATATGATTTGGATACCCGATATTACTGGCTACATTTTGATGTACAATTGGCCATCTGCACCGCCACTACTGACCTGGGAAACACAGGTGAAATAAAACGGCATGAACTTTTATGCATCTGCCCAATAGAATATCAGTTCAAGTTTCCTCTTTTCAGCAAGTTCCACAGCCACATTTGTCTTTCTCTGCAGCTATACAGCATCAATTGCTTAATTTTCTTTCTGCTGATATCTTTCATTTCCTGCTATTGTTATGCCCTCAGATGACAATAATTTCACCTGATGTTGAATGAACTTTCAGATTGAGGTCCAAGAATGCATATCAATGTTTTTCAAAGTTACATAATTTATTTAAAATAATAAATAAATGACGTAACTGTGAGAAAATGAATACTTAAATATTTTCATAAATCAATTCTCAAACTTTCCAATTTCATCACTTCCTTTTTGGAAAATTTCCCACACTTATGAAGCTATGAAAGAAATAGCATTTACAGACATGCCAAATCTGAAAATCAGGAGATTTTTACAGCTCATAAAATCACACGAGGGCTATTTTTTTTTTTTTTTATCGCCATTTTCCAGAAGTAATATTATTGGCCCACTAAAAGTTCTGGAGAAGAAAATAAACACCCCTACCGAAATTTGTTCCGGGTACGTCAATTTGGCACGATAATGAAAACGTAAAATGGCCCTCATGTTGTTTATTATGAATAAAATATCAGCCAACTGTTTTTCGTTTTTTCTTTAGGTTGTGCATGAAGGCAAAGATGATAAAAATAAAATAAAATTTGCGGGTATAATTCCCTACATTCCTCCAATAACAAATATCCTAAAGAAGGAATGCGTTAAAGAAAAAAATGATATTACCAGAAACCATTATAGATAATGAAACTATATTTAACTACAGGAAATGAAAGAAGATCAATGCTTGATAAAGCTGGAATATATTCTATACCAACAAAATATTCTACAGAAATAGAAAGAAATAAAATATACATTGGAAGTACAAAAAGAAGATTTAAGACCAGATTATATGAACATATATCCAATTGGAACAAAAAAGAAAACAAAACATCATTAATAAATCATTGTATTGAAACTGAAGCTTTTCCAGATTGGTATGAAGCAAAATTATTTATGTCACATAAAACAAAAAATCTAATATTAACCTCAGAAGCAGTAATAATTGAAAAAACTAAAGAAATAAGTTGTAATAATAATGATCCAATGAATCTTCCGTACGCCTGGAAATATCTTATCGAAAAAGAAAATATCAATAAAAAATACATTAAGAGACCTTATTAGTTGTTTCAACAAACGAATGGCAACATCAAATAATTTAGAATCAGAAATTCATATGATCCAATTATATAAAAACACTACTAAGAATGCGCATTAATACCGAAAATAGCATGCACAAGAGTTCAACTGCTGTGGAACGTCGTACGCCGCCAGTAAAATTGATGTAAGTGGCCGAGAAACAACGTGTATGAGAAGTAGCTCATAAATATATCCACTGAAGACAATTCCAAAACTAAGGAATTGAAACTAGTTTGGGATCTTGAGCCACGGGAAGCGAAACATGCAGCCATCATCTATAATAAGGAATTATAAGATCGGATTTCAACTTGGAAGCTTATACCACAAGAATCAAAAAGTGTGCCATCTTCGATAACAAGATGACTTATTACTAATTCAGCTCATCATAGTCAAGAGGTTTGAAAGTTTTATATAGTATAAATTTCATAAATCATGTGTTAAAAGAAAAACTGGAATAATGTTAATCATTTAATACCTATTATCTCTACATATTGGAGGACTTTGACAATTTATGCTACGTCTAACTGTCCATATAAATACATTTTTCATATAAATTTGTAATCTTCAAATAATGAAATTCTAAACTATCTTGGGGAACATCGAGAAGGAATATGAGGAGCAAGTTTAAATAATTTTTTTTTTTTTATTATATTGACGTTTTCCTGTACTCAAATTTCTAATAACGTGCGAAACAGTAAATGATATGAAAACAAATTTTGTTGACATATAGTTAATTATTTCTTAACCACGTAATGATTTCGACAAATGTTGAATTAATATAATGATAAAAAGCATCGTGCTAACATTGCCTTTTGTTACAAGGCAAAGCCAATTGTAACTACTCAACTGTTTATCATCACTTAGAATGCGTGCGACTCTCTTGAAGTGAGGGGTTGAAAGACTGAACTGCAAGGAGAAATTACCGACCCTCCCCGTCATTCTACTGCCAGAGAGGGTAAGCTCTTTGCTGAGGGCATCGTATGACAATCAGACTGGGAGAAAAAATTTTAAAGCAGATTTTTCCGACCCATCTCGAACGATTGGTCAGAAGCCAGTGCTTAGACTATTGCGCCAATGGGACAGCTTTCTTTTTGCAGATAGGAGGAGAGGAAAAGTACGAAACTGATGACTGTACTGCCGCCTTGCATCAACGCAGAAAGAAAATCAGGGTGGTCGATTAAATTTGGCCATCTTAATGGCTAATTCTCGGTGAAAATCTGGAGAATTTGACGTTCATTCAGAGGGTCGGAGGAAGTTCTGAAAATCTGGATTCTCCTGCCTAAATCTGGAGAGTTGGTACGTCTGCATTTAACAACAACATAGAATAGAGGGAGTATCGCGCGGTTAAAGGAATTATGACTACGAGGAAAATCTTCGCTTCATCGGACTTCCCTTTCTGCAAATTGTCGTGAGTTTCAAGCTGAAATACAAACATGCAATAAAATGTTTGAGTACGAGAAAATTCTTTGCTTCGTCGGACTTCCCTTTTTGGAAATTGTTGTCGTGAGTTTCAAACTGAAATACAAACGTGCAATAAAATGATATTTAACAGCAATAATGGACAGAAGCAACATTGCAAGAAAAAGAAATTATGATGAAGGGAAAAATCTTCACTCCATTTAATATCTGGTTTCGAAAGACAAAATGCCATCCACAGACTGAAAATGATTTTTTTGGGGAAATTTTTTCCAAACCCATTAGCACAGAATAAAGTCAAATGTGTTGAGGGCGAAATATTCACGGTGAAAAGTCATTTGTTGTGAATGAATTGTTTGCACTTGGTCCATCACTACCAAATTACAATATTGAGAGTGATACATATTATGTTTGCTCAAAATTTTTCATTTATTTGTAAATGTGTCACTATAGCAATGGTTTGGAGACCACGCAAAGCATCACCATCATGAAGTAGAAACAATTTTTTTCATGTTGTGACGAACTTTATGAAATGCACTTATGAACATGTTCTGTCAAGGGATACTGTTCTGCACAAAATAAGACATAATTTGAAAAATCACTTACTCTACATTCACCAAGATTTGTATTTTTTTCCATCACTCTTACAATGAGTATCTTCATACATGTAAGTGGTCATCATGCATGCTTCACATAAATATTTTAATAAAACTGTGAATTTAAATCACTTACTCAGGGCTTTACCCAGATATATTCATTTGGGTCTAGTTCCAGTTGAAGAAATTTTGTTTAATCTGGGTTCTTTTGGATTTTTACAGACGTTTCTGGCCTCTTGATTTTAGTCAAGACCTGTTCTCAATGTCACAAATCAAGAGGCCAGAAACGTCTGTAAAAATCCAAAAGAACCCAGATTAAACAAAATTTCTTCAACTAGAACTAAACTGTGAATTTAAACTTTATTCATCTCCGACAAAAAAAAAAAAAAAAAAAAAAAAAAAAAAAGAAGAAATCCCCTAAAATAAAAAAAGTGGAATAACATTTTTTAAATATTTTATTTTCAATAACATTGTAAAAGTGCAACAAATCATTAATTATTTCCAGAACTACATCAGCATTTCTTTCTTACACACAATTTAAATGTATCCACAAACCATATTAGCTGGAACTGCTTTGTCTGGAAAAGAAAGAAAAAATTAAATGTGATTAGTAATTTAAAGGGAACTAATATATATATATATATATATATACCTGAAACCATAAAAAGAGCTAAAAAAAAATATTTTTACATACTTATTACATCCTGAAGATAAAACGTGCAAATGCTGCAGTGACACAGAATTCTCAGAACTAATAACCTACAAAGCAAAAAATAATAAAATACTAAAAAAAGCCAACAGGCAAAAAGAAAAAAAAAACCTGAATGCAGAGCATTGGCAAGGACCAGCAAAACTCTGCATTTTCTCACTACCACAAAGACCTAGTTGAAAATGGGTTTCTGCAAAGCCATAGATGTAAATATAAGTCCCAAAAAACCAAATTACATAACCGCCTTCAAAGGTGCAGAAACTAAATAATTAATCAAAAGTTTTTGCATACATCTATCACTTTCCTGGCCCAACCCATACTCGTCGTCTCCCACAAAAACCAGAAAAACATTGTAAGAACGTTTTACAGATGGTTCCCATGAAACACGGAATGCCACAAGACAAAAAACATGTAATATAATGCATTGGTAAAGGTACTTAAAAAATTAAAGTTGCAATATTTACACAGTATTCTAGGAATGCTTTAAGGTGATTACAACAATTGAAAAATAATTCCGCCCAACTCCGAAAGTTGACTAACACCACGAGGTCGAGAGACCAATGAGCACCCCTAAGAGGAACACAAAAACATGCTCAGGGCCAATAAAAAGGAAGAATTTTTTTTTAGATATATGATTAGAATTCAAGCTGTACCAATTCCAAACACGAAAATATAATTTTTTAGCAATAAACGAAAACGACAAGTATAGAAAGATCCTGCAGATGAACAAATGCGGGACGGTCTTCAGGCTTTCTCCTCCTCCCTGACTGCTGCTTATATATAGGTCAGCCATTTTGAGCGTGAGGAGATAAGCGGTTCACAGCATTGTAGGTGGGCTCTTTCATTTGTTCATCTGCAGGGTCTTATACTTGTCGTTTTCGTTTATTGCTAAAAAATTATATTTTTGTGTGTTCGGCATTGGTACAGCTTGAATTCTAATCATATATATAAAAATAATTTCTTCCTTTTTATTGGCCCTGGGCACATTTTTGTGCTCCTCTTAGGGGTGCTCGTTGGTCTCTTGACCTCGTGGTGTTAGTCAACTTTCGGAGTTGGGTGGAATTATTTTTCAATTGTTGTAATCATCTTAAAGCAGTCCTAGAATAGTGTGTAAATATTGCAACTTTTATTTTTAATTTTTTAAGTGCCTTTACCAATGCATTATATTATGTGTTTTTTGTCTTATGGCATTCTGTGGAAATTGTCTGTAAAGCGTTCTTACAATGTTTTTGTGGGAGATGACGAGTATGGGTTGGGCCAGGAAAGTGATAGATGTATGAAAAACTTTTGATTAATTATTTAGTTTCTGCACCTTTGAGGGCAGTTATGTAATTTGTTTTTTGGGACTTATACTTACATCTATGGCTTTGCAGAAACCCATTTTCAACTAGGTCTTTGTAGTAGTGAGAAAATGAAGAGTTTTGCTGGTCCTTGATAAAGCAAAGGTTCGGCATTTTCGACACTTTCTGCATTCAGGTTTTGTTTTTTATTCTCTTTGCCTGTTGGCTTTTGAGTATTTTATTATTTTTGTTGTAGTTTCTGCTTTGTAAGTTATATATATCATCGTCATTGTCAACCATTATCAATCCACTGCTGGACGAAGGTCTCCCCAAGTTTCCTCCACAACGGTCTGTCTTGTGCCAGTCTCCTCCATGTCACTCCCGCATACTTTCGAATTTCATCCACCCATCTCCCATGTGGTCTTCTTCTGGGTCTTTTCCTGTCCCTTGGAATCCAATCTAAAATTTCGGCTGTCCATCGATGGTCTGTCCTTCTGGAAGTATGTCCAGCCCATTTGCCATTTCAGGGATTTAGCTCTGATCATGATGTCTTCCACTCTTGTCATTTTTCGGATCCACTAGTTCCTCTTCTTATCTCTCCTGGTTACACCAAGCATGCACCTCTCCATACTACTTTGAGTTGTCTGCAGCCTTTGTATGTCTCTTTTAGTTAAGGTCCACGTCTCTGTACCATACTAAGCACTGGAAGGATGCATTGATCAAAAACTATTCTTTTAAGACATAATGGCATATTGTTCTTGAAAATTATGCTGTTTCTTCCAAAAGCTCTCCAGGCAAGTTTTGTACGCCGATTAATTTCTTCAGCAATGTGACCCTCACTTGATATTTGCTGTCCAAAATAAACGTACACATTTGTTATCTCCAGCTTTCTCCCATCAATCGATAAATCTTCATTTCTTGTAAAAGCATTGAACATCACTTTTGTCTTCTGAAAGTTCATTTTTAATCCCACTTGTTTACTCTTGTCAGCAAGTCTCTGCAGCTCTGATGAGGTAGTTGCAAAAATGACTATGTCATCAGCAAAACGATGGTGGGTTAGATAATCTCCATTAATCTTTAT
The DNA here is from genome assembly GCA_039090855.1 of Macrothele yani. NCBI lineage: Eukaryota > Metazoa > Arthropoda > Arachnida > Araneae > Macrothelidae > Macrothele > Macrothele yani. Next base: position 110,526,753 of record CM076999.1, on the reverse strand, counting down.
CCCTTTGTTTTCCCAGTTCAGTGATTGAAAGACATTTTCCAATGTGGCATTAAAGAGCTTCGGAGATATGGTGTCACCTTGTCTCACTCCTTTTCCAATTTTTACGTGTGTTGTATTTTCAAACAGCCGAATCTTTGCACTTGCATTTTCATAGATGTTATTAATAATATTAATGTATGCATCTTCAATACCGCAGGATTTCAGAGCCATTGCAACTGCTGATGGTTTCACCGAATCAAAGGCTTTTTCATAATCGATAAAAGCCATGCACAATGGAAGTTCATATTCCCTCGCTCTTTCAATTAGTTCTCTCAGTACGTGGAAATGATCTGTTGTGCTGTAGCCACTCCTGAATCCAGCTTGTTCTCTCGGTTGAGCCATGTCCAGTGTCACCTTCAAGCGGTGTGAAAGAACTTTAGTGAAGATTTTATAAACCACTGATAGGAGGCTGATAGGTCTGTAGTTCCTGAGATCCTCAATGTCACCTTTTTTATGTAGCAAGATCATTGTAGCGTTGTTTCAATCCTCAGGAATTTTCTCTTCATTAAGGCATCGAGTGAAAATTTGGGCGAGTACTGTTTCGATTTCTCCACTTGCTTCTTGTATGATGTCTACAGTAATTCCATCTTCTCCTGGAGCTTTTCCCCGCTTCATGTTCTTGATTGCATGTGCAACTTCTGCTGGAAGGACTGTAAGAACTCTGGTACTGGTACCTTTCATGATGTCTGGAGTACATGTATCATCCCTTTCATATAATTTGGAGTAGAAATCTTTCACTCTTGTCAAAATTTCGCCTCTATTTCTTGTTACAGAACCATCTTCTTTTCTCAGTGCCATAATCTGTTTTTTCCCCTTACTGAGATGTCCCTTTGCTATCTTTAGGCTTTGGTTGTTTTCAATTGCTTTCCTTACAAGTTCACAGCTGAATTTCCTTACGTACTTTTTCGTACTTACAAGTTCACAGCTGAATTTCCTTAGTGATACTTTTTCGTACTGTCTTGCATAGCTCTATATATTCCACTTTGGAAGTCACATCTTCTTTAGTTGTCCTCATCTCTCTTCTTTTCTGCATCAACATTTTCGTTTTTCCTGATAATTTATTTGCATGCAACTTGTTCTTAGACCCAGCTAATTTTGTTGCTGTTTCTATAAGAGCTTTGGTTACTTTTCTGTTAACTTCAGAAATATCCACTTCTTCCGATGTTAGGCCTTCTAAAGCAGAGAATCTGTTCTTCAGTTCCAATTTGAAGGTATTATGGTGTTTTTTAAGGTTGGTTATGTCAATGCATTTTGTTTGTCTTATGAGCTTGCTACGTTCGAGTTTAGTGTTGAGGTGCATCTTACATCTCACCAATCTATGGTCACTGCCTGTTTTGAACTTGTTTAGCACACTGCAGTCTTCTATGACGAATTTTTTGTTACACATAATAAAATCAATTTCACTTGTCGTCCCATTTGGATGTCTCCATGTCCATTTCCTGTGTGGCTTTTTCTTGAAAAAGGAGTTCAAGATGAAAAACCCTTCTGCCTCTGCAAACTCTACGAGAGTATTTCCACGCTGGTTTCTGTTGCCGTGACCGAATTTACCTACTGAAGTTTCATTCTGTTGCCGTTGCCCTATTTTTGCATTGAAATCTCCCATAATTATCTTCAAGTGCTGCTTACCTTTATTATTTAGATGACGAATTTCCTCATAAAATTCTTCAATTTCTTCTTCAGCATGACTTGTGGTGGGTGCATAAGTTTGAATAATATGAGCCTGGTATCTTCTGGAGAGTTGGATAACGAGTCGTGCAGCTCTGTCAGAGGAACTTTCAACTTCTACAACTTTATCCTTCAGTTTCTTGTTTATTATAAATCCAACACCACTAGTTCTGCCAGTATCTGTCCCACGATAGTAGAAGAGATGTCCACTTTTCAGTTCAATGAGATCTTCTCCTTTTCTCCTTACCTCACTTAGCCCGACGATGTCCCACTTGATCCTTTGTAGTTCCTCTTCCAATTCAAGAAGCCTTGAATCAGAAGATAGGGAGCGTCCGTTATACGTCGCCAAGGTCAGCATCAGATGGCAGCCTAGTCCGGTCCTCCGGGGATTCTTAGCACCCTCTGCCTTCATGTCGCACTGGCCGCTGCCTTGGCCAGGTACATTCCAGCTGCTGGAGACTGAGGGCCAAGATTTAAGTTGTGGAGTCATTTTGGAGGGGTTCGGCCATAACTCACCACGCTGGCCAAGTGGGTTGGTGAGTGTGGGATAGCATTTCCTCTAATCCCGATGGTATAGTTATACCGCTATTGGCGGTCGTCAGAGCCCCTTTAGTGGGAACAGGATGTACCACGAGAAGGCGGGGTTGACATTTGTCAAGGAGAGGCTGTGATGTTACGCATCACCTGACCTTACATCCCATATATATCTTCATCATCATCATTGTCAACCATTATCAATCCACTGCTGGACGAAGGTCTCCCCAAGTTTCCTCCACAACGGTCTGTCTTGTGCCTGTCTCCTCCATGTCACCACTGCATACTTTCGAATTTCATCCACCCATCTCCCATGTGGTCTTCTTCTGGGTCTTTTCCTGTCCCTTGGAATCCAATCTAAAATTTCGGCTGTCCATCGATGATCTGTCCTTCTGGCAGTATGTCCAGCCCATTGCCATTTCAGGGATTTAACTCTGACCATGATGTCTTCCACTCTTGTCATTTTTCGGATCCACGAGTTCCTCTTCTTATCTCTCCTGGTTACACCAAGCATGCACCTCTCCATACTACTTTGAGTTGTCTGCAGCCTTTGTATGTCTCTTTTAGTTAAGGTCCACGTCTCTGCACCATACGTAAGCACTGGAAGGATGCATTGATCAAACACTTTTCTTTTAAGACATAATGGCATATTGCTCTTGAAAATTATGCTGTTTCTTCCAAAAGCTCTCCAGGCAAGTTTTGTACGCCGATTAATTTCTTCATCAATGTGACCCTCACTTGATATCTGCTGTCCAAGATAAACGTACGTGTTATCTCCAGCTTTTCTCCATCAATCGATAAATCTTCATTTCTTGTAAAAGCATTGAACATCACTTTTGTCTTCTGAAAGTTCATTTTTAATCCCACTTCTTTACTCTTGTCAGCAAGTTCCTGGATCATACTCTGCAGCTCTGATGGGCTAGTTGCTAAAATGACTACGTCATCAGCAAAACAAAGGTGGGTTAGATAATCTCCATTAATCTTTATCCCCTTGTTTTCCCAGCTCAGTGACTGAAAAACACCCTCCAATGTGGCATTAAAGAGCTTCGGAGATATGGTGTCACCTTGTCTCACTCCCTTTCCAATTTTTATGTGTGTTGTATTTTCAAACAGCCTAATCTTTGCACTTGCATTTTCATAGATGTTATTAATAATATTAATGTATGCATCTTCAATACCGCAGGTTTGCAGAGCCATTGTAACTGCTGATGGTTTCACCGAATCAAAGGCTTTTTCATAATCGATAAAAGCCATGCACAATGGAAGTTCATATTCCCTCGCTCTTTCAATTAGTTCTCTCAGCACATGGATATGATCTATTGTGCTGTAGCCACTCCTGAATCCAGCTTGTTCTCTCGGTTGAGCCATGTCCAGTGTTACCTTCAAGCGGTGTGAAAGAACTTTAGTGAAGATTTTATAAGTTACTGATAGGAGGCTGATAGGTCTGTAGTTTCCGAGATCCTCAATGTCACCTTTCTTATGTAGCAGGATCATTGTAGCGGTGTTCCAATCCTCAGGAATCTTTCCTTCATTAAGGCATCGAGTGAAAATTTGGGCGAGTACTGTTTCGATTTCTCCACTTGCTTCTTGTATGATGTCTACAATAATTCCATCTTCTCCTGGAGCTTTTCCCCGCTTCATGTTCTTGATTGCATGTGCAACTTCTGCTGGAAGGACTGGAGGAACTCTGGTACTGGTATCTTTCATGATGTCTGGAGTGCATGTATCATCCCTTTCATATAATTTGGAGTAGAAATCTTTCACTCTTGTCAAAATTTCGCCTCTATTTCTTGTTACAGAACCATCTTCTTTTCTCAGTGCCATAATCTGTTTTCTTCCCTTACTGAGATGTCCCTTTGCTATCTTTAGGCTTTGGTTGTTTTCAATTGCTTTCCTCACTAGTTCGCAGTTGAATTTTCTTACGTCTTCAGTGATACTTTTTCGTACTGTCTTGCATAGCTCTATATATTCCACTTTGGAAGTCACATCTTCTTTAGTTGTCCTCATCTCTCTTCTTTTTTGCATCAACATTTTCGTTTTTCCTGATAATTTATTTACATGCAACTTGTTCTTAGACCCAGCTAATTTTGTTGCTGCTTCCATAAGAGCTTTGGTTACTTTTCTGTTAACTTCAGAGATGTCCACTTCTTCCGATGTTAGGCCTTCTAAAGCAGAGAACCTGTTCTTCAGTTCCAACTTGAAGGTATTATGGTGTTTTTTAAGGTTGGTTATGTCAATAGATTTTGTTTGTCTTATGAGCTTGCCACGTTCAAGTTTAGTGTTGAGGTGCATCTTACATCTCACCAATCTATGGTCACTACCTGTGTTGAACTTGTTTAGCACACTGCAGTCTTCTATGACGAATTTTTTGTTACACATAATAAAATCAATTTCACTTGTCATCCCATTTGGATGTCTCCATGTCCATTTCCTGTGTGGCTTTTTCTTGAAAAAGGAGTTCAAGATGAAAAATCCTTCTGCCTCTGCAAACTCAACGAGAGTATTTCCACGCTGGTTTCTGTTGCCGTGACCGAATTTACCTACTGAAGTTTCATTCTGTTGCCGTTGCCCTATTTTTGCATTGAAATCTCCCATAATTATCTTCAAGTGCTGCTTACCTTTATTATTTAGATGACAAATTTCCTCATAAAATTCTTCAATTTCTTCTTCAGGATGACTTGTGGTGGGTGCATAAGTTTGAATAATCTGAGCTTGGTATCTTCTCGATAGTTGGATAACGAGTCGTGCAGCTCTGTCAGAGGAATTTTCAACTTCTACCACTTTATCCTTCAGTTTCTTGTTTATTATAAATCCAACACCACTAGTTCTGCCAGTATCTGTCCCACGATAGTAGAAGAGATGTCCACTTTTCAGTTCGATGAGATCTTCTCCTTTTCTCCTTACCTCACTTAGCCCCATGATGTCCCACTTGATCCTTTGTAGTTCCTCTTCCAATTCAAGAAGCCTTGAATCAGAAGATAGGGAGCGTCCATTGTATGTTGCCAAGGTCAGCATCAGATGGCAGCCTAGTCCGGTCCTCCGGGGATTCTTAGCACCCTCTGCCTTCATGTCGTCTTGGCCAGGTACATTCCAGCTGCCGGAGACTGAGGGCCAAGATTTAAGTTGTGGAGTCATTTTGGAGGGGTTTGGCCATAACTCACCACGCTGGCCAAGCGGGTTGGTGAGTGTGGGATAGAATTTCCTCTAATCCCGATGGTATAGTTATACCGCTATTGGCGGTCGTCAGAGCCCCTTTAGTGGGAACAGGATGCACCACGAGAAGGCGGGGTTGACATTTGTCAAGGAGAGGCTGTGATGTTACGCATCACCTGACCTTACATCCCCCCATATATATACACCCACACATATATATATCATCATCATTGTCAACCATTATCAATCCACTGCTGGACGAAGATCTCTCCAAGACTTTTCCACAACTGTCTGTCTTGTTGTGCCAGTCTCCTCCATGTTACTCCTGCATGCTTTCAAATTTCATCCACCCATCTTCCATGAGTTCTTCTTCTGGGTCTTGTCCTGTCCCTTGAAATCCAATCTAAAATTTTGACTGTCCATCGATGGTCTGCTCTTCTGGCAGTATGTCCAGCCCATTGCCATTTCAGGTATTTTACTCTAATCATGATGTCTTCAACTCTTGTCATTTTTCTGAACCACGAGTTCCTCTTCTTTTCTCTCGTGGTTACAGCAAGCATGCACCTCTCCATGCTTCTTTGAGTTGTCTGCAGCCTTTGTATGTCTCTTTAAGTTATGGTCCACGTCTCTGCACCATACGTAAGCACAGGAAGGATGCATTGATCAAACACTTTTCTTTTAAGACATAATGGCATATTGCTCTTGAAAATTATGCTGTTTCTTCCAAAAGCTCCCCAGGCAAGTTTTATATGCCGATTAATTTCTTCATCAATGTTACCCTCACTTGATATCTGTTGTCCAAGATAAACGTACACATTTGTTATCTCCAGCTTTCCCCCATCAATCGATAAATCTTCATTTCTTGTAAAAGCATTGTACACCACTTTTGTCTTCTCAAGGTTCGTTTTTAATCCCACTTCTTTACTCTTGTCAGCAAGTTCCTGGATCATACTCTGCAGCTCTGATGGGGTAGTTGCAAAAATGACTATGTCATCAGCAAAACGAAGGTGAGTTAGATAATCTCCATTAATCTTTATCCTTTTGTTTTCCCAGTTCAGTGATGGAAAGACATTTTCCAATGTAGCATTAAAGAGCTTGGGAGATATGGTGTCACCTTGTCTCACTCCCTTTCCAATTTTTATGTGTGCTGTATTCTCAAACAGCGAGCTTTGCACTTGCATTTTCATAGATGTTAATAATATTAATGTATGCATCTTCAACAGTGCAGGATTTCAAAGCCATTGTAATTGCTGATGGTTTCACTGAATCAAAGGCCCTTTCATAATCGATAAAAGCCATGCACAATGGAAGTTCATATTCCCTCACTCTTTCAATTAGTTCTCTCAGTTCATGGATATGATCTATAGTGCTGTAGCCACTCCTGAATCCAGCTTGTTCTCTCGGTTGAGCCATGTCCAGTGTTACCTTCAAGCGGTGTGAAAGAACTTTAGTGAAGATTTTATAAACCACTGATAGGAGGCTGATAGGTCTGTAGTTTCTGAGATCCTCAATGTCACCTTTTTTATGTGGCAGGATCATTGTAGCATTGTTCCAATACTCAGGAATCTTCCCTTCATTAAGGCATCGAGTGAGAACTTGGGCGAGTACTGTTTCGATTTCTCCACTTGCTTCTTGTATGATGTCTATATTAGTAATTCCATCTCCTGGAGTTTTCCCTCACTTCATGTTCTTGATTGCATGTGCAACTTCTGCTGGGAGGACTGGAAGAACTCTGGTTCTGGTACCTTTCATGATGTCTGGAGTACATGTATCATCCCTTTCATATATTTTGGAGTAGATATCTTTCACTTTTGTCAAAATTTTGCCTCTATTTCTTGTTACAGAATTATCTTTTCTCAGTGCCATAATCTGCATTCTTCCCTTACTGAGATGCCCCTTTGCTATATCTTTAGGCTTTGGTTGTTTTCAATTGCTTTCCTAACTAGTTCACAATTGAATTTCCTTATGTCTTTAGTGATACTTTTTCGTACTGTCTTCCATAGCTCTATATATTCCACTTTGGAAGTCACATCTTCTTTAGTTGACCTCATCTCTCTTCTTTTTTGCATCAACATTTTGGTTTTTCCTGATAATTTGTTCACATGCAACTTGTTCTTAGACCCAGCTAATCTTGTAGCTGTTTCTATAAGAACTTTGGTTACTTTTCTGTTAACTTCAGAGATGTCCACTTCTTCCGAAGCTAGGCCTTCTAAAGCAGAGAATATATTCCTCAGTTCTAATTTGAAGGTATTATGATGCTTTTTAAGGTTGGTTATGTCAATAGACTTTGTTTGTTTTATGAGCTTGCCACGTTCAAGTTTAGCATTGAGGTGCATTTTACATCTCACCATTCTATGGTCACTACCTGTGTTCAACTTGTTCAGCACACTGCAGTCTTCCATTACAAATTTCTTGTTACACATAATAAAATCAATTTCACTTGTCCATCCATTGGGATTCCTCCATGTCCATTTCCTTTGCGGCTTTTTCTTGAAAAAGGAGTTCATGATGAAAAACCCTTCTGCTTCTGCAAACTCTACGAGAGTATTTCCACGTTGGTTTCTGTTGCTGTGACCGAATTTGCCTACTGAAGTTTCATTCTGTTGCCCAATTTTTGCATTGAAATCTTCCATAATTATCTTCAAGTGCTGCTTGCCTTTATTATTTAGATGACGAATTTCGTCATAAAATTCTTCAATTTCTTCTTCAGGATGACTTGTGGTGGGTGCATAAGTTTGAATAATCTGAGCCTGGTATCTTTTAGAGAGTTGGATAACGAGTTGTGCAGCTCTGTCAGAGGAACTTTCAACTTCTACAACTTTATCCTTCAGTTTCTTGTTTATTATAAATCCAACACCACTAGTTTTACCAGTATATGTCCCACGGTAGTAGAAGAGATGTCCACTTTTCAGTTAAATGAGATCTCCTTTTCTCCTTACCTCACTTAGCCAGACGATGTCCCACTTGATCCTTTGTTAGTTCCTTTTCCAATTCAAGGTCTTAAATCATTCGAAGATAGGGTGCGTCCATTGTAAGTAGTCAAGGTCAGCATCAAATAGCAGCCTAGTCCGGTTCTCCAGTGATTCTTAGCACCTTCTGCCTTCATGTCGCACTGGCCGCTGCCTTGGCCAGGTACATTCCAGCTGCCAGAGACTGAGGGCCAAGATTTAAGTTGTGGAGTCATTTTGGAGGGGTTGGCCATAACTTACCACGCTGGCCAAGCGGGTTGGTGAGTGTAGGATAGCATTTCCTCTAATCCCGATGGTATAGTTATACTGCTATTGGTGGTCGTCAGAGCCCCTTTAGTGGGAACAGGATGCACCACGAGAAGGCGGGGTTCACATTTGTCAAGAAGAGGCTGTGATGTTGCGCATCACCTGACCTTGCATCCCATATATACATATACACCCAAGAGCAGAGTCAAAGACTTAATTTACACCGAAGAATTTAAAACCAAATTTGTTTAACATACAATCTGAAGATCATGATGCGCAACGCAGCAGTTATTAATGTTCAGAAATCACACACTACTAAGTAGAGACTAATAAAAAAATTATTTAACAAGGACAAAATCAACAAAGAAAACCTCAAAACCCAACAGGCATGAGTAAAAAATAAAATAAAGTAACAGTAAACCTGAATGTAGAAAGTGTCGAGAATGCCGAGCCTTGGCTTTATCAAGGACCAGTAAAACTCTGCATTTTCTCACTTCCACAAAGACCTAGTTGGAAATGGGTTTCTGCAAAGCCATAGATGCAAGTTTAAATCCCACTAAAAATTTTAATTAACATAACCGCCCTCAAAGGTGCGTGAAGAATAATTTAGTAAAAGTTTCTGCATGCATCTATAACTTTCCTGGCCCAACCCATACTAGTCATCTGTCACAAAAAACAGAAAAACGATTTCAAAAAATTCACAAGTTGTGAGAAGGTTTGAACAAATCATCTGAAATATTCAGCTAAAACATGTGGTTGAGCAACCAAACTGCCCGAGAGGGAATTTAAACATGAAACACAATACTAAAAGTACTACAAAATCTTATTCCTTGTGGTAAAAAAGCATTTCCAAAAATGCCATAAAAATAAAAAATAAAAGAATAAAAATTACAACAGAGACTTGAAAGTAAACAGGATTTTTGTACCTACACTACAACTTCCACTAAAACGGACGTCATAAGAACAAAAAAAAAAAAAAAATTAAATGTTGCTTTGGAAAAAATTACATGAAGTTAACAATTAGTTGCAATATTTACAAAATATTCCAAGAGTGCTTTAAGAGTATAATCATTAATGAAGTTTTTATGCACCTACCAACAATGAAAAAGCATCGTTGACAACTAGTTCGATAAAACGGCAAATTACCCAAACTAAGTGTTTATAGACGCGCATAATTTCAAAAAATATGTGAAAGAGAAAACTTATAAAGATAGAAAAACAATTTGCACCAAAGCCTAATACGAAAAAATATATATTTTCCGCTGTTAACGTACACTATTAAACCTAGAAAGAAAAATGCACAAGAACAAAGGTTAGAGCTTACCTCCAATGCCTCTTCCTCTTAACAAGTGACTTAAGATGGCCGAACAACTTCCGTAGCCGCTCCCAAGTCTTCTCCACAGAAAAAGACACAACCCGTTAAATTTCCTCCAAGAAAATTACATAACTTACAATGAAGTCCTGCTTGTCCAGATAGAGTAGATTAACTCTCCAGAATACATGAAAAATATTATCAAATATACTCGTGGTGTATTTAATAATTTTTATATGTATTTAATTGCCTTAGTGTACTTCTACAGACACAACCAGTACCTATTTATTTTAACGTAAGTTTTACCATTTTTAGGTTAGCTATTCTAGAGAGAGAATGCCTAGTTTACTTTTTATTTATTTTTTTATTTTATTTTTTAATCAAATTATAAACTTTTTTTTTTTGCACTATTTTATTTTTTATTTTTAATAGGACTGTCCTGTCCATAGCACTACAGGTTCCTTTTGTTAGTTAATATGCATCCTCCAGACCAACTTCCAAGAAGGCTTTCATTGGACAGAATCATTTTATTAACTGTGTAGAAATTAAAACAGATCTGCTAACCTAACCCTATTATTCAGAACAATTTTTCTTAATATTCTTTTAATTTTTTATATAATAATACTCTATCAGCAAGTAAACAGAATACCTGTGAGTGTATCTCATTCTACAAGTGTCTGTAATCTATTCTTGTTCTTTAAGGAATATAAGTTCATTAAAAATAGCTCCTCGAGCTCAGATGACTACTTATACACTTATAGATATATTGATGATTTACTTTGTGTGAATAATTCAGAAGTTATAGAAAGTGATTTTACAAATATCTACCCCAGCTCTCTTAAATTGTGTAAAACTAACCATAGTAATCAAGAAGTAGATTTCCTAGACATAAACATTAAACTTGACAGAGGTAACTCATCCATCAGCCTTTTTGATAAAAGAGTAAATTTTCCTTTCAAAGTAATAAAATATCTGCACTGGAATAATAACATTTCGACCAAAGTAATTGAGAATGTACTGATTTCTCAGGTACTTAGAATTTCAAGAATTTGCAGCAACAATTTGGATTTTAATAACCACCTTAGAATCTTATTAAAGTTTTCTAGAAAACAAGATTCCAGCTCCTTTTATTAAAAGAATATTAAGGAAAAATGTTCTGAATAATAGGGTTAGGTTAGCAGATTTATTTTAATTTCTACACAGTTAATAAAATGATTCTGGCCAATGAAAGCCTTCTTGGAAGTACGTCTGGAGGATGCATATTAACTAACAAAAGGAACCTTTAGTGCTATGGACAGGACAGTACTATTAAAAATAAAAAATAAAAGAGTGCAAATAAAATCACACAAAAAAGTTTATAATTTGATTAAAAAAATAAATAAAAAGCAAACTAGGTATTCTCTCTCTAGAATAACTAACCTAAAAATGGTAAAACTTACGTTAAAATAAATTGGTACTGTTTGTGTCTGTAGAAGTACACTAAGGTAAATTAAATACATATAAAAATTATTAAATACACCAAGAGTATATTTGATAATATTTTTCATGTATTCTGGAGAGTTAATCTACTCTATCTGGACAAGCAGGACTTCATTGTAAGTTATGTAATTTTCTTGGAGGAAATTTAACGGGTTGCATCTTTTTCTGCGGAGAAGACTTGGGACCGTCCCTACTCCTACTTGGGAGCGGCTGCGGAAGTTGGTCGGCCATCTTAAGTCACTTGTTAAGAGGAAGAGGCATTGGAGGTAAGCTCTAACCTTTGTTCTTGTACATTTTTCTTTCTAGGTTTAATAGTGTACGTTAAAAGCGGAAAATATATATTTTTTCGTATTAGGCTTTGGTGCAAATTGTTTTTCTAACTTTATGAGTTTTCCCTTTCACATATTTTTAGAAATTATGCGCGTTTATGAACACTTAGTTTGGGTAGTTTGCCGTTTTATCGAACTTAGTTGTCAACGATGCTTTTTCATTGTTGGTAGGTGCATAAAAACTTCATTGTTATACTCTTAAAGCACTCCTGGAATATTTTGTAAATATTGCAACTAATTGTTAACTTCATGTAATTTTTTCCAAAGCATCATTTAATTTTTTTTGTTCTTATGACGTCCGTTTTAGTGGAAGTTGTAGGTACAAAAATCCTATTTACTTTCAAGTCTCTGTTGTAATTTTTTTTTATGGCATTTTCGGAAATGCTTTTTTACCACAAGGAGTAAGATTCTGTAGTACTTTTAGTATTGTGTTTCATGTTTAAATTCTCTCTCAGGCGGTATGGTTGCTCAACCACATGTTTTAGCTGAATATTTCTGATGATTTGTTCAAACCTTCTCACAACTTGTGAATTTTTTAAAATTGTTTTTCTGTTTTTTGTGACAGTTGAGTAGTATGGGTTGTCAAGTGATCTGAGGCACTGGCTTGATGACTATACCCTGGTTGCCAAGTGATCTGAGGCACTGGCTTTGAGTTCCTGGGTGGAGGCATACGTGGTACTTTTTATCAGATGGTGTTGTCTCTTCCCTGGAAACAGTGGCCCTAAATAAGGAACTGATGGCTTCCTGTAGCCCTAAGACTGGTTTGGCTTATGTTGGTCCTCGAACCTAAAAATAGTAGGGCCATTTCATATCTTGTTATTCAGTGCTTACCCGTTGGTTTGCATATGCATCTTATCATATTTAATGTGACCCATCAAACGTTTTTTTTTTTCTCTCTCTCTCACATTTTAATTACATGTAATATCCTCATGCGTTGCTTCATTAATTTTCAAGTAGGCAGAATCTGTCTCCGAGATAAGCTGAGAGTAGAAAATAACCTCATTACTTTTTGGTACAGAAATATACACACAGCAGCCACCGACTTAGAAATACTCATGCAAATTTACGCAAACATCGCTTACGGAGCGTGTATGCAAAATAAGTGGCCACATGGTCTGGGCAACTATTTTAGTCTGCTGCTCATCAGTAGTGTTGATCACAATGGGAAAAACAAATGATGATCTATCAGAGTGTGATAAAAGGGTCTACTGTGGATGCCCATTGGGCTGGAGTTATAATTTTGAAAACAGCAGAGCTGAATGGTTTCTCAAAAGGTGAGAAATCCTGTCTTTAATCAGCAGAAAAATAACCCACTTTGCTTATCTACAAGGTGTAAATGTGGCTGGACAATTTGTCAGGAACTAGATTGCCACTGTCTGTGACGCTTCTGCAGAGAAACAGGACTTTGCAGCAACTGAGGCATTCAATGAAGACTTCATATCCCACATCTCAGTGATGCGCAGGTAATTGAAGAGGGTCAGTATTGGCAGTCACATGCCTATAAGGAAACCACTGATTTCTGTGAAGAACTGTAAAGTTCATATACAGTGGTTTCAGGAACACTGGAAAAAGTCATGTGATCTGATGATTTGCAGTAGCGATAGTTTGGCAGTAATATATGGAGTAATTCACTCCATATTAGCAGTAAAAAACTTTTGTGTGCCAATCTGCCTTGCAAGTAGGTAGAAACTGGAGCCACTGGTAAGGTCAAGGCATGAGTTTTTACCTTTGATAGTGGTTATGGAACACAGAGTTCTACCAACTGCACTTCTGCACAGAGCCAAAGAGAACACGTAAGTTGAGATATTCTCTAACTGCAGAGCATACTTTTGTTGTCGCCACTTCTGTATTTAGTTAAACAACACCTTTAACATACATATCATTAAGCTGTTCTCTGAGATTCAGAGGTTGGCTCCTCAAAGAGAAAATATCTGCCAGATAAACATTTTACTGATGAAAATAGAGTTTACATTCTGTTTGTGTACCAGAGGTCTCCATACACAGCTTGAGCTTCACTGAAATCCATCATGCATCACACACAGGAAGTTTTAAGCACTTCGTACTCATAATCTTTTTCTCAAGCAGACATTTCTGAATATGGTACTCCCATGATTTCCTTGGCTTTCCTCTACCTTTCTTTCCTGCTACTTGGGCTGAAAAAATTCTCTTAGTAAGCACTGCATCACTCATACTTTCAACACGGACAAACCACCTAAGCACATTAGTCTCCACCTTACTAACAATATTTTGCATCACACAAAATATTACAGAACTGCAACACATCTTCACTCACATGATCGGAGCGTGTCTTGCCACAAACTCCCTGTAAGTAATGCATCTCTCCAGCACACGAGTGATTATTGCGTCTTTTGTGCAGTACCCAGGTTTCACTTCCATACATCAGAGTAGAAACAATTACAGTTTCATATACAGCCATTCAGGACTTACTCGAGAACCCAACATTCCTGTGAAATCCTCCTAAAGCAGCTATGACTTTCAATGAAGAATTCACTTGTCTACTAATTCTACGATCTAATTTGTTCTCTGTGTCAATCATGCTACCTAATTATACAAACTTATTCACCTGGCCAATCTCTGTACCATTTAGACTTATCTTGCATTCAGTACCACCAGTTCCTTGTTCAAAAACCATAACTTTGGTTTTGGTTTTTCCTTATTTGTACTCAGTTTGAATTTCACACAAACTTTGTACATCTGGGACAACATACTCTGCATCTCACTTTTGCTCTATATGAACAGGACCGTGTCATCAGCATAGAACAATCTGCACGCACAGAAATTACTAAGACATAAACCAGTATTGTCCATTTCAGCATCATGCTACCTAATTATACGAACTCATTCACCTGGCCAATCTCTATACCATTTAGACTTATCTTGCATTCAGTACCACCAGTTCCTTGTTTAAAAACCATAACTTTGGTTTTGAATTTTCCCCTATTTATACTCAGTTTGAATTTCACGCAGACTTTGTACATCTGGGACAACATACTCTGCAACTCACTTTTGCTCTATACCAACAGGACCATGTCATCAGCATAGAGCAATCTGCACACACGGAAATTACTAAGACATAAACCAGTATTGTCCATTTTAGCATCATGCATCCATAATGGAGACATTACACAACCTTGTCTGACTCCAGTGTGGAATGTGACAGAAATCCAGAATTCCAAGCTACACCAAGAGGCAACTTTAGATCTTTTGGGTCCCTAGGCGCAAGATCCAGCCCCTGCCCGCCCTCGTATCGCCTCAGAAATGTTCATCCGTCAGATAAAAAAATAATGTCAAGAAAAAGTCTTTACCTTTTTTAAAATGCCATTCTATCTTTCTAAGAAATATCTAATCACTTTGTGTATCCGTGCACATCAAATTCTTTTGTTTTTAGAGATATTTCAAAAGTTATTTTGGGGGGCTAATAGGAAATCAAAAGATACTAACAGGGTTCCCACTCAAAAGTAATAAAAAAATTCCCTGGCTTTTCCAGGTGGTTTTTAAAGTTTTCCAGAGTGGCATATTGCAAAGAATTGTTACATTTCATTCCATTCCATTAATTTTTCTCACCAAAGCACACACTTGTAAATTCTTTACGTAATTTGTCTTTATAAAATTACCTGCTTTTCATTAATAACAACTAACTGTGCACATTATTTTCTGCACCAAAGTTTCGTGAACTTTTGCGAATACTACCCATTAATTTTTCTCACCGAAGCACACACTTGTAAATTCTTTACGTAATTTGTCTTTATAAAATTACCTGCTTTTCATTAATAACAACTAACTGTGTACATTATTTTCTGTACCAAAGTTTCGTGAACTTTTGTGAATACTACCCACATGGAATTTGTAAATACATTCCCACAGAAACAGGTCACATGTAAAAAAAAATCTGTCAGTTGAATAGTTTCAGTTTTTCTGTAACAGAATATAGCTAAGCTTAATGATGGAATGGCTCTGTTCAAAGAAACGTGTTTCAAGAGAACCAACAGACAAAGGACTTTGGTCCATCATTTGGTTGGTTCTTTTGTGAAGTGTTTCTTCAAGCAGGAGTCATTGTGCTTAATTGTTCCATGTTATAACAACTGCCTGCAGAAATTCAACAAAAGCTTAATAACTGGCAATTTTAAAAATTCAATGTTGCATCTTTTTTTTAGAGAATAAAGGAAATACTTAATATAACTGAAAGTAAGATCTACCAAATTCTAGGCAGGCAGTAATTGCAAGCAGAAGTTTGAAATCTTGAAAAAATAAGT
This sequence comes from Macrothele yani, assembly GCA_039090855.1. Lineage (NCBI taxonomy): Eukaryota > Metazoa > Arthropoda > Arachnida > Araneae > Macrothelidae > Macrothele > Macrothele yani. The sequence goes on along the minus strand of CM076999.1, from coordinate 110,510,753 downwards.
TTTTTTAGCAAAATAAAGTATCCATTGATTTTTACAAGAAAAAAAGTGGGGTAATTTACCCTGAGTTTTGGAACCATTTTCAAATTCCCTGAGAATTCCAGGTTTTCCCAGTTTTCCAGGTTGAGTGGGAACCCTGACTAAGTTTGGTACTTTAAATATCCCATATACTTTATGAATTTACCCCTAAGAGCTGTCAGTCGAAAATTAAAAAAAAAATGAGGTTCTGTTGTGAAGAAACTGTTCAACTAAATGATTTAAACTGTTTATTTCAAAACAAGTACATCGATAAGAACTCAAAAATTTAGAGTATCAACAACAGGAAAAGAAAATTACAGAATATGTTACTAATATGAGAAAGCAAAATATCAATTGATAATACAAATAAAGTGGTCGCTGTAAGGATTGATTTGTTTCTGTCCGTGAAAACCAAAGCAAGACTGACAATCTAATTATACGTTTTCGGGGCCCCTCACACTCTGGGGCCCCCCTAGGTGCACCCCTAGTGCGCTTAGTTGGAAATCCGCACCTGGCTACACCCAGATTACAAAAAGGTTTGCATTATCATTATCTATCTATCTCTCTATATATATTGTATTAATGCATTTGGGTTGTGGAATAAAAAAGCATTTGAACTCAACAGGCTGTCCTGTTATGTATAAACTCTAAGTAGCAAATGCTTTTCATTGTCACTCATGAATTTATTTAATGACAGCTCTCTTCACCACAAAATTCGTGACATACAAAGGAAAATAAACACTGCAGTGAAAAGCAAACACTGTGTTATATCTACAGGGAGTCAACTTACTTTCACTTCCCTAAACAATGTGGGGGAAAAAATCCGCTATCCAAAAACTATGGGCACTTTTAAACAGTTGGCGTCTCATTCTCAGTACCAATAATGAAACAGACAACTCTTTTCAAATGCCGAAGGTTTTAGAAATGGAAATACTAAATCACAATCAGGACGCCTTTCAGTCATTCGCACATCGGGAAAGTATTGTGTGCCTCAAGGCGTCACACAATAGTGAATGTGTTAATGATGTAGTGAAAGTGCTTGTGTTTTATAGTTTTCTGCAGACAAAGTTCTGAAAGTAAAAATATGGAGATTTGTCTTCAGAATGAAAAAAAAAAAAAAAAAAAAAATCTGTAGATGAAAGAAACTCTCAACACTAGTGTTTAAAAATAATAAACTTAACAGATAATAAAGTATTCAATTCATTTATTTTGCTGAGCACAAAACAAGTGTTACAAAAATATCAAATGAAAAAAGCTCAGCAAGGAAGCAGGGGAAAAAGGCCAGCAAGGCCTGACTGGGTCCCCATGCTCCCTACACAAATTTTACACTTGCATTACCTATCATACCCCTATTGTAGGATGCTGATAACACTACAGAAAAGGTACGACCTTGCTACTGTTTGCCTGATAAAGTAATTAATCTGAGAACAAGGATTTGAAAATGTGGGGGACAGGGATCAGCACAATTTTTCTAAATACGATTCCAGATTTATTTTTTCAGTGGTAGCACACACACACCCACACGAGCTGAAAAATAATTTCACATAGTGTAATAATGAATGTACACATGTGCACAACTGAAGCCTGTTCATAATAATAAAGATGTTATTACCTAACAGAGATTACTTTCTACCAAACATTTAATGCATACACTAACACGGGTACAAACATTGTATGGTCAGATTTGATTAACTGATGCTTACCTATCATTTTTGGATAAGCTAGGTTCAAATTTTTCATAATTTCAATGAATTCTTCTTTGCTTTTGGATAAACGGGGGTTGAACTTCTTTTCTTCTCTTACAGTGGTTACAGTCTGACCTGGAATTTTTTTTTTTTTTTTAAGACTCAAGGCGGCAAAAAACTAGTAGTATATGAATGAAATACACAAACTATTATTATGAAACAAATTGTTTTAAGAGCAAAACAAATATGGATGTAAAAAAAAATGAGACATAGATAAACAAATTAAAAGTTTAATCAACTTTAACATTCAAGTAAAGGCACATATTAGAACAAGCCTATCATTGGGAAATTACACATTTTCAAATCTATTCATTTGCAACTAATTCAGAATTGTTTATGTAGGTATCCTACAAGTGTTTCTCAGCTTATTCATGTAATTTTTTTCCAGGAGTCACAATTTTTTCTGACAGTATGTCGGTATCCAAAACTTGGTTCCAATTAAACAGGGAGTCCCACTCGCTACTGTACCCAAATTTTTATTAATAACATCGTGAATAATTACAGTAATTGAATGATATTTGGTAAGAACATACCTTCATCCATGGAAAACAGAACCATATCATAAGAGATGTCGAAAGCGTCCGCCCTGTGCATCAAGACAAGCTTGAACATTAGACTCCATATTTCGGAAAGTTCGCTCCAGTTGTTCCCGCATAATCACTGCCTCGTAGATGTTGTTCTTCAATGTCTGTTGGCAGGCTCGTCATGACCTTGGATGTTGCGCATGTCAGGTTCATTATTCCCCGGGGTTAGTTCAGTTGTTTGTTTGTCACAAGGCTGATCATATGTATTAACAATGTCCTCCTGGTTAACTACACCCAAGCATGTGTTTCTTGTCCATATTTATTGGAAGAGCAAGTGTCAATGTGAATTTCATATGAAATTTGGATGTCAGACAGCACCAAGTAAACCATGTATTCTGCAGTTTGGTTAAAAAACTGGAGACCCATGGAACATTACATGAATTCCATGGAGGGGGTCATCCTGAAAAGTCAGAAACAGTAGTGCAGGATGTACAGCAAAGACTTCTTGGTTTGCCATGGAAATCTTTGTGTAGACTTGCCCAGGAAACTGGCAGGTCAAAGAGCATGTGTCACAGAGCAGTGAAGAAGGCTGCAATTTATCTGTACCATTTGTCTGCCGTTCATGAACTCAAAGAGCCAGACCAAGAGAAAAGAATGAGGTAAAGTCAGTGGTTTCAGGCATTTGTTGTGGAATGACCAGACATCTTGGATGACACCTTTTTTTACGACAAAGCGTGGATTCACTTATCAGGATACATAAATGCACAAAATATGCGTATGTGGGCAGCGGCAAATTCTCTCACATTTACTGAGAAACCACTTCACACACAAAAAATTGGGGTGTGTTGTGCACTGTCACACTGGCGGATCATTGGGCCCATCTTCTTTCAGGATAGGGTCACAACCGCCGTCTATATGGAAAATTTTCCAGCATTCGTTAATCAACTGCATCCTGAAGAGCTAACCATTGGATATTTTCAACAAGATGAGGAAAGTTGCCGTATATCACATGTGAGTATGGCTGAAGTTGAGTCATTCTTTGGAGATTGCATGAATTCCAAACGACTGTGGCCACCTCGATCTCCCAATCTACCCGCCCCTTCTTTCTCTGGGGGTATCTCAAATTAGTGATGCTTCAAAACAGCTGACAACCCTTGAGGCACTGAAGAACAACATCTGCGAGACAGTGGCAGCAACTATGCCAGAACAACTTGCACAAACTTTCTGAAACATGGAGTCTTGTGTTCAAGCCTGTTCTGATTCACAGGACGGACACTTTAAACATCTCTTATTATATGGTTCTGTTTTCCATGAATGAAAGTATGTTCTTACCAAATATCATTCAATTACTGTAATTATTCACAATGTTATTAATAAAAACTTGGGTAAAGTAGCGACTGGGACACCCTGTATATTCAGCTTTCTGTACTTCCTAGAAGACCAATGATTTCCGTAGTGACTACGAAGAATTCATAGCTCTTGGAAAGCCTGGGTATTCTGCAAAACAGTGCAGAGGCATGTAATGAAGCCTGTTTTTCACCCCATCGGTAGAGGACTGAGTTAATGTAAGCTGAGAAAGATTAACTCAAGTTAGCTTGCAGCAGACGAAGGGAAATGGAGAATTTTGAGAGGTGGATGGGAAAGTTCACTTCCCACTCACTAAATGAGCAATAGAAGACATTCAAAAAGTTTGAAGTACAGTAATTCCCCGAAGTAAAAATTAAATTTAAGGACTTTTCCAAGGTTCTGAGAGGAAATGAATGCTCCTTTGAGAAATTCTCAAATTCCAGGTGAACAAACTCTACTATTCGAGAGCCACCGTAGTATAGTGGCTAGAAGAGATAGCGTGTTGTGTGCTTCTGCAGATGGGTTCTTAAAATCATGAAATCAGAGAGGGCGCTGAAGACAGCTTTGATGCTATTGCTGAAAACTACGCTCATAGACATACGTGCTTCTCGTCCCGTGCAGTATACTAATTTCACTAAAACTTTACCAAAGAATCTTTTTTTATCCTGCAGTTATACTAAAAGTGGTGTCATGAGGATAGGTATAAGTGAATATTATTCCAAATGGTGAGTTTTTGGGAAGCTTCAACTTTATTCGGGAAATACATTACCTCACATTGAATCTATGTGTCACAAGGTTGGTTAGTACAAATACATTACAGGACACAAATTTTCTCCGTAATTTTTGGGATTTTTGTTCAATCATTGTATTGAATTCTTTTTTTTTTTTTTTTTTTTTTGATTGGAGGTTTAACGACCACCGTGAGCAACTCAAATGGGCTATAAGCAGTCGCCCGTCCCTAATTTAGGGTAACTGGTTCCAGGGAAGGGAGAGAGCCAGTGCCGTAAGACAAACACAACATCCATGCCTGACCGGGATTCGAACCCGGACCCCGTACGGACGAATGATCAGAGGCCAACGCCTTAGACCACTGCGCCACCGGGGCGGCTGTATTGAATTGAATTCAGTTCTGATCCTGTTACAACTCTTTTCTCTGTCTCTACAGGACACAAAATATTTAATTGGGTGTCACATGATACTGTACTTAGGCCTAAACTTCCCATGATAGTTTTTACATAACTTTGACAAAAAAAAAAAAAAAAGCAAAAAAACAACAACACCCAATTTCAAAATTTTTAGACAAAGTGTGATGACATATAAAAAACATATAAAAGATCTTGTGTACGGCGTGTAATGGATATCAGTGAAGCACGAGTTGTATGTCAAGATCGCTGTAAATGGCGAAGTTTGATATGACAACAATAAGTAAAAATATCTGGAAGTTTGTATTTCTTTTTGGAGCTAACCTCTGAATCTCAGAGAACAGCTTAGTGATATGTATGTATGTATGTATGTATGTATGTATGTATGTATGTATGTATGATGTGACGACATATAAAAGACGCAAAAAAAAATGGCATACTTAACTAAATAATTTACGAGTGGCTGCCAACTTGATTTAGGGCAAGTAAAAAAAATTCCATTCGTTCCACCTTGCCTCATCTTTCGGCATGAAAAATAGTTACCTTTTGTTTACAGGACCTGTTGTAACCAGTGTTGCATCCTGGTACAAAACACGTCCTCAATGTTGCATATTTATTACTACTGCTTTTCGTAACCAATCTAACAAATACATCCCTTTTTTCAATCGCTATCCACGAACCACACCCTAGAAAAGCTTGCTTATGTTTAGAAATCATAGCATCGAAACTCGCAGGGGCGCCATCTCACGGTTTCATGAAAAGAGGGAACTAAAATTTAAAGTGTGGTATTAATGCATGGTTTGGCCCAAGGAAAGTGATTGGAATGTGCGTGTAAACGTTTGCTGCTGTGGTCAGTCGTCTGCCTTCTGCGACGTGAGAAGCATGGCTTTTGAAGAGCTACGTTGGAACATTCAATTTTGTCAGCGTTTGGGTAAAACAGCTGCAGGGACCTTAGAAATGCTTTTGAAGGCATATGGTCACTCTATGATGGTGAGATTGAAGGTGCGCAAGTGGTATCGGCGTTTCAAAGAGGGCCGAGAGTCCATCACAGATGATGAGCCCCGTGGTCGACCTGTGACTGCACGGAGTGAGGAAAACGTTACGTTGGTGGCTCCGTGTGTTTGTCAGGATCGTCGCTGAACCATTGAGGAAACTGCTAATGCAACTAGCTTATTGGAGCCCACATGCCAGCGCATTTTGACGGAGGATCTCAACATGCACCGCGTGTGTCAGCACATTGTCCCTCGACTTTTGACCTCCGAACAAACGGACGCGGATATCGGGTGAATTAATCAACACAGCCGAAAGCGATCCTATGTTTTTGGATAACATCATCACAGGTGATGTAATGTGGTGCTACTTGTTTGATATTCAACCAGCATGCTTTTCCAACATGGAAATCAGTTTTCACCATGATCAAAGAAATTCAGGCAGGATCGCAGTAAAGGGAAAGTCATGCTGGAGATGTTTTTTATTCTTATGGCATTGTCTATTCCGAATTTATTCCTGAGGGCACAGCAGTTAACAAAGAACATTATTTGGACATTTTATGTTGCTTGCAGGAGTTAATCCGTCGTAAACGGCCGGAGATGTGGTGAAGCGGACAATGGTACTTTCTCCATGACAACACGCCTGCATATCAGTCCTTACTGGTCACACAGTTTCTCACCAGAAATCACACTAATGTGCTTCTACATCACACCTATTCACCTGACTTAGTCCCCTGCAATTTTTACCTTTCCACTGATGAAACACAATCTGCAGGGGCATAATTTTATGTGAACAAATGAGGTAAAAACAGCAATGCAGGAGGCATTATGAGGAGTTGCAAAACATGGCTTTCAGCAATGCTACCAGAAGCTTTACGAGGGGCTGCGAAACATGGCTTTCAGCGCTGCTTCCAGAAGCTTTACGACGGTTGCAAAACATGGCTTTCAGCAATGCTTACAGAAGCTTTATGAGGGGTTGCAAAACATTGCTTTCAGCACTGCTTCCAGAAGCTTTACGAGGGGCTGCAAAACATGGCTTTCAGCGCTGCTTCCAGAAGCTTTACGACGGCTGCAAAACATGGCTTTCAGCAATGCTTACAGAAGCTTTACGAGGGGTTGCAAAACATTGCTTTCAGCAATGCTTCCAGAAGCTTTACGAGGGGCTGCAAAACATGGCTTTCAGCAATGCTACCAGAAGCTTTACCAGGGGCTGCAAAACATGGCTTTCAGCAATGCTTCCAGAAGCTTGACGAGGGGCTGCAAAACATGGCTTTGAGCAATGCTTCCAGAAACTTGACGAGGGGCTGCAAAACATGGCTTTCAGCAATGCTACCAGAAGCTTTACGAGGGGCTGCAAAACATGGCTTTCAGCAATGCTTCCAGAAGTTTTACGAGGGGCTGCAAAACTTGGCTTTCAGCAATGCTTCCAGAAGCTTGACGAGGGGCTGCAAAACATGGCTTTCAGCAATGCTTCCAGAAGCTTGACGAGGGGCTGCAAAACATGGCTTTCAGCAATGCTTCCAGAAGCTTTACGAGGGGCTGCGAAACATGGCTTTCAGCAATGCTTCCAGAAGCTTTACCAGGGGCTGCAAAACATGGCTTTCAGCAATGCTACCAGAAGCTTTACGAGGGGCTGCGAAACATGGCTTTCAGCAATGCTTCCAGAAGTTTTACGAGGGGCTGCAAAACATGGCTTTCAGCAATGCTTCCAGAAGCTTGACGAGGGGCTGCAAAACATGGCTTTCAGCAATGCTACCAGAAGCTTGACGAGGGGCTGCAAAACATGGCTTTCAGCAATGCTTCCAGAAGCTTGACGAGGGGCTGCAAAACATGGCTTTCAGCAATGCTTCCAGAAGCTTGACGAGGGGCTGCAAAACATGGCTTTCAGCAATGCTACCAGAAGCTTTACGAGGGGCTGCAAAACATGGCTTTCAGCAATACTTCCAGAAGCTTTGCGAGCACTGGCAAAAGTGCATCGTCGCCCAAGGGGATTATTTTGAAGGTGGTTGCGCATCGGTGTTCTAAGGTATTCAAGATAAGGAACTACACACCAAGTCCCCAAACTTCTGGATCCTACATCGTATAGTGATATTTAACAACCACAGGGGGTAGAGGAAACATTGAAAGAAGAGGAATTTAAGATTACAGGGCTATGTTTAACTTCCGTTTTCGGAATTTGTCAACTCCATTTTCACTCTATAACAAACATTTATGCAATAAAATGATATTTAACAGCAATACAGGGCTGAGGGGATTTCGCCAGAAAAAAAATTACGAGAGAAATCTTCGCTCCGGTTTTGGAAAGTTTTGAAAGACGGAAAACTTGCATCCACGATGGGCAGTCTGCGCGAGAGGATTTAATAAGGGTTTGGTGATATTATTTTTGTCTGCAGCATCAAAATAAAAATCTATGACATAGGCAGCACGTTGCTGCGATTCTGCTACCAGCCTCTGAAGAGGGACACAACTAGCACCTAATATTCCAGAAATGGGAGACCAACACTGAGTAACAATCAAGGCGAATGTTGCCTGGCACATGCAGACTACAACATATGGCTCCTGGACACTCTGAGAAATGTTTCTGACCCTGCCGTTTAGCACATACTCTTGTGAATGGGACTAAGGAGGAAGTGGCCCATTCATGTGCCTATGTTTAACAACCATTATTGACAGCTCTGTCTGCAGTGTAAATGGAAGCATTATGACTGGACATCTGGAAAACAGTCACTCTGCACTGGTGAGTCTAGGTTCCAGTTCCAACATGCCAATGGATGGGTCCATATTTGATGTAGTGGACTGAATCACACTGCTGCTGGTTCCAGCTCCAATGCACAGACTCATATTTGGTGCTGTGGACTGAATCAGAAGGCTGGTGGTACCAGCTTCAACACGCCAATGCATTGGTTCATATTTGATGCAGTGGACTGAATCACACTGCTGCTGGTTCCAGCTCCAATGCACAGGCTCATATTTGGTGCTGTGGACTGAATCAGAAAGCTGGTGGTACCAGCTTCAACATGCCAATGCACAAGCTCATACTTGATGCAGTAGACTGAATCAGAATGCTGGAGGCACCAGATCCAACACACCAATGGACAGGTTCATATTTGTTGCAGTGGACTGAATCAGACTATTGATGGTTCCAGCTCCAACATGCCAATGGACATGTTCATATTTGATGCAGTGGACTGAATCAGACTACTGGTGGTCCCAGCTCCTGCATGTGAATAGTTGGATCCATATTTAATGCAGCAGACTGAATCAGACTGCTGGTGGTCCCAGATTCAACATATCAATGGTTGGATCCATGTTTGAGGCAGTGGACTAAATCAGACTTCTGGGGTTCCTGCTCCAACACGCCAATGGACAGATTCATATTTGATGCAATGGACTGAATCAGACTGCTTGTAGTCCCAGCTCCAACATGCCAATGGATGGTTCCATATTTAATGCGGTGGACTGAATCAAACTGCTGGTGGTAGTATCATAGTATGGAGATTATTCTCACAAACATCACAGAGTCCCTGCTGAACACATCGTCACCATGAGATCTTACCTAGGCATAATTTAAGACCAAGTTTTCCCCTTTATGGTGACTTTGCATATAGATGCCATTTGACTTTTTCAACAAGACAAAGCCTCAGTAGATGTGATTCAAAAGGCTAAAGTATAACTTTTGCTGAAGACAAACACTATTGCGAATTAGAGAAAGGTTAACTTTGTTTATATGGTACATAAAGTCACAGGAGATTGTATTAAAAACTGTACTGATATCAGTAAAGACAAAGTTTTGAGATGCAGCTGTTTGATACTACTGCACCCTTAAGTTGGAAAGGACAACAAATAATAGATGTTACATATATAGGTCTATTTTATGTTGTAGGAGTGCCACTCTTTAATCGAAAAATGCATTAACTAATTTGGTGTGGGACATGTTTTGTTATTGTTTTTAACAAACTGAAAGTTAATGTTTTGAGTTGACTTGATCATATAATAACTGCATAAGAATTAAAAATACAAAAAGCAGCATAAATTGTCACTTGGAATTTGAAGACACTCAGAGTTATAACTTACCTTTATAGTCATGAGCAGGATATAAAAGGTAATGATCAGGCAGGCTAAATATATTTTTATGAACAGAATTATACAACTTTTCTGAATCACCTATGGAAATAAAAACTATATGTATGAGAACTGCAAAACATCACTGCATACATAATTACACTCAAAACTCAAGACAATAATCAGTTCAGATTTCTTACAGCACACAGCATATTCTCCGTTTATGAACTAAAGTTTAAAACAAATTTTACTACACAATTCAAATAACAAAAAAATTCAATCAATACCAAAATAAACTTTTTTTAGCTTTCTGCAAAGCACAAAGTTTGTTTACTTAATGGGTTTTTATGGCTACTCAAAACAACCTTTGATTGTGGTGCCTCTTCAATTTGGAAAAGAGCAGACTGAACTCAAAACAAAACAAAGAAGGATGGCTCTTAACAGTGACCTTAAAATAGTACAAGGTTGATTCTTAAAAGTGAGCTCAAAGCAAAACAGAAAAGGCCTATTCTCAAAAAGTTAAGTCAAAATGAAACAAAAGTGGTCGATTCTGAAAAAGTCAACTCAAAACAAAACAAAAAGAAGGCCGATTCTTAAAAGTAAACTCAAAATAAAACAAAGTCGATTCTTAAAAGTGAACTCAAAACAAAACAAAACAAAGGTGGCTGATTTTCAAAGTGAGCTCACAACAAAACAAAGACTTATTCTTAAAACGCAACTCAAAACAAAACAAAAACAGCTGATTCTTAAAAGTCAACTTAAAACAAAAGGAAGAACCCTGGGTTCTAAAAAACCTCCCTTTGCCTCAGAAGCAGTGCAGAGTTTAGTTTGTGAGGAGAATAATTTAAAACTTTACAGCCTCATCAATGGCAGAACAGTCAAAAGCATTGGCTTCTGGCTACTTGTCCAAACAGGGCTCAGGTTTAAGACCTGGACGAGGCACAAGTGATGTGCTAGTCATAATGCACTGTCCCTCTTCCTTCCCTGGGACCAGTGGCTCCACAATTAGGGAGGCAGGCATGAAAGTGGTTGCCTCGCCTACTAATTTCACCATCCAATTTGTTCTCTCTGTCAAACATGCTTCCTAAATACACAAACTCATTCACCTGGTCAATCACCACGCCATTTAGATTTATCTTGCATTCCGTACTAACAGTTCCTCACTCAAAAACCACAACTTTGGTTTTCCCCTCATTTATACTCAGTTTGAATTTCATATAAACTTTGTACATCCAGGACAACATACTCTGCAACTCACTTTTGCTCTCTGCCAACAGGACTGTGTCATCAGCATACAACAATCTGCACACACAGATATTACCAAGACATAAACCAATATTGCCCATCTTGGCATACATGCATCCATAAATATACAGGGCAGCGTTCGAATTACCCAGTGGTCAGCTGGCCATTGGCCAGTAAAACTTCCGTTGGACCACTGGACTATTCATTTTACTGGCCCTGATGGCTAGTAATTTTTTTTTTTTTTCCTAATTTGTCACAAGTTAAAAAATGAATTTCTATTTCTTTTACCTTGCTGTATGGTTTTCTTTTCAGGCTGAAAACTAATGATAGGTTTAAAAACAAATATTTGAGATAATTCCATTGAAATGATACGTTATTTTCTACATACTTACAGTATATTGTAAATGTCTTTATTTATTATTTTTTTTTCCTAATTTGTCACAAGTTAAAAAATGAATTTCTATTTCTTTTACCTTGCAGTATGGTTTTCTTTTCAGCCTGAAAACTAATGATAGGTTTAAAAACAAATATTTCAGATAATTCCATTGAAATGATACATTATTTTCTACATACTTACAGTATATTGTAAATGTCTTTTATCATTATTTTTTTTTTTTACGGACCAGTGGTTTGCAAATTCTAGCGGTCTGCTGGGCCTGTAGAAGATTTATTTCTAACACTGCAGGGTAATTCAAAATGATTGCCCCAATTACAAATGACAATATTTGGTTTATGAAACTTAGCTATAGAGATCACATTGTTGCACAATAAAGAAGGAAGTTTAGAATTCTGTTTCCATACCTTAAAAATGTTCTATGCGACTCCCCTGGGTCACACGGACATCATCTAAACGGTAATCCATTTCACGCCATACATTATGAAGCATGTCCGTAGTCACTGATGCCAGTTCTAGCTGAAAGTGCATCTTTAGTTCTTGCAGTGTTCTCAGCAAAGGTGGCACATACACATGGTCTTTGACATACCCCCACAAAAAGAAATCACAAGGAGTAAGGTCCGGAGACCTGGGGGACCACTTGCAGAAAACCCTGACATCCTGCCCACAATAACCAATCCAACGGTTTGGAAGAATTCCGTTCAAAAATTGGCAAACGTGCATATTCCAATGTGGGGGTGCTCCATCTTGCTGTAGGATGTAGTCCCCGGAATCATCATCCAGTTGTGCAAGTAGCCATTTTTGAATCATATCTAGATAAACGTTACCTGTTTTCTGTATCTTCAATTAAGAAAAAATGTTCAGAGACCTTCACACTGGAAACTGCGCAGAACACATTGACTTTCGGTGAGTCACGCTCATTTCAATCACAGCAACAGGTTTTTCTGTGCCTCATATGTGCGTATTGTTGCGGTTTACCTTGCCACTGATATGAAAGGTAGCTTCATCACTAAAAATTAGGCATGAAGCAAATGTGTCTACCTAAATGGCTTTCTGCATGATTTCAGCAAAGGTAGCACGCCGTACTTTGTCATCAGTCTTTAGTGCGTGCAAAATTTGAACTCTGTAGGGTTTCATTTGCAGCTTCTGTTTAAGAACACGCCAAACAGTTGTTTGTGGCATTTGCAGCTGACGCGGTAAGTTGACTTGCGTGGACTGCGTTTAAAACACTGATGAATTCTGTCAACAGTAACCTCTGAAACATGTGGTCGGCCAGTACTCTTCCCTTTACGAAGACATCCTGTTTCTACAAACTGCCTATACTCTTAGCATCTGGGGGAGCACCTATGTAGCAATTATGGAACATTATCTCCACTGTAACAACAGAATGACACTTTTCAAACACCAGCACAAAACGCCTTTTCTGCTGCAGTCGCCATTTCTTCCTACTGGCTTTAGCGCACGGGCAGCTCACTGTCCTACGTCACCATAGCAACACAGCAGTAGGTTCCAATAAAATTCTCAACTTCCTTCTTTCTTGTGTAGGGATATCAGCAGTCTATTTATCTTCATAAACGTGTTATTCTCATTTGTAATCAGGGCAATCATTTTGAATTACCCTGTATTAAACAGCCATGGGGACATTACACAACCTTGCCCAACTTTTGCACCAATAGAAAATCATTTTGATACAACACCATTCACTCGTACACAAGCTCTACTGCCAGCATACATGGCTTTCACACTATTAAGTAGATTCCCAGTAACATCATATTCATTTAACACCTTCCACAGAAGCATCCTATTTACTCGATCGTAAGCTTTCTCTAAATCTATGAAGACAGCAAAAACTTTCTTACCAACAGCCAGATACTTTTCAACCATTGTGCGTAATGCAAAAATTTGATTAGTGCAGCCTTTGCCAGGCATAAAATCACTTTGAACATCCCACACTTTCTCTGATGTAAGACCTCGTACCTTTTCAAAAAAGACCTTACCAAACACTTTCCCTGGCACACTCAGCAAGCTAATACCAAGACAGTTCTTGCATTCAGTCTGATCACCCTTTCCCTTATACAAGGGAACAATGATAGCATCCCTCCAATCCTGAGTGACTATTCCTAACTCTCAGCACAACTGGCAGATTTCAGTTAACCAGTCAATTACCAATTACAGAGTCACCACCATATTTCAACATCTCTGCAGTTATGCCATCAACTCCCAGAGCCTTACCAGTCTGAAGAGATTTTAGAGCTTTACACACCTCTTCTCTTGAGATTCTCCCTGTGCTTCTATCAGTCCAGAGATGTCTGATAGCTGTGTTAATCATCATGACATATTTACCAAGTATTATGATTCTGATGCTCGTAACACTCAGATCATCATCATCATCATTGTCAACCATTATCAATCCACTGCTGGACGAAGGTCTCCCCAAGTTTCCTCCACAACGGTCTGTCTTGTGCCAGTCTCCTCCATGTCACTCCCGCATACTTTCGAATTTCATCCACCCATCTTCCATGTGGTCTTCTTCTGGGTCTTTTCCTGTCCCTTGGAATCCAATCTAAAATTTCGGCTGTCCATCGATGGTCTGTTCTTCTGGCAGTATGTCCAGCCCATTGCCATTTCAGGGATTTAACTCTGATCATGATGTCTTCCACTCTTGTCATTTTTCGGATCCACGTGTTCCTCTTCTTATCTCTCCTGGTTACACCAAGCATGCACCTCTCCATGCTGCTTTGAGTTGTCTGCAGCCTTTGTATGTCTCTTTTAGCTAAGGTCCACGTCTCTGCACCATACGTAAGCACTGGAAGGATGCATTGATCAAACACTTTTCTTTTAAGACATAATGGCATATTGCTCTTGAAAATTATGCTGTTTCTTCCAAAAGCTCTCCAGGCAAGTTTTGTACGCCGATTAATTTCTTCACCAATGTGACCCTCACTTGATATCTGCTGTCCAAGATAAACGTACGTGTCTGTTATCTCCAGCTTTCCTCCATCAATCGATAAATCTTCATTTCTTGTAAAAGCATTGTACATCACTTTTGTCTTCTGAAAGTTCATTTTTAATCCCACTTCTTTACTCTTGTCAGCAAGTTCCTGGATCATACTTTGTAGTTCTGATGTGGTAGTTGCAAAAATGACTATGTCATCAGCAAAACGAAGGTGGGTTAGATAATCTCCATTAATCTTTATCCCTTTTGTTTTCCCAGTTCAGTGACTGAAAGACATTTTCCAATGTGACATTAAAGAGCTTCGGAGATATGGTGTCACCTTGTCTCACTCCTTTTCCAATTTTTATGTGTGTTGTATTTTCAAACAGCCGAATCTTTGCACTTGCATTTTCATAGATATTATTAATAATATTAATGTATGCATCTTCAATACCGCAGGATTTCAGAGCCATTGCAACTGCTGATGGTTTCACCGAATCAAAGGCTTTTTCATAATAGATAAAAGCCATGCACAATGGAAGCTCATATTCCCTCGCTCTTTCAATTAGTTCTCTCAGTACGTGGATATGATCTATTGTGCTGTAGCCACTCCTGAATCCAGCTTGTTCTCTCGGTTGAGCCATGTCCAGTGTCACCTTCAAGCGGTGTGAAAGAACTTTAGTGAAGATTTTATAAACCACTGATAGGAGGCTGATAGGTTTGTAGTTCCTGAGATCCTCAATGTCACCTTTTTTATGTAGCAAGATCATTGTAGCGTTGTTCCAATCCTCAGGAATTTTCCCTTCCTTAAGGCATCGAGTGAAAATTTGGGCGAGTACTGTTTCGATTTCTCCACTTGCTCCTTGTATGATGTCTACAGTAATTCCATCTTCTCCTGGAGCTTTTCCCCGCTTCATGTTCTTGATTGCATGTGCAACTTCTGCTGGAAGGACTGGAAGAACTCTGGTACTGGTACCTTTCATGATGTCTGGAGTACATGTATCATCCCTTTCATATAATTTGGAGTAGAAATCTTTCACTCTTGTCAAAATTTCGCCTCTATTTCTTGTTACAGAACCATCTTCTTTTCTCAGTGCCATAATCTGTTTTTTCCCCTTACTAAGATGTCCCTTTGCTATCTTTAGGCTTTGGTTGTTTTTCAATTGCTTTCCTTACTAGTTCACAGTTGAATTTCCTTACGTCTTCATTGATACTTTTTCGTACTGTCTTGCATAGCTCTATATATTCCACTTTGGAAGTCACATCTTCTTTAGTTGTCCTCATCACTCTTCTTTTTTGCATCAACATTTTGGTTTTTCCTGATAATTTGTTCACATGCAATTTGTTCTTAGACCCAGCTAATTTTGTTGCTGTTTCCATAAGAGCTTTGGTTACTTTTCTGTTAACTTCAGAAATATCCACTTCTTCCAATGTTAGGCCTTCTAAAGCAGAGAATCTGTTCTTCAGTTCCAATTTGAAGGTATTATGGTGTTTTTTAAGGTTGGTTATGTCAATACATTTTGTTTGTCTTATGAGCTTGCTACGTTCGAGTTTAGTGTTGAGGTGCATCTTACATCTCACCAATCTATGGTCACTGCCTGTGTTGAACTTGTTTAGCACACTGCAGTCTTCTATGACGAATTTTTTGTTACACATAATAAAATCAATTTCACTTGTCGTCCCATTTGGATGTCTCCATGTCCATTTCCTGTGTGGCTTTTTCTTGAAAAAGGAGTTCAAGATGAAAAACCCTTCTGCCTCTGCGAACTTTTTTTTTTTTTTTTTTTTTTTTTTGATTGGAGGTTTAACGACCACCGTGAGCAACTCAATGGGCTATAAGCAGTCGCCCGTCCCTAATTTAGGGTCACTGGTTCCAGGGAAGGGAGAGAGCCAGTGCCGTAAGACAAACACAACATCCACGCCTGACCGGGATTCGAACCCGGACCCCTTACGGACGAATGATCAGAGGCCAACGCCTTAGACCACTGCGCCACCGGGGGCGGCCCTCTGCGAACTCTACGAGAGTATTTCCACGCTGGTTTCTGTTGCCATGACCGAATTTACCTACTGAAGTTTCATTCTGTTGCCGTTTCCTATTTTTGCATTGAAATCTCCCATAATTATCTTCAAGTGCTGCTTACCTTTATTATTTAGATCACGAATTCCCTCATAAAATTCTTCAATTTCTTCTTCAGCATGACTTGTGGTGGGTGCATAAGTTTGAATAATCTGAGCCTGGTATCTTCTCGAGAGTTGGATAACGAGTCGTGCAGCTACAAAGAATGCTATTTGCTTTAATAAAGTGTGACACCAGTCTCCTAAATGCAAGCAATTTAGAAAGTCAGTTCAACTGCATATTGAAGACCATCCAATCAAACAAAGAATGCTATTTGCTTTAATAAAGTGTGACACCAGTCTCCTAAATGCAAGCAATTTAGAAAGTCAGTTCAACTTCATATTGAAGACCATCCAATCAAACAAAGAATGCTATTTGCTTTAATAAAGTGTGACACCAGTCTCCTAAATGCAAGCAATTTAGAAAGTCAGTTCAACTTCATATTGAAGACCATTCAACCATCGAAGAATGCTATTTGCTTTAAGAAAGTCCATATTGTTATTATTATACTTGCGTGCATGTGTTCCTCTTGCATTTTGTTGTGGAACTATTTATATCACATAGTGGCACTTAAAAACTTCTAAGCACCCTAAAAAAATAAGCACTTTTTAAGGATTTTTAAGGGTTTATAAGGACACCGGGAACCCTGTTTCAACAATGCTTTTCATTGTTGCATTTTCAGAAGAAAAACATTGACACTAATACTTATGTTCTGACATATTATGAACTTCCATAACGGAATTACTGATTTCATATTTCACTAAGTACAGGTAAGAATGGTACTGCAGTACTGTGATTTATGAAAATATCATTGTCAACTATTATCAATCCACTACTGGACGAATGTCTCCCCAAGTTTCTTCCACAATGGTCTGTTTTGAGCCAGTCTCCTCCATGTCACTCCCACATTCTTTTGAATTTCAACTACCCATGTGATCTTCTTCTTGGTCTTTTTCCTGTACCTTGGAATCCAATCTAAATTTCGGCTGTCCGTCGATGGTCTGTCCTTCTGGCAGTATGTCCAGCCCATTGCCATTTCAGGGATTTTACTCAGATCATGATGTTTTCCACTCTTTGTCACTTTCCTTATCCATGAGTTCCTCTTCTTATCTCTCCTGGTTACACCAAGCATGCACCTCTTCATGTTTCTTTCAGTTATCTGCAGTCTTTGTATGTCATTTTTAGTTAAGGTCCATGTCTCTGTTTCATATGTAAGCACTGGAAGGATGCAATCATTAAACATTTTTCTTTTAAGACATAACGCATATTGCTCTAAAAAATTGTACCATTTCTTCCAAAAACTCTCCAACCAAATTTTATATGCCGATTAATTTCTTCATCAATGTGACCCTTGCTTGATAACTGTTTCCCCAGGTAAATGTAGGAATCAGTTACCTCCAGCTTTTCGCCATCATTTGATAAATCTTCATTTCTTATAAAAGTATTGTACATAACTTTATGAAATACAGATGAGATAGTAATTAATTAGTCTGTTACATACCTTGCTGGAAGTCTGTTCTTCCACAACCTCTAATCAGCAATGCATCACCAGTAAAGGCCATGCTCTTCTCATGGCAAACATATGTCATACAACCTAGAGAAGAACAATGACACACATTAAAGAATATACTGAAATCTTACACTTAAATTATGAAAACATAAATGTGGTGAACAAATTATGTTTCCTGGTTTACTTAGATGTAAATAGATTACAATTTTCAGCCTCAAAATGAAACTAGGAGATATAGAAGATGCTCACTAGATTAAGGAGTTATTTTCTTAGAGCAGATGTTCCAGACTTCTTGTTGCTTTTCAAGGCCTGTCTTCACGGCTACCACAAAACCAATTTTAAAATATGAAGGAAAGGGCATCATTGCCAGATCCTCAAACTTAACTCCCAGATTTCAAGTTTTTCTTTGTACGGTGAGTTGTGAAAGGCTTACATACAAACATTCTCTCATGTGATTCACAACTGGAGCACTATCTCCATTTTCAACAGCTAAGGTCCATTATTTTGGAAAGAAAGTAATGTCCAATAAAGAGGTATCCGAAGTCCAAGCCCGTGCCATGGTGCACATTGGCCACTGAGATTGCGCAGCACACTGGTATGATATCAGCAGGTAGGTGGCTTAAGTCAGTGGCAGTTAGCCGTCAGAAGACAAAGAGTGAAAGTGCCAGCCAGCATGGAAGTGGACAAGGAGCACATCCACCATTGCATGCTCTTATGAGTTTCGTCATGGTAGAACCCCCGCAAGTGTTGTAAGGAATATTACCAGTGTGCATCCCAATGCCATATCCCCATCGTCAGTGCTGTCATTGGTTCAAACAGTTTCGAGAGGGATATTTTGACCTGGCAAACCGCCCCAAAGCCGGAAGAACCACAACAGTGGATATAGACACGTTGAAGACCTTAATGGAGACCAGCTCTCGTGGTTGGCCGAACAGCTGGTGACTACCCATACGAGCATTCTCCCGCACCTGCATCAACTTAGCAAGGTGCACAAGAGGGGAATTTGGGTACCCCATCAACTCACAGTTCAACAGAAAGCAAATCGCATGAGTGCATGCATTTCTTTGCTTACACATGACCAAGCTGAACTATTCTTGGACAGCATTGTGACAGGTGATGAGAAATGGGTCCTGTGTGACAATTTCAGCACCCAGAAACAGTGGTTGGACCCAAAACACAAGCCCACACCGCCTCCCAAAGCCAGCTTACACCCACGTAAGGTTCTGCTGTCTGTTTGCTGGGATACAAGAGGTGTCATGCTTTTGAGCTGCGCTGCTTCCGGATATCACCACGGATGTGTACTGCCATCAACTGGACGATGTGCACACATTGCTCACATCGAAATGACCAGCCTTGCTGAACCGCAAGGGCGTCCTACAGCAGGATGGAGCAATGCCTCGCACAGCATGGGTGACCTATCAAAAGATCAGGGACCTGAGCTGGGAGCTGTTGCAGCTCCCAGCGCCTATTCCCCAGACATTGCCCCAAGCAAGATCAGGGACCTGAGCTAGGAGCCGTTGCCGCACCTAGTGCTGATTCCCCAGACATTGCGCCAAGCAAGATCAGAGACTTGAGCTGGGAGCTGTTGCCGCATCCAAGGCCTATTCCCCAGAGATTGCCACAAGCAAGATCAGGGACCTGAACTGGGAGCCGTTGCCACACCCAGCGCTTATTCCCCAGACATTGCCCCAAGCAAGATCAGGGACCTGAGCTAGGAGCCGTTGCCGCACCTAGCGCTGATTCCCCAGACATTGCGCCAAGCAAGATCAGAGACTTGAGCTGGGAGCTGTTGCCGCACCCAGCACCTATTCCCCAGAGATTGCCACAAGCAAGATCAGGGACCTGAGCTCGGAGCTATTGCCACACCCAGCGCCTATTCCCCAGACATTGCCCCAAGCAAGATTAGGCAATATTTAATACAGACATTTGACATAGACCAGGAACATCAGAGGTCATCGCTCTTTCCATGTTTATACGTGAGTCAGGGAAAAATTCTCATTGGCCACCACTGGGAATCGAACCCAGGGTCTTCCAGTTACGTGCCGGATATGCTAAAATTTGATGTTCCTGGTCCACGTCAAATGTCTCTATTAATTATTCATTCGCCTTCTAATTATTTGTTCAGTTGCTGCTTACCATCTTAGGTGAATCACCAGCATTGTGCGGGGTTTCTAGAAGCAACCTGTGAAATTGGCTTGGCAGTTAGTGTGTGCAAGTCTGGAGGAATTTGAGGCCGCTGTGATGTAGTAGAAGCATTTCCAGCGCATAATTGGAAGACCCTGGGTTCGATTCCTGGTGGTGGCCAATAAGAATTTTTCAGTGACTCACATATAAACGTGGAAAGAGCGGTGACCTCTGTTTGATGCCAGATTAGGTACTTGAGCTGAGAGCTGTTGCCGCACCCAGTGCCTATTCCCCAGACATTGCCCCAAGCAAGACCAGAGACCTAAGCTGAGAGCTGTTGCCACACCCAGCACCTATTCCCCAGACATTGCCCCAAGCAAGATTAGGGACCTGAGCCGGGAGCTATGTTGCCACACCCAGCACCTATTCCCCAGACATTGCCCCAAGCAAGATCAGGGACCTTAGCTGAGGGTTATTGCCGCACCCATCGCCTATTCCTCAGACATTGCCCCAAGCGAGATCAGGGACCCGTTGCCGCACCCAGCACCTATTCCCCAGACATTGCCCCAAGCAAGATCAGGGACCTTAGCTAGGGGTTGTTGCCGCACCCATTGCCTATACCCCAGACATTGCCCCAAGCAAGATCAGGGACCTGAGCTGAGAGCTGTTGCCACATCCAGCGCCTATTCCCCAGACATTGCCCCAAGCAAGATCAGGGACCTGAGCTGGGAGCTATGTTGCCGCACCCAGCATCTATTCCTTAGACATTGCCCCAAGCACGATCAGGAACCTGAGCTGAGAGCTGTTGCCGCCACCCAGTGCCTATTCCTTAGACATTGCCCCAAGCATGATCAGGAACCTGAGCTGAGAGCTGTTGCCGCACCCAGTGCCTATTCCCCAGACATTGCCCCAAGCAAGATCAGGGACCTCAGCTGAGAGCTCTTGCTGCACCCAGTGCCTATTCCCCAGACATTGCCCCAAGCAAGATCAGGGACCTGAGCTGGGAGATGTTGCTGCACCCAGGGCATATTCCCCAGACATTGCCCGAAGCAAGATCAGGAATCTGAGCTGGGAGCTGTTGCCGTACCCAGCGCCTATTCCCCACACATTACCCCAAGCAAGATCAGGGACCTTAGCTGGGGGCTCTTGTCGCACCCCGCACCCATCACCTATTCCCCAGACATTGTCCCAAGCAAGACCAGGGACCTGAGCCGGGAGCTGTTGATGCCCACAGTGCCTGTTCCCCAGACATTGTTCCAAGCAAGATCAGAAACCTGAGTTGGGAGCTGTTGCCACACCCAGTGCCTATTCCCCAGACATTGCCCCAAGCAACTACCATCTTTTCTGGTCATTGCATCATTTCCTGGACAGACAAGAAGTTCTACAACTGGGATGATGTGAAACACACTTCCTCACTTCTTTGCATCCAAGCTGCCACAATTCTACAGGGACAGTATCCAAGAGCTGCCCAGATGGGAGCAGGTCATGGCAAGCGATGGTGACTACATTTTGGACTGATTTGTACTTGTATATATGGTAATTAGTACTTTTCTGTTGTCTTGCATTTGAAGACATTACTTTCTTTCCAACCCAATAGTTTGGGAATTCAATCTCCAAGTTGTTTCTACATACAGGTATTTTTTTTATGTCAGTGAATCTTATAAACCATGTTTATTTATTTATTTATGGGTGGGGGTTTTAATGACCACCATAAGCAATTCAGGTGGCTGTAAGCCCTTTCTTGTTGCTAATTTAATTTCTATAAGCAATTCAGATAGCTATAAACACTTTCCTGTCACTAATTTAATTTCCATAAGCAATTCAGGTGGCTGTAAGCACTTTCCTGTCGCTAATTTAATTTCCATAAGCAATTCAGATGGCTGTAAGCACTTGCCTGTCCACTGGTGCTAGGCAAGGGACCGAGTCAGTGCCATCAGACAATACCACTTACCTGGGACTTGAACCTAGGACCATCTGTCTGAGGTGGCTAAATGATGCTCCTTTTTCAAGTTTTTTGGCTACATCACTTGCTCCCGTTTGCAACATAGGGCAAGAAATTGGCAAATTTCTCGCTCTTGCACCACTTTTAGACAATCTTATTCAACTCTTCATTTCCAGATTTTCACATTTATCTCTTGGTTGGGCTGTTACCTTTATGCCACTGCTCTGTGATCTCTTAGTTCAGCATTCAGTCTAATCATCTTTTTCTTTATACAAAGGAGCAATGATAACATCCCTCTAAACCTGAGGGACCATTCCTAAATCTCAGCAGTTCTGCCATCTACTCCCAAAGCCCTATCATTTGGAAGAGATTTTAGAGCTTTAAAAAAATGACCAAATAGCATTGCTTTCAGCATGCAGTGCAGCTGTGAAGCTGGAAAGATACCTGTAATTTATTACCATGCTGTAGCATTTTCAGAAATGATGCCATTAAGGATTCCCAAAATTCTTACAAACAATATTTATAACCTCAGTTTTCAGGTTTAGAATATGACAAAAACCTAGCAAAGAGGCCTGGTGATAGTAGTATATATATGTGTGTGTCCTAATTTCTTTTTTCATTCAGGTTTAGAGTAGTAGTATTAATAGTAGTAGTAGTAGTAATAATAATAATAATAAAGATGTGTGTCCTAATTTCATTTTCCAGGTTTAGAATATGGCTAAAACCCAGAGTACAAACAGGCCTATTCTGCACATAACTCAAAGAAGCACAGAGAGGTGATTATTTAGTGTAACCAAAAAAGGTTGGGAAAGGAACTCATGGGACAGAAAAACAACAAGAGTAGATGACATCAGAGTCAAACAGCAATGGGCTGAACATATTGTGAACAAACATTGGACAACAGTAATACTACACTGGATCAGTGGCGTAACTACCACAATGTGCGCCCTCTCCTCCCCTGCAAGATTTACTTCAGCACTAACCACAGTAATTTCCCCAGCATTTCGAACACGAGGGAGAATGCACTTTTCGCAGTGTGTGTGTGTGTGTGTGTGTGGTTGGGGGGGGGGACTCAGGGATAGTGTCTGCAAAAGTAATGGTGGTACCTAGAGCCCTGTAGCTTTAACTTTTTAAGTAACAGATTTGACACTGTGTAATTGCTTTGTTCAAAACTAAAATAAATCACTTGAAGAAATCACCCTCTTACACATGGCAGATCTGCGGCTGCCGTGAATAAATGTTGACGCCTGTCATGCACGTAATCCTAGGTAACTGACTGTTTTCCCACATCCTCCACGGGGAATCCCACTATGGCCTTGCGCTTTTCTTCAGCAGCGCAGAGAGAGAGAGAGAGAGAGGCAACTGGAGAGCGATCGTATTATTTACCACCCATTGCAGAGCAATCGTATTACAACCCGAAGTCAAAGAGCTGAACACTTTCAATCTGTAGGATATTCAGTGTTTTAAAAGTGAAACTAGGCATTTATTTAGGCAAAGCTAAATGTATCTTTCATTTGAAGAAATCACCCTCTTACAGATTGCAGATCTGTGGCTGCTATGAATAAATGTTGACGCCTGTCGTGCACGTAATCCTAGGTAACTGACTGTTTTCCCACATCCTCCATGGGGAATCCCACTATGCCCTTGCGCTTTTCCTTAGCAGCGCAGAGAGAGAGAGAGGGCGACTGGAGAGCGATCATATTATTTACCACCCATTGCAGAGCAATCGTATTACAACCCGAAGTCAAAGAGCCAAACACTTTCAATCTGTAGGACATTCAGTGTTCTAAAAGTGAATCTAGGCACTTATTTAGGCAAAGCTAAATGTATCTTAAAGCAAAATATGAATCTGTGGGTTAATTATTGTGTGTGTTCGAATTTTTTCATAAAACTATAACTGGCTTCATTACCTGCACCCCCACCCCACTCCCACAGCTATGGGGGTTACGCCAGATCACATGGGAGATTGGTGGATGAAATTTGAAAGCATGCCAAAGTGACATGGAAGAGACTGACTCAGGACAGAGAATGATGGAAGAGAATAGTTGATGACAATGGTGATGATGAAATCATATCTGCAATCATTTCCCAAATTCAAGATTAACAGAGGCAAATACAGTTTATGACATTTCAAATGTTACTACGTCAAGCTAAAGCAGTTGAACCTGTTCTAATTTACCTCAGTTTATTTACACCAAAAGACTGAGCCACTCTACTGATGTCTTCCACCTTTCTCTCTTTTTTTTTCCTCGATTGACCTTTGCTATTTTTGGCAGCAAAGTTGTGTTTCTTTTAGCAGCTCAAGCTGACTTCATTGCTTATGTTACATCACTTGTTTTTCAAAAATGTGCAAATTTAAAATTTACATCATATATATTAATAAGAACCCTGTATTGTTCTTCATATTCTGTTTTATATATCATAATTCAGAAGGATGAAAACATGGCACACAGCAAATTATGTGATGAAAAATGAATGAAACCCTAACATGTTATTCTACACAATAGCTGGTTACTGCATGGGCTTTCTAATGAGCATCTTTCAAAAGTGCTAAAAAAAAAGCTGTTTTACATGTGCAACAAATGTAAATTAAAAGTCGAAGATAAAAGTCGAATGATATAATGTTAAAACTGAAAGTCCAGGAAAGAAACTTAAAAAGAATTACTGACAGTGACTGGATAAAATATCTGAAATTAGAAACCTAAATTAATGTCTAAAATTAGTACATAATTTGCTGTCTGCCATGTTTTGAATCTCTTTGAATTCTAATATGTACAACAGAATTTGAAAAACAGTGCAGAGAAAGAGAGAGAGATCTTATTAATATGTGTACTTATTTCCACTTAAAATAAGAACTCAGTAGAAATACAATTCCTGTCATTACTTGAGTGAATTCATAAGCAGGAAATTTACTTAACTGAAAGGCCCTAGAGCAGGATGTTACGGTGGTAGCATGCTCAGATAGAATTAATTGGAAGATGCTGGTACAATTCCCTAAACTAAGACTTGCCAATTTTTAAAAAAGCTGAGCATATGAATGAAAGATTATTAATTCCAGCACCCCTCTGTTCTAAAACAATAAGTTTCTGTACCCTCCATACCGGTTGGATGTTATTACTTCACAATTTTCTGCAATTTTCACAAGAAACAGTACTGCACATTTTCAGTTTTACCTACTATGTTGGACTGTTATTATCATTATTATTATTATTATTATTATTATTATTATTATAAGAAATCATTACTACTGTATATACTCGTGTATAAGCCAGAAGTTTTGGGGGAAATCCGGCTTTTGAAGTTGGGGGATCGGCTTATATGTGGGTCACTAGAAAATAAGGGTTTGACTCCCATAGAATTTACCAAAGGATTTGTTTACATTTTACACCGCATCTTTCCATGCGATAATTTTCTGACCTTCTGAAAAAAAAAAAAATTATGAACTATTTTTCACTCAGAGTGGAATTTCTACGGGAATAGGTGCAGCTAATACAGGGTGTCCGATAATTATTGAACACATTACAAAATTACATAAAATAAAGCATTAAACAGATAGAAACTGACTGTACTAACTTACAATGTAACTACATAAGTTAATAAATTTCGATGTGAGATACCTTGGTTGTTCGTAGTACGCCCAAGCGATACTCCATTCCATACCATGCATTGGAAAGCATCTGAGGAGTTGTGGAATTAATAGCAGCTGTGATACGCTGCTTCAGTTCCTGCAAATCAGTACAAGGCGTCTGATAGACACGATCCTTCACATAACCCCACATGAAATAATCCAGTGGAGTTAGATCTGGAGAGCGAGGAGGCCACGGAATGGGACCACCACGCCCAATCCACCTGTTGGGGAAATGTTCATTTAGGCACTTACGTACACACGTTGACCAATGCGAAGTCTTGTTAGAAAACAATGTTGTCGTATCTTTTGATCTGGGGTATAGCAAAATTTTCTAGCATATCCAAGTAAATGTCACTATTTATGATTTTTTCACAGAAGAAGAAGGAAGGGACAATCACTTCTCTTTTTGATAGGGGGCACCACACATTAACTTTTGGAGAATCACGTTCCAGTTCAACAGCAGCATGAGGCAGTTCACTGCCCCATATCCTACAGTTGTGACGATTCACAATACCTGATGCATGAAATGTGGATACATCACTAAAAATTACAGTACTGAGAAAGTTTCCGTCATTTTCCACTCGATTCAACATATCCACAGCGAAATCGTATCGCAGACTGTGATCATTTACATGCATCTTTTGCACTATTTGAATTTTATAAGCATGAAACTTTAATTTCTTGTGCAAGATATTGTGAATAGTCGATTTCGGAATGCACAAATCTGTGCTTGCTTTACGAACGGATTTCCTGGGGCTTCGTCGGAAACTTTCATTAACTTGGTCAACCTTCTCACCGCTGACGCTAGGCCAACCAGTTCCTACACGACGTTCCAAATTGCCAGTTTCTTTAAACTGTTTCATCCACCGCTTAATTGAATTCATTGATGGAGAATTGCCACCATACTCTAAACGGTACCGTCTTTTAACTTTAATGACAGACTTTAATTCCGCAAGACATAACACACACATCGCCTTCAGCTGTACGGATGACATGATTACTGATTGCGCATTTCTCATACATTCCTCATCAGGCCACACCTAGTGCCATCTATCGGATTCTGGGAATAACAGTTTTTTTTTTTTTTACATACTTTTGCATGTGTCCAATAATTCTTGGACACCCTGTATAATAAGTGAAAAACCTAATCCCATTTCAAATTTAGACCCTGAAATTTCTTGCTTCCAAACACGTGATATCTCATTACTTCCCGTACACAATCGCGGGACGCTATCAACATTGCATAAATCACTAAGCTGGTGGAATGGGTAATAGCCAATCAGGTAATCTCTCTTCTCCCGAGTTTTCACAGCAAGTGTGGACATGCGTGTTTGTGCTCCGATGCCATCCATGATATTGAATAGCAAAGACAGTGTTTAACAAAAGGTGGTAACTTAAGGAAGGCCAAAATGGCCGTGTTACTGCTTGGATGAGAGAACTGTGGAGTGCAATTTCACCAGAAATGGTAATAAAGTCTCTCAAAAAATGCTGCATAAGTAATGCAATGGATGTTACTGGAGTTACTTGGAAACTCTGACACTGAATCTACTTTGAAGGTTTTTACAGAAGATAATCTAAGAAATTTGCATAATCTATTGCAATAAATATACAGGGCGTCCGAGAATTATTGGACACATTACAAAATTATGAATCGCCTGTTTTTCTATGTCACATATTACTAACACGGTTTCTATATTTTTGTTTTGCAAAATTGGTATTCCCCAAATCCGATAGATGGCGCTAGGTGTGGCCTGATGAGGAATGTATGAGAAATGCGCATTCAGTAGTCATGTCATCCATACAGCAGAAGACAATGTGTTTGTTATGGCTTGTGGAAATTAAAGTCTGTCATTAAAGTTAAAAGACTGTACCGTTTAGAGTATGGTTGCAATCCTCCGCCAACGAATTCAATTAAGTGGTGGATGAAACAGTTTAAAGAAACTGGCAATGTGGAACATCGTGGAGAAGCCGGTAGGCCTAGCCGTTAGCGGTGAGGCGGTTGACCAAGTTAACAAAAGTTTCCGACGAAGCCCCAGGAAATTCATTCGTAAAGCAAGCAGAGAACTGTGCATTCCGAAATAGACAGTTAGCAATATCTTGCACAAGAAATTAAAGTTTCATGCTTATAAAATTCAAATAGTGCAAAATATGCATGTAAATGATCACACTCTGTGATACGATTTCGCTGTGGATATGCTGAAACGAAAGAAAAACAACAAAAACTTTCTCAGTACTGTAATTTTTAGCGATGAATCCACATTTCATGCATCAGGTATTGTGAATCGTCACAACTGTAGGATACGGGGCAGTGAACGGCCTCATGCTGCTGTTGAACTGGAACGTGATTCTCCAAAAGTTAATGTGTGGTGCACCCTATCAAAAAGAGAAGTGATTGGCCCTTTCTCTTTCGTCTGCGAAAAAAACATAATTGGTGACATTTACTTGGATATGACACTTGAAAATTTCTCTATACCCCAGATCAAAAGATATGTCGTTTTCCAACAAGACGGTGTGCCTCAGCATTGGTCAACGTGTGTACGTAAGTGCCTAAATGAGCATTTCCCCAACAGATGGATTGGGCGTGGTGGTCCCATTCCGTGGCCTCCTAGCTCTCCAGATCTAACTCCATTGGATTATTTCATGTGGGGTTATGTGAAGGATTGTGTCTATCAGACGCCTTGTACTAATGCAGGAACTGAAGCAGTGTATCACAGCTGCTATTAATTCCATAACTCCTCACATGCTTGCCAATACATGGCATGAAATCGAGTATCGCTTGGACGTACTACGAGCAAGCAAGGGATCTCACATTGAAATTTATTAACTTGTGTAGTTACATTGTAAGTTAATACAGTCAGTTTCTTTCTATCTGTTTAATATTTTGCTTTATGTAATTTTGTAATGTGTCCAATAATTATCGGACAACCTGTATTTCCAAAATCTTGAAATTTAAGGTAGGCTTATACGTGGGTCAAGGTTTTGCACACATTTTTAGCTCTTCAAGTAGGGGAGTTGGCTTATACAGGAGATCAGCTTATATGCAAGTATAGACGATATTTTATTTCAACAAAATTCTTACCACTTGTATGTCCTGGAGTGGGTCGTGCCTCAAGAACTATACTACCTACTTGCAGATTTTCCATTGGTTGCAAATGCTTATCAGCTTCAGCACCAGATGCAGACGAAATTACACTCATACATCCCGGCAGTTTATTCTTGATCTCGCCAGTTCCAGTTATGTGATCAGCATGCACATGTGTATTTGCTGGAGAGTGCACATTTGAAGAAAAAAGAAGAAGAATTAACCACTTTCACCATGTATAATAATGATCCACTTTCTATTGAAATTACTAGAATTAACACAGGATTTCCACACATAATTCATATGCCATTATTCAGATCAAGAACCTTTAAGGGGACCAGTTCCTTTTTAGGCTTTGCATGTTAACCTTATGGGAGGTCTTGATGTACTTAGGTACATGTTTCTCACGATAGACTTGGCCTATCAATTGCAAACTTGGCATGCATTTTCCTAAGGATATTATACATCACGCGAACTACAATTATTGCAATCGGTCAATTAATTAATTTTGTATTAATTAATCAAAATTGCTGTCGATTTCGCTGACGTTTTCATTAGCAATTGTATTTATTTTTTAATTAAGTACATTATTTAGTCATGATTCTAGTTCAGGTGGTTGTTGATATGTACAGTAAGTTATAAAAAAAGTTTCAAGCCATTTATCCTTAGTGTTTTATGAGAAAAATGTTCCTAAATGTACAAAACTACAACTTTTCAGGGGTCAAAAAACGGAGACCTGTGACTGGAAGCCTCCCCCGTCATGCTCCTTTTCCTCTGCTTTGCTGAAATTTAGCTTTCTGCTCGTCGTCTTCCTTTTCTTTCCCACACCTTCTAGAATCTGTTTTTTCCTTCTTCCCACTATGACAACAGATATTCGACCGTCTCACGCTTGCTCAGATGTGGCTGGGCACGCCTACTTGTGAAACTTGTACGCCTAACTTCGAACATTTTTTTCGCCTACAAATAATTTTCTGTTTATCAAGTGTTGTATACCATTCAATTCAGCAAACTCTGTAGGGGGAAAAATTGAAATAAAAAAAAATATATATATATATTTTTTTCAGGACTGGTCCCCTTAAATAGAACTAAGTCATAAGGAAAGAATTTCAGCTTTTATCCAGTTTTAAGGAACTGGCTTCTTTTTAAATATTTAAACGGTTCTCCTATAGATCTTTAAATAATGAGAGGTACATCGTGAAAAATCGGGCACTTTACTGAATTTTTTTTTGAAGTTCAAAACACCACAAAAATCAGAATCTGGTCAAATCATTGGGAATGGATAAATTCTGCATAAGAGAGTTGTTTCCTGGAAATGCATTTGTTAATTCAACTTCTATGATTTCGAAATAGGCATGCATCCACACAATCCTTACAATCACCAGCCTCACAATAAACTCGGAGAAAGAAGGTTATCGAAGCACCGGTTTTTTTTTTTTTTTTTTTACCTTTCTTTTAAAGCTTAATTTAATCAAGTGCCCTAATATGAAATCTGTGCTAGCATGGCACATTTGCCAAAAGTGCATGTGCAGCAGATGGAGTGAAGGTGGTTCAAGTTCCATTGACGACCATCCAGCACAACATGATGTTCCAGGTAAACAATGTGAAAGATATATTCTTCTCATAATACATGGCCAATACGTCATGATATAATCAACACAGCAATCAGACATCGCTGAACGGATGGTAATTACTGTTCCACACATAATATCAATCACTTCAGAAAATTTGAAAATTGTCGGGAGATGCGGGTTCGACTCCTGCTCCATGGCAATGAAATTTTCAATTTTTTTTATTTGATTCATATTACATGTGGAACAGTAATTACCATCAATTCAGTGGTGCCTGATTGCTGTGTTGATTATATCATGATGCTCCAGGGTTTTCACAAATGTGACATGTATACATGGATGGATCTTTAAATAGACCCTGAACATTTTTTAGCCATTTCTCATATTTGCCCCTGTACTATTGTAGGCACAGTTTTTAAAAAACCCACCAACCCTAAAAGACTCAGGTGGGGTTTAAAAAAAAAAAAAAAAAAGCCCACTTTAAAAACCCAATAAAATTCATTTTAGATCAGATCACATGTAGAGAATTTTAGGAAGGGAGTGTCTGACCCCAGGTCTCAAACATCCCTTAGAAATAGGAGCCTAGTAGATTTGGGCTAGAGTGCCCGATAGGAAAGTGACACGGAAGTGAGGTAGAAAGGGGGAGGAAGACGCCCTTATTTATTACCAGGGGGCCCGTGCCCATCCAATGCACGGTGGATATTTAGTGGTTCAAGCGTTCGTACCTGCCTGGGATCGAACCTGAGGTTATCTCCATGGCAGTCATGAATGTTGACCACTAGGCCAC
Source organism: Macrothele yani (assembly GCA_039090855.1). Taxonomy (NCBI): domain Eukaryota; kingdom Metazoa; phylum Arthropoda; class Arachnida; order Araneae; family Macrothelidae; genus Macrothele; species Macrothele yani. The sequence continues at coordinate 110,479,598 of CM076999.1, read as the reverse complement.
CCGTGGCCCAGAAACACAAAATTCAGCACACAATAAGCCAACAGTAGACAATGGTTTCAAAGGTGAAACTAAATTCAGCCCATAATAAGCCAGTGGTCTCAAACGTGAGACACAAAATTCAGCTCACAATAAGCCAATAGAAGACAATGGTCTCGAAGGTGAAACACAAAATTCAGCCCACAATAAGCCAACGGAAGACAGTGGTCTCAAAGGTGAAACACAAAATTCAGTCCACAACAAGCCAATGGAAGACAATGGTCTCAAAGGTGAAACAAAAAACTTTTGCTCTACAAAAAGCCAATGGTAATATAATTATCATGCATTATTGAGTTTACTAAACACTCACCAATCATCAGGTTGAATATTTTTTTATTACAAAAAATAACTGCAAGAATATACGTTTTTTCTGCTTTCTCTGTCCCTCATTTGAGATGCATTCTACATTAAGGCCCCTTATGCTAGATGCTGTGCCTTTAATCTTGTGGACTGTTGGAAACAATGCTTCATTCTCAATGCTCTGTCTCATCAACTGTTCACATGTTGTCCTACATGGCAGGCAGCTCATAATTAGTGGGCTACTGGTTGCCATGTTGATAACAAATATCCACGTGTTACTGTGTGTCATTCAGTGTTGATCCGAATATTGGTGAGCAGATAACCTTATATTCTGCATTCTATACTTCCCACAGGGTTCTTCCTAGATGTTTGAGGTAGGGTGCTGCACCCTGCCTCCCCTTTTAATATAAAAATCCCAACCTGCCTTCCCTCAAGGCTAAAATGACCACCCTACCCCTAACGGTCCATATGAAAGAGATACACATGCATTTAGTAATCATTTGCATGAAACCATTTCTACATGGTTAGAAAAGAGTCCATTATCACAAATCTTGGTATCTTTGAAAAGTAGGGTCAGAAACCACTCTAAGCCTTTATGGCATTACAGAGGTAATGATTGAAGCTGGCTGAGTACTTCAACTTTGAATATGATTTACTATTAGACTGGGATGAGTACCAATCAATGTTTCTATAAATAAATAAATACATCGCTCTTTCTACGTTCCAGAAACACCTAGCAACAGAAAAATTGTTTTCGGGCTATGTGTTTCTGAAACATGGAAAGAGCGATGTATTTATTTATTTACTGACGCCATGTGTTTGGAAGATTTTCACCAATGTTTCTATCTTAAATGAATATTGAGAGTAGCAATTTGTCAGTTCCAAAAATATGTTCAATTCTGTCAGAATCAGAAGGAACTGTGGGTAAAGATTCCCACTAATACAGAAACTTTTAAACGTTGCATGCACCTTAGCAATTTTAGATGTTGAAGTAGAAATAATATTTTCTCAAATTAAACTAGTACTGACTGATAACAATATACACTATATTGACAAAAGTCACCGGACACTCCTTCAAAAGCAAATGAACAGATTTGGTCTGTTGTTAAGATGTGCAGTACAGCTGCAAATATTACAAAAACAAGCCTGCAGCTGACCACAATCATATCACACTGTGAGGTTGTGTGAAAATGTCACAGCGGGAGAGAACTGACTTTGAGAAAGGAAAGATTGTTGGGTATTATATCAGTGGGTTGTTCATAAGAGAAACCGAGAGGCATTTAAACATACCCAAGTCAACTGTTTTGGATGTACTGAATAAATGGAAGACACTTGGCGTGCCTGAAGCAGCAAAACATCCCGGCAGACCAAATCAGTGATAGAGGACATCGAAGCATCAGGAGAGTCGTTACAGCTAATCAACGGAGTACTGCATGAGACCTCAGTGTACAGGTGAAAAAAATGCTTGAACCTCGGTATGTACATGTGCCATTTGCTGAGAACTTCATTCCATGGGTTACAGTGGTCACGCGGCTGCTCATGAGCCTTTCACCTCCACTCGGAATGCTTAGCATGGTGTAAAGAACATTTATCATGGACCGTAGATCAATGGAAACAGGTCCTATGGACTGATGAATCCAGATACACGATCCATCAGTCTGATGGCTGTGTGTGGGCATGGCGGTAGCCGGGGAATGCTATTTACCACAGTGTACTGTTCCTATGATCAAGTTTGATGCTGGCAGTGTACTCGTGTGGGAATGTTTTTCGTGGTATGGTCCCGGCCCATTGATTAGTGTGGACAAACCTGTTAGGTGACTGCTTATAGCCCATTGAGTTGCTCATGGTGGTCGTTAAACCATCAATCAATGAACAAACCTGTTAACCAGTACGTTTACCTTGATATTCTGGACAATTGTGTCCTACGATCTCTGTTGCAATACTATGAAACCGAGCCTTGTTGGTACCAGCAGGATAATGCACCGAGCCATAAAGCAAGGACTGTTACGGCATGTAATTCCGTATCATGTGTGGACTGGCCAGCACAGAGCCCTGATCTTAATCCCATAAGCACCTATGGGATGAATTAGAGCACCACATAAGAAGTTTGGAACCAAGGCCTACTACTAAGCGACAGTTAGCAGCTTATGTACTGAATGGAAGCGCATACCTATCGCCGTGTTCCAGAACCTTGTGGAAAGCATGTCTTGAAGGGTCAGTGCATGCATTAAGACCAAAGGTGGACCAACACCGTACTAATGTATGTCAATAAATGCTATGTTGTGTTTCTCTTCTAGGTGTCCGATGACTTTTGTCAATATAGTGTATATAATAATATTTTAATATCCCCAGTGAATTACTTTTAAACTTTTCCACTATTAACACTGCTTGTACAGTCTTGTTTTTCTAAAGTTGATGTAAACTCTAATGCTCTTTGAAAGTGTAAGCTGCCTTTTTTAGTCCTATGATGAACTCTGCTTCCGATTATATGTGATGAGCTACCGGTTTAGTACGTAAGAAAATGCTGAATATAAAATGAAATTCGTGGTAATATGCCTAGTCATTCCTGACAAAACTATACAGTATTTGTATGGAACAGCAAGACCCACTGTATGATTCTGAACTACAGCCACAACACTACTAGCTATGCTACTGTTGCTACATTATACACTTTGCTGCTGAGTTTTGTGGAGGCTTTTTGTTTTGCACAAAATAATGGCAAATAGTATTTTTGAATTCGGATGTATCATCAGCTCCCAATTATCGGTTTACGGGCCCCGGTACAGGCACACACATGAGCAGGCCCTCATGCCCATCACTTGAAACCTGAATAGCTCCCCAAGTATGAAAAAAATATATCCCGTAATTTTCTTTGTACTATCCGCACCGGCGTATAATCAGCAGTCCGCAAAGTTCACATAAAAATGTTTTTTTTCCTTCGTATATTCCGCAGACTGTGACATTCAGGTAAAAATATCGCCATATAATCCGCACATCATAGATGTTGAACCCGAAGTGGTATTTCCGACAGAAAAGTCGGTCACATAATGACCCATGAGTCCGAAGAAGTAAGAGAAAAGAAACTATTTTATTAAATGAGGAAATTCGTTTTTAAAGGTTAATGTTTTGTAGTTTTATCTCCGGGCAGATAAAGGATGTGGCATCCATAGATCACGCCGATGCAGCTCCAGAGTATTGCATTACACCTTGACAATGACGAAAGGCTGATACAGAAAAAGTCATAGAAATACCGTATGTACTCGCACATAAGTCGAAAGCTTTAGGAGGAATTCCTGCTTTTAGAGTTGGGGGATTGGCTTATATGTGGACCAATAAAAAAAACTACTGTGAATTCTCGTGCGGAATTTACCGACGGATTTGTTTACGTTTTAGACCGCGGCCAGAGGCCTTTTACTGCACAATTGTGTTCTGACCTCAAAACTATTGTGCAGTGACACAATCATATCCTCAGTTCTGTCCACCACTTTATAAGCTTAAATTCGGCAGTGTAACTGAAACGTTTCCTTTTCAAAGACATCATGAATAGCAATGAAGGAAAATAGCACCAACGACGGTCAAAATGGCGAAAGACAAACTAAACACAAGGCAGCGCACATGAAATCTGGAAAAAGGAACACATAAGTTCGTGCAGCAAGCGCTGTGCGTACTTTTTTGGCGTTTTGTCCAAAACAGAGACTGCACGACAGTCGGAGCTGTCCTCAATGATAGCAAAATGACCCCTGCCGTCCCTTCCCACAATTTTCCCGATCTTTTGTTGCAACATTCCTCCCCTCTCCTCCCGCTCCGTACAAACTCCTGAACTGAGGAAAATTCTTTCAAGGGAGTTCTTTTTCCAATTATAGTCCCCTCCCTGCACAATTACACTGCACATTTTTTTTTAAATCGGGGAATTGTAAAAAAATATATATATTTTTTTAAATTGGCGTATTATCTGCATCGGCATATAATCTGCAGAACCTATATTTTTTACTTTTTAGCAGATAATCCCCGGATTATACGACGAAAATTACAGTATATATTGGGTTGTCGGAAAAGTCGTGACATATTTTGACACCTGGTGGCAATTGGGCAGTTTTGGAAGTAGTAGAGGCATGTGCAGCTCTGTTATCACTATAGCGTTCAACAGGTGCCAGTTCTAGCTGCAGTCTAAAAGGAATAGTGAGCGATTTGGTTGATTTGCGGAGATTTGACATCAAGTTAAAGATGGAAGACCAAACTGTGCATTTTCGCCATATTTTACTGTTTTACTTCCGTAAAGGGAAGAACGCGCATCAAGCTTGTGAAAAGTTGTGTGAAGTGTACGGTGATAATGCTCTACAAGAACGTCAGTGCCAGCGGTGGTTCGCAAAATTCCGTGCTGGTGATTTTGACCTCAAAGATGCTCCTCGGTCTGGGAGGCCCACCGAGGTTGACGACGACCAAATCGAGGCATTGATCGAGTCGAACCCACGTTACACGACACGAGAGATTGCAGACACATTGCACGTCCATCATCCAAGCATTCACGACCACCTGAAGAAGCTCGGATACGTAAGCAAGCTCAATATGTGGGTTCCTCATGAACTCAAAGAAGCTCAATTGACGGCGTGTATAAACATCTGCGATATGCTCATTAAACGTGAGGAAAACGATCCTTTTTTGAAGCAACTGATAAAAGTGGATTGTGTACAACAATGTGCTGCGCAAACGATCTTGGTCCCGAGGTGCTGCTTTGCTTCAAAGAACATCCAAAGCAGACATTCATCAGCGGAAGGTTCTGGTCTCAGTGTGGTAGGATTTTAAAGGTGTCGTGATTTTCGAGCTCCCACCACGAAACCAATACAATCAATTCGAATGTGTTTGAACGAATGCAGAAACGTCCAGAGCTTGTTCATCGTAAAAGTGTTGTGTTCCATCACGACAACGCGAGACCCCACACAAGTTTGATCACCCGCCAAAAATTATTGGAGCTTGGGTGTTATGTGTTGCCACACCCAGCATACTCGCCTGATCTTATGCCATCAGACCTCCCCTTGTTTCGCTCTCTTCAACAGTTCTTGCGTGGTATAACGTTCAATTCAGATGAGGTTGTAAATCAGCACCTTGTACAGTTTTTCGCCACGAAAGGCAGGTCCTTCTACGAACGAGGCATTCTGCAGCTCACTGAAAGATGGCAAAAGGTTATTGAATGAAACGGGAATTATATCATTGATTGATCTTTGTTCTTTCTATCAATAAATGACCTTTGCAAAACATAGCTAAAATACGTCATGACTTTTTCAACAACCCAATATTTTGTGCGATCAAAACTAGTGAAAAAATTATATAATGGCGGTTTCTCCTTAACCATGGTTTTATGCATAGCATAAAAGATAAATCAAAGCATTAAGGTATTTTTTGTATACAGTTATAATCACAGAGCAATAAATCTGGTTAACATGATGTTGTGGCGAACATTTTTCTAAGTTTTATATTCCAGGCCCCTTTGCCTTGGAAACTAAGTTTTCTTAAAGTGTAATTGTAGAAGATCAGTTCAGAAAAAAACCTCAAATAAAAAAGATCCTTGGTAAAACAATTCCTTTCTCCCTCGCATTTCAGCAGTACCGGCCATAAACCTGCCACTGATGATAAGTATTCCCTTCTAATCCTTTATTCTCTGTGACATGATTCAATGCATGATGGGGAATGCTAGTCCCCTTGACATGGGCATCATGCCAATGGGTAGAAACAAGTGACTCAAGCATCTTCTCTCTCCTTTCTTATGTTCGTCGTCATTGCTATAGCCCTTTTCGGGGTAATCAGTCTGAAAAGATTAGTGTCAAGGATTACCCTAAATGACCACTTTGAATAACAAAGCTATGGGAAAAGCAACATTTTCTGAGGAGCAGGGTTACTCGCACCAGCTGCATTTGGCTCTTAGACAGAGAATATGTTTGTTTGAGCTGATTTCAGCCCGTTCCAGCCTGTTAAAGGGCTAAACTTACCCAAAACATTGAGGGATTATTTTCTTTTCATTATTTGTGCATTGTATTTTAGAGCTCAATAAGTTTTGAATAATGCATTGTATGAACATAGTTTTTTTGTTTTGTTTTTTTATTTAAGGGGTTGTATCTTTTGCATTTATTCTCAAGCGAAAACGTTCTCCCGTTCGCATAAATTTTACTGTTCCTAAATACACTGAAGAGCAATTTGAATTAGAGACAGCTGGCATTATACAAATATGGAGCTGTGGGCGGCCCTGTAAACGGAAACGACATGACGTATGCAGCGATCCGACAATATAAGGTGTGATGTGACGGGAATTAGTAAGAGTCAGACGCAGTATGGGTAAGACTAAAGTTCTAAGCACATTTGATCGTGGGCAAATTGTCGCGGCACGACGAATGGGTCACTCCATCTCGGAAGTCGTGCAGGCACTGCTGGGATTTTCATGAGCCACTGTGTCACGGGTGCACTGTGAGTACATCGAATTCGGTAAAACCATCTCTGCAAGGGCCAGCTGCTGTGGACAACAGCGTGTGAATCAGCGGGGTCATCGTCGGCTAGCTCGCATTGTAACAGCGGATAAACGGACCACAGTGCAAGAAATCACTCGGCAATTTAACGCTGGCGCACAAAAACCTGTAAGCAGCCACACCACCCAGAACCATCTCCTTGCTATGGGGTACAGAAGCCATCATCTCACGAGGGTACCGCTGCTGACTGCACTTCACAGGGCACAAAGATTAGCATGGGCGCGGGAACATCGCCACTGGACCCTAGACATGCGGAAAAATGTTGCCTGGACTGATGAGTCGAGACTCCCGTTGGTACATGCGGATGGCAGGATACGAGTACGGCGCAAACCACATGAAGCGATGGATCCGTCTTGCCAGCAGGGTACTCTTCAAGCTGGTGGGGGTGGCATTCTCGTCTGGGGACTGTTTACGTGAACTGAAATGGGACCCCTGGTACGTGTGACATCGTCCCTCACAGGTCAACGTTACCGGGATATCCTGGATGACCATTTGCTCCCGTTTGTGCATTTTCAACATCCTACTGGGGACCTCATCCTGCAACAAGACAATGCACCGTGCCATCGCTCCCGAATTGTATCCGAATGGTTGGATGAACACTCCACCGACGTGACCTTGCTTCCTTGGCCAGCTAGGCCACCTGACCTCAATACCATCGAGCACATCTGGGATGCCATCGAGAAAGATGTTTGAGGCTCTGACCCCCGCCATCAAATCTTCGTGAACTGTGGGAGCTTGTTCAGAGGTCATGGATCCGAATGGCTTCCCAACGCTTCTTGTGTCTTGTCGAGTCCATGCCGAGACGAATCGCCGCCGCCATCAGGGCAAAAGGTAGTGCTACACGTTACTAGACAGGTATCTCTAATTGAATTGCTCTTCAGTGCACATACATATCCCTAAGCTGTTTTCTGAGATTCCGAGGTTAGCTCCTAAAAGAAATACAAACAACCAGCTATTTTTACTTACTATTGTCATATCAAACTTCTCCATTTACAGCGATCTTGACATACAACTCGGGCTTCACTGATATCCATTACACGACATACACAAGATCTTTTATACTTCATACTCATAATCTTTTTCTCATGCAGACACTCCTGAATCTGATCCCCCTCTCCCCCATGTCTTCCTTGGCCTTTCTTTGCCTTTCCTTCCTGCCACTTGGGCTAAAAATATTTTCTTAGTAAGCATCTCATCACTCATTCTTTCAACATGGCCAAATCACCGAAGCATATTAGTCTCCACCTTGCTAATAACATTTTGCTTCACATCACACAACTGCCACACATCTTCATTCCTCACACAATCAGACCGTGTCTTGCCCCCCCCCATCCCCCATAAGTAACGCATTTCTCCGGCACACAAGCGACTTCTATGTTTCTTCTGCAGTACCCAGGTTTCACTACCATACATCAGAGTAGGAACAGCTACACTTTCATACACAGCCATGCAGGACTCTCTGGAGAACCCATCATTCCTGTGAAAACCTCCCAGAGCAGCTATGACTTTCAACGAAGAATTCACTCGCCTACTAATTTCACCATCCAATTTGTTCTCTCTGTCAAACATGCTTCCTAAATACACAAACTCACTCACCTGGTCAATCTCAGTGCAATTTATACTTACATTACATTCAATGCTACCAGTTCTTCTCTCAAAGATCATAACTTTGGGGTTTCCCTTATTTATACTGTTTGAATTTCATGCAAACTTTGTGCATCCAAGACAACATACTCTGCAAATCACTTTTGCTCTCTGCCAACAGGACAGTGTCATCAGCATACAGTAATCTGCACACATGGGTATTACAAAGACATAAACCATTATTACCTATTTTGGCATCATGCATCCATAAATATATTAAACAACCATGGGGACATTACACAACCTTGTCTAACTCCTGCACCAATGGAAAACCATTTTGATAAAACACCATTCACTCGTACACAAGCTCTACTACCAGCATACATGGCTTTTACACTATTAAGTAGATTCCCAGTAACACCATATTCATTCAATACCTTCCACAAAAGTGTCCTATTTACTCGGTCGTAAGCTTTCTTTAAATCTATAAAGGCAGCAAAAACTTTCTTACCAACAGCCAGATCATTTGTCTGTCTTGTGCGACTGCAGGCCCCTTCGGAGCCCGGGCATCTGTCCCCCTTTTCCTTACTTATGGTTGGGAACTGTGTATTATCAATGCACAATGGAGTTATTAATCATCAAAATGGTGAGTACAGCATACTAAGCCAAAAGCATTATTTTGTTATTTCTACAGCATTTGTCTCCCTGGGATGGATACAGTTATGACAATTCATAAAGGACAATGGAAATAAAAAATTGTGATAATTTCTACATATAATAAAGACAGAACAAATACCTGCATAAATAAGGTCTAAGCCAAGTTCTTTAACCAACTTTACATCCCTTTCCACTTGCTCCAGTACTGGATCAATGATGATGGCTGATCGAGATATAGAATCCGCAAGGATGTAAGTATAGGTACAACTTGTTGAGTCGAAAAGCTACAAGAAAAAATACACCATAAAAAATTTTTATCGTAATATATAAGGGGGCAGGGTTTGAAAAGTTTATAGCCTCTCACAGAAGGGATGTTGTAAAAACTCATTTACTTTTTAACATCATCATCATCATCATTGTCAACCATTATCAATCCACTGCTGGACGAAGGTCTCCCCAAGTTTCCTCCACAACGGTCTGTCTTGTGCCAGTCTCCTCCATGTCACTCCCGCATATTTACGAATTTCATCCACCCATCTCCCATGTGGTCTTTTTCTGGGTCTTTTCCTGTCCCTTGGAATCCAATCTAAAATTTCGGCTGTCCATCTATGGTCTGTCCTTCTGGCAGTATGTCCAGCCCATTGCCATTTCAGGGATTTAACTCTGATCATGATGTCTTCCACTCTCGTCATTTTTCGGATCCACAAGTTCCTCTTCTTATCTCTCCTGGTTATACCAAGCATGCACCTCTCCATGCCTCTTTGAGTTGTCTGCAGCCTTTGTATGTCTCTTTTAGTTAAGGTCCACGTCTCTGCACCATACGTAAGCACTGGAAGGATGCATTGATCAAACACTTTTCTTTTAAGACATAATGGCATATTGCTCTTGAAAATTATGCTGTTTCTTCCAAAAGCTCTCCAGGCAAGTTTTGTACGCCGATTAATTTCTTCATCAATGTGACCCTCACTTGATATCTGCTGTCCAAGATAAACATACGTATCTGTTATCTCCAGTTTTTCTCCATCAATCGATAAATCTTCATTTCTTGTAAAAGCATTGAACATCACTTTTGTCTTCTGAAAGTTCATTTTTAATCCCACTTCTTTACTCTTGTCAGCAAGTTCCTGGATCATACTCTGCAGCTCTGATGGGGTAGTTGCAAAAATGACTACGTCATCAGCAAAACGAAGGTGGGTTAGATAATCTCCATTAATCTTTATCCCTTTGTTTTCCCAGTTCAGTGATTGAAAGACATTTTCCAATGTGGCATTAAAGAGCTTCGGAGATATGGTGTCACCTTGTCTCACTCCCTTTCCAATTTTTATGTGTGTTGTATTTTCAAACAGCCGAATCTTTGCACTTGCATTTTCATAGATGTTATTAATAATATTAATGTATGCATCTTCAATACCGCAGGATTTCAGAGCCATGGTAACTGCTGATGGTTTCACCGAATCAAAGGCTTTTTCATAATCGATAAAAGCCATGCACAATGGAAGTTCATATTCCCTCGCTCTTTCAATTAGTTCTCTCAGTACATGGATATGATCTATTGTGCTGTAGCCACTCCTGAATCCAGCTTGTTCTCTCGGTTGAGCCATGTCCAGTGTTACCTTCAAGCGGTGTGAAAGAACTTTAGTGAAGATTTTATAAACCACTGATAGGAGGCTGATAGGTCTGTAGTTCCTGAGATCCTCAATGTCACCTTTTTAACATAGTCCCTCATAATTCAACACACTCTCTGCCATGATTCATATGCTTTCACAACCCACTTATATAAAACTCAAAACTTTTAACTAAAATCATTAATTCACTTCACGCATCACACCACTGTTGAATCTCTCTACTTTCAAGTCTGTGATAAGATTTTGAATTAGTCCATTGGTGCCAAATCATGACAGACATAAATGCCAACTTCGAAGGTTCGAGACACTTTTTAAACCCCCAATTATTTTGTTGTGGGTTCCTCGAACCCCTAATACTTTTGTGCGCATTTTGTGATAAATTTACACGTACGCATATGTGCATAAATTTTGCTTTTCGTTATCAATTCTTCAAGTTTATTATTCATTCCGCGTTTGCTATATACAGAAAGTGTGTAGAGAAGTTTACCCCTCAGACTGTTTATTGTGCTTTAAAAAAGAATCAGTGTTTGTTTGTGCTCATCAAATTTGACGCAACAGACAATACCTCAAAGTACCGTTGCTTAAGAGCATTTAAAACTGCCTCCTTTATAAAAGATAATTCTTCGGTTTGTCTGCGTTCCCACAAAATACAAAAGTCTAGCTCTACATTCGGAGACGAGAACCTATTCGAGGTCATAGTGATAAAGGCGGAAATATGCTGTACAGTCAGTTGACCCACCTGGGAATCTTCAGGTAGTCGGGGACGAAGGAGGAGAAGATTGCATCAGCAGCCAGTGGTGAAGCCAAATCTGATCATCTGGTTTCTTGTGCCCTCCAGGTGGAAAGGGTTCAAGGACGTGACGTCACTTACTGAAGTCGATAGCTGCAGTCTCTTACTCTCTGCAACAGTCCCTGAAGGTCAACAAGGCTCCCACAACTTTAGCAAGGCCATGATTGGTTAATACGCAATATGCACTTTCAGTCAATGAAGCATAATTTTGTTCCATTTTTTTTTTGAGAAAATGCTGAACAGTATTTTCTGTAACTTCTTGAAAATTTTTGGTTATGTGCATGTATATTTCGGTCTCATTTTCCCCTGACTGTACATGCCACACAGGTGCCTCTAAAACCTCTTCAAAGTCAATGATTTCCCCATAGAAAAGTACAGAAGCAGCCCAAGTTGGGCATACGCAGCTGACACGAAGTAGAACCCACGGGAAACGCAGGGCGTGAGGCTGATGTCACGTCCTCTCCCTTCTTATTTTAACTCAGAAATCATTCGAAGGAAAAAAATTGTTGGCATTTTTAAAATTGGTCAAAAAAAACCTTACAATAAATTTCACGTTTTTGTTACTTTTATAAGACAATTTAGTTGGAAATTCACACAATATCTGTGTACTGTATATAATAATGTTGCACCTGCAAAAGCAAAATAAATGATATAAATAATTATCTAGAAAAAAAAATCTGTAATTAACTATAATTTGCTTCATTTTAGCATTTCAGGCGTCTTATTGTGACAGATAATCTGACTGAATTAAATTTAAATTAGACTTAAATACTTTCCTAGTTGTAAATGAATTTATGGCACCTCTATTCATAGTGTACTGTAGAATTAGCTTTTTTACAGGTCTTATAGAGGTTATTATTAAAAAAGTTGGTGGTCAAATTTTAGAACTAAAGCCTAGTTCGTCATCAGGACTACGTCACTGGAGTAGTTGCCGCCACTCAGTTGGAAGAGTCCAACCACAATTATCATTAATTGTGGTACTTCTTCTTCTTGCTATTTCGATCCCTTCTTCTAGTTTTCTCTTTATTAAGTTTGACTGGTGGGCGATTATTTTTACTGAGTCCCAATTTATGAAGTGTCCACTTACTTGTATATTTCTGTCTAGCCCTGTTCTGTTACTAATGTTCCTAATAGCTGCTTGGTGTTCTTTCATTCAGACTTTAATACCTCTCCCTGTTTCTCCTATATAGCTGAGTCCGCAGTTCCAGTCGATGCAATATATTACTCCTTCTTGCAATTGGATGTCCACTTCTTTCTGCTTTAAAGCTGGCAGAAAAATACTTTGAAAAATGCATGGGTAATTCGATTAAAAAATTCTGGAACCCCCCAATAATTTTTCAAGTTGGCACCTATGATTACTGATGATGTAACAGCTTGAACCCACACTGATACCTAAATTATAAACTTTTTCACATTGGTGCATCATCTTGATGCAAGATCATTGATTTGGAAAATTTTCAGATTTTTTAGCTTCAATCTTTCACAGAAATGTCTCAGTAGGTTCAAACTAGGCATTTCTGCGCCCGGGGCAAAGCACAGAATATTGCGCCCCCATGTATCTTAGAATTTAGTCATATTGGTCCTCTCCCTAGAGCATTTTTACTGGGTGGCCTGCCCAGTTAATTTTGTCTGCCACTTGGCTATATTTTCTTTAATGTATGTTTTCACAATGCACATAATAGTAAGAATGGAAAACTTATTCCCACATACACCATCAGTGTTGAGTGAATAAAGTATTTTTGCCAGTCTGACATTTATATTTGTTTTATCATGCTTTGATATTTTACAATATAGGGTTATTTTGGAGAAGTGGAAAATTCCTTGGGCCCATAGGCACTGCAGTAGTTAAATTTGGCTTGCCCTGTACACAAGTATTTACCCTGTATATAAGTACTGTGGTTACCCTGTATATAAGTACATAAGTATTCATATTATATACGTTGTTGTTTTTAATACTATATATTATAAAATTTATTTTGAAATGTAATATAGTCAAATGTAATCCCAGAACAAAATAAATGAAATGAAAAGTCATGCACGGCACCTGAAAGCATTATTTATTTGAACACGCCTGGTATATCTCTGATATTTTGTTGCAAGTCAGGAGACAGCTGGAACTGGTACCACCACACAGGATTTCACAATGCCTAGTACAAATTATAGGTAAAATTTTCAGAAACCAGCATTAAAATGTCAATGAATAACAATTTTCCAGTGATGTTATATGATATGATACTGTGTGGCAATAAGAAAGTTAAACACATTTTTTTTTTTTGCATGAACTAGCATGTTTTCTTGGGGGGGGGGCTCCCTTTGTGCACCTATGATTTAACAGTCCTGCACCACCCATACAAAAGAACTTTCATTTCCAATGTAACTAAGAACGCAGTTTATTTGGTACCTGCAATTCGAACAAATGTTTCACTCTCTCATTAGATAGGCTGTAATATATGGTTTATTATTTAATTCACAGAGGTATACCGTATAGATGTATTTTGATATGTGAAATAACGTTCATATTCTCACAAAGTCCGTGTTCCAGTAAACCCATAAAAAATATTCAAACATTTTTTTATAAAAACTATATATATATATATATATTAAACTTATATAATCAAATAAAAATTACCTGTCTAAAAACCATGTTCAATATTTTAGACATGATGCTTTTTTTTTTTTTTTTGTATTTGGATTCACTATAACGAAAAATATTCCTGATTAACAAAGGCGAATTTAGGCAACCACCGTGAAAAAGTTAACGATGGATAGTGGAAATTTCATGATTTGCACAATATGCTACGTAAATGTCTACTGTAATCTTGGCTGCAGATACTAAACAGGTGATATTGTCATTTCTTGATGTCAAAGCACACCACAACACCCCATGTCAACATAACCCAAGCCTTCACACACACAAAAAAAAAATTATTTACGCAAGGTTTTCCAACTTATCAACCAGGTGGCACTAGCAGACGGTATATTCTGAAGAAAAACAAAATAGTTTTATATTTTCAGAAATTCAGTAATATGACTATTCATAGCGTTTGTTCCCCCCACCCTTTTTTTCCCACTGAGTTTAAATACTTCCTTTCAGGGCCATAGCCACCCGGGAGGAAGAGAGGACGGTTGCCCTCCGAGAGTGCTCATTTCAGGGGCGTAAATTCGTGCTCTTGGGGACGTAAAAAATATAAATTGTCACTAAAAAAAGAAAGTTACACCCTTCAGTATTTTCTTTTTAAATACTTTCGTTAGTATCATGCAGTATTCCATGCAGTTAACCAGGGTGCAGAGCAACATACTCTATGAGGTGTGCCAGCATCTTATATCCATGAAGTGAATGTTTCAAAACAGAGAATGGAGGCATAGAAAACAATATGCTAATACGCCTAACCCTGCATGATATCTCCGAACATGTCGTTGGGATGAAGAACTCATTAATCATCTGTGCTGTATCGCAAGAAATTCTCTGAGTGTTCAACCTTGAAGGAAATTTTTCCAAGCCCAATTCCTAAAGCTTCTCCCTATTGTTATACATTCACTATCCGATATTCATACGTTCTGCGCTGGTTTCTTTTTCGTTCTGCATTTCTGTGGTATATCATGTTGTCAGCGTTCACATACCGTTTACTCTTTATTCGGCATTTACAACCTGTGGTTCATTTTTTTTCTAATTTTTTGATTGGAGGTTTGACGACCACCGTGAGCAACTCAATGGGCTATAAGCAGTCACCCGTCCCCAATTTAGGATCACTAGTTCCAGGGAAGAGAGACAGCCAGTGCCGTAAGATAAACACAACAGCCATGCCTCACCGGGATTCGAGGACCCTTTCCGAGGAATGATCAAAGCCATCGCTTAGACAACTGCGCCAGCGTGTTGTCTAAGCGATGAATCTTGATGATTTTCGATAGCGTGTTGCATGGGATCCCAAATGTGTTCTATCACGTTCAGATCTGGGGACTTGGGTAGGAATGGCAACACCTCAAACTCAGATGAATGCTCCTCTAAACATAATGTGGCATCCCTACACTTGTGTTGTCCTGTTGGAACAGGCCCAACCAATCAGCATGAATGCAGGACATGAACGAGTGTACCTCGTCAGAAAGGATGCGCACATAGCGTTGGCCGGTCACAGACGTTTGTAGACGTTCCAGGATTCCCAGTGAAGTCCAGCTAATCCCAACCCATACCATTACGGACCCCCCCCACCAGCCAGTATACTTCCCTGTTGACAGGCAGGATCCATGGGATTTGCGCCACACACGAATCCTTCCATGTGCCCGATATAGTTCGAAACGCGACTCGTCAGACCAGGCTACTTGTTTCCAGTCATCAAGTGTCCAGTGGCGGTGTTGCCGTGCCCAGGCGAGGAGCAAAGCTCTGTGTCGTGCACCCATCAAAGGGACTCGAGTTGGGCGTCGGCTCCCAAAGCCCATATCGTGCAGGGTACGCTGCACAGTCCGGACGCTGATGCTTGTTGCGGCTCCAGCATTGAATTCCGATGCTGCCTGCGAGAGTGTAGCGTGAAACGATTCTTGACAGCCGACGATGGTCACGTTTACCCAATGTCTTTTTACGGCCACACTGGTATCGTAGGTTGGAGGTTTTGCCGGAATTCTTGTAGTCACGGTACACCCTTGCAATGGTCGTCCGTGAAAATCCGAACTTCGTTTCTACCTCCGAAATACTATGGCCCATCTCACGAGCGCCAACTATGACACCGCTTTGAAAATCGCTTAAATCGTTATTACTTGTCATTCTCATGCCGAAAACAGCTCTGACAGCTGGCAAGGATGTTTATCGCTTTAATACGCAGTGGCGGATGCAACCGAGTACGCGCATAGGTGACGTTGCTATGTATTTTGCATAAGCTCGTCTGTACCCAGTTTTTCTGGCAGTTCAGTGTATATATATATGATAACCAAATTAAAAAAATATCATAATACCTTCAAGTTGGAACTGAGGAACATATTCTCTGCTTTAGAATGCCTAACATCTAAAGAAGTGGATATTTCTAAAGTTAACAGAGAACTCACTAAGACTCTTATGGAAACAGTAACAAAATAGGTGGTACTAAGATCAAGTTCCATATGAAGAAAATTTCAGGAAAAACAAAAATGTTGATGCAAAAGAGAAGGGAGAGGCGGACAAATAAAGAAGACATAACTTCTAAAGTGGAATATACAGAGCTATGTAAGACAGTACGGAAAAGTGTTACTGAAGACATAAGGAAATTCAATTGTGAACTAGTGAGAAAAGCAATTGAAAGCAACCAAAGTCTGAAGAGAGCAAAGGGATACTCAGTAAGGGAAGAAAACAGATTATGGCACTGAGAAAAGAAGATGAGACTGTAACAAGAAATACAAGCGAAAGTTTGACAATGGTGAAAGATTTCTACTCAAAACTGCATGAGAGGGATGATACATCTATTCCAGGCATTACGACAGGCACCAGTACCAAAGTCCCTCCAGTCCTTCTTGCAGAAGTTACGCATGCAATTAAGAACATGAAACGGGGAAATGCTCCAGGAGAAGTTGCAATTACCATGGACATTATACAAGAAGCATGTGAAGAAATTGAAACTACGCTCGCCCAAGTTTTCACCAGATGGCTCAATGAAGGGAAGATTCCTGAGGATTGGCCATCTGGTGGGAAATGTCATATGATAGATTCTGTTTTACAGAACAGTGTTGCTACGTATTCTTCTTAATTAAGTGCAGTTGATTTTTTGTCCACTGCAAGCTATACTTTCAGAATTAATAGAATGGAAAATTCTTTAAAAATAGCACCGCGAAATACTTCTCTTGGAAAACAGGTATAAAGTTCCTTCTGTGGATGTCGGACAGCCTGCACCCTTCCTTCGTCAAGAACTCAATAACAGCACGTTGCTTTTGTTTGGAATCCATTATTTACCTGCAATGATGAAGAAGGGTTACTATAGAGGAAGAGTTACTCTACCAACATGTGCAATTTGAACGACCTCTGTCAGTTAATAAAAAAAGTTATGCCCACTTTTGCATTACTTTCAGTATAACCCTCGTATTTACCTGCAATGAAGAAGAAGGGTTACTCTAAAGGAAGAGTTACTCTACCAACATGTGCAATTTGAACGACCTCTGTCAGTTAATAAAAAAGTTATGCCCACTTTTGCATAACTTTTGATACAACCCTCGTATTTACCTGCAATGAAGAAGAAGGGTTACTATAGAGGAAGAGTTACTCTACCAACATGTGCAATTCGAACGACATCTGTCAGTTAAAAAAAAAGTTATGCCCACTTTTGCATAACTTTTGGTACAACCCTCGTATTTACCTGCAATGAAGAAGAAGGGTTACTACAGAGGAAGAGTTACTCTACCAAAATGTGCAATGTGAACGACCTCTGTCAGTTAACAAAAAAGTCATGCCCACTTTTGCGTTACTTTCGGTACAACCTACGTATTTTGAGGTCCTTTTTCAGCTGACAATAACTTACAGTTATATTTAAGAGGAGGTGCAATGAACTGTGTTATTTCACAAAACTCCTAAATGTAAAATACACTGAGTGGCCACTTTATTATGACCACCCCTCAGTACTTCGTTGAGCCATCTTTTGCCTCTAATACTGCGTCAATTCTTCGTGGCATGGACTCCACGAGATGTTGATAGGTGGTTTGTGAAATCTAAGACCATGCTTGATGAATAGCACTTTCCAGGAGTGTGAGATTGCAGGGTTGTGGATCCAGCTGTCTGATGGCTCGTTCAACTTCATCCTACAAATTCTCAATGGGGTTGAGATCTGGAGATTGTGGGGACCATTTAAGCAAAGTAAACTCACCGGCATGTTCCTGAAACCAATCCGGTACAATACGAGCACTATGGCAGGAAGCATTATCTTGTTGAAAGTAGCCATCGCCATTGGGATAAACCATCCACATGGCAGGATGCACTTGGTGCGCAACGATGTTTAGATATGATGTGTCAGTCAGACATGAATTAAAGGGCCCAAAGCATGCCAGGAAAACATCCCCCAAACCATAACGTTCCCTCCACCAGCTTGAAGGGTTGTAGCAATGCATTTGGAGTCCACGCTTTCGTGCTGTTTCCGCCAAATTCTCACTCGGCCATCGGCATGGTGCAACTGAAAACGTGATTCATCGGACCACATAATTTGTTTCCAATTATCGACTGTCCAATCCTTGTGCTCCTGTGCAAACTGGAAACATTTTCTCTTGTTAACTGCAGACAGCAAAGGTGTTCGAACAGGCCTTCGGCTGCCATATCCCATCCGATGCAGTGTACTGCGAACAGTGCGTGCAGAGATCATTTGAGGGGATCCTTGATTAAGATGGTCTGTAATATGCTGCACTGTTGCCCTTCTGTCGTCTGTTACCAGTCTGGACACTATCCGTTTCGCCCGAGCAGTCACTAGTCGATGACGACCACACGTTGCACGTAGAGACACAGTTTTTTGGCGGACAGTCCAGTCTTTAAGCTTTTTAACAACAGCTGCTCTGGAACATTTCACGAATGCGGCGGTTTCGGTGATACTCGCTTCATGGCTCCGGGCTCCTACAATCATCCCACGTTAAAAGTCCGTCAAGTCGCATTTTTTACCCATCTCGTCACCCAAAAATCACTTCTACTACTGTTGCAAGCACTAAGCTTTCCCTTTTTATACTAGCCTCGCCCTCTGGCGGCAACAGCATGCAGCCATAGCTCATTTGCTTAAAACTGTCAGGTAGTCATAATAAAGTGGCCACTCAGTGTATACATTTTTTTTAAAGAACTCCACAGACTGATACATAGACATCGTATAATCACTTTGACAATAAATTAAATAATGGTTTCTTACCGTAACACAATAATAGCTGGTACTCAAAATGGGGAAGAGGAGAAAATATCCTGTGCGACAGTTACAAAAATTCATGCGATATGCTATCCACAATATCCGATCTCGCTACGGAACTTCAAAATCAAATACTTTGGCCGACTATTGAAATTCAACAGTTAATCAAACCCCCAAATATTCCCGCGAATTTCTCTTGTTACCGGAAATTTTTCTTCACATGGATACGGAAAAAGTGAGAACGGAGCTTTTCCGTTAACATCAGAAAGGAATTTCGGAAAGGTTTCAGAAAATTCAGAATTTACTTTTAACACATCTTGTAAACGGTAATTTACCGTCAATATAAAAAAGGAATTGGGGAAAGGTTTCTGCAAATTCAGAATTTTCCATTAATACATCTTGAAAACGGTAATTTACCGTCGATATAAGAAAGGAATTGGGGAAAGATCTCTGGAAATTAAGAATTTTCCGTTAACACATCTTGAAAACTAATTTACCGTCGATATAAGAAAGGAATTGGCGAAAGATTTCTGAAATTCAGAATTTTCGTTTAACACACTTGAAAACGGTAATTTACCGTTAATATAAGAAAGGAATTGGGGAAAGGTTTCTGCAAATTCAGAATTTTCCATTAATACATCTTGAAAACGGTAATTTACCGTCAATATAAGAAAGGAATTGGGGAAGATTTTCTGAAAATTCAAAATTTTCCGTTAACATATCTTGAAAACGGTAACTTACCGTCAATATAAGAAAGGAATTAGGGAAAGGTTTCTGCAAATTCCGAATTTTCCATTAATACATCTTGAAAACGGTATTTTACCGTCGATATAAGAAAGGAATTAGGGAAAGGTCTCTGGAAATTAAGAATTTTCCGTTAACACATCTTGAAAACGGTAATTTACGGTCAATATAAGAAAGGAATTGGGGAAAGGTTTCTGAAATTCAGAATTTTCGTTTAACACATTTTGAAAACGGTAATTTACCGTCAATATAAGAAAGGAATTGGGGAAAGGTTTCTGAAATTTATAATTTACCTTTAACACATCTTGGAAACGGTAATTTACCGTCAATATAAGAAAGGAATTGGGGGAAGATTTTCTGAAAATTCAAAATTTTCCGTTAACATATCTTGAAAACAGTAACTTACCGTCAATATAAGAGAGGAATTGGGGAAAGGTTTCTGCAAATTCAGAATTTTCCTTTAATACATCTTGAAAACGGTAATTTACCGTCGATATAAGAAAGGAATCGGGGAAAGGTTTCTGAAATTCAGAATTTACCTTTAACACATCTTTAAAACGGTAACTTACCGTCAATATAAGAAAGGAATTGGGGAAAGGTTTCCGAAAATTCAGAATTTCCCTTTAACACGCCTTGAAAACGGTAATTTATCGTCAAAATAAGAACGGACTTTCGCAAATGTTTCTGAATATTCAGAATTTTTCTGGAGTACGAAAAATCCGCGAAATAAAGAGTTCTTTACCCGTCATTTCACGGAAATCAGAAATGCCCTTCGTCAATTCACGAAAGAAATCACGAAAAGTTGCTCGTGAATTTCAGAATTTTTTTTTTTTTTACAGTGTGTGCATATTTTACATCCTTCATTTCTCACACTCTCTTTTTTTTTTATATATATATATTTTTACTTAATAAAGTGTTTTGAACAGTAAGCAAATGTGCATGAGAAAGAATGATGTGATTTCCGTCGAGTTGTGTTCCTCACGAAAATGAAAAGTGAATCAAATTTCGCAAGTGGCGTGTTTTCACCGTAAATCCCAACTGGGCTCTCCCCAAACGTCGTAAGAATTTTGATGTATTAACGTCTGTGATCTCACTGCTGCTGGTTTTCTTGATCTATAGCTAAACGCATTTCCTGATCCTTTAGGGAAAAAAACAAAAAACGAAAAAACACTGAAACGAGCTTGTTGAAGGTCAAAAATCAAGAGAAAGTGTGGGGTAATCGAGGATTGGGAGAGTTTTTCGACTCATTCAGCACGTGTTTGCCACGGAAGTGCATCTTCTGACAGATTGGCCTGGAATGTGAAACAGAGAGGATTTGTTTCACGCAACGAGTTAAATTACTGTGTTTATTTGATTCAATTCGATGGAAGTATCCGTTTTTGGTTCGTCGCTGTTTAATAAAATTGACTTGGTATAATCAGAGAAGGTAAGTACCTTAAAAATTTAAAAATAAATATTGTGATGATACTCAAATCCAATGTTCCCTTTAGGCAACGCGCGCGGCGACTTAACTTCCTCCTCCGCGCAGCTGAAATATCTGTCCCGTAGTAAGCATTTTTGATTAAAATTCTCAAATCCTTAAGTAATTTTCATAAATAGAAAATTAATTACCTGCAAAAATAATTATAAATAAATAAAATTTGGGCTCTCAAAAGTCAAAAGAACACTCTTCTTAAATGCCGTTCGCCTCCTTCTAAGTTCGTCTCATTGTCCTCTTCATTCTCAAAGGCTTCTTGCAAAGTAGACTCGTGCAAAATAGTGAATGCGAGAATACGGATTACTGATTTTCCAACGCTGAGGAAGAGGCAGATATTAAGTCTTTTCTCAATACAACACATCAGCGCCAGCCAATCACTGCAAACCGTAACCAAGTTCATTGCACTAACTGAAGCACCCGTAACTAGCACAACGAACGTTCTCCCGTAAAATTTACTGTAGCACCCCTATGCACCGTAATTCCCCAGGATTTTCAGCACCAAGGAGGATGTATATTTCGCGAGATGTGTGTGTGTGTGTGTGTGTGTGTGGTGGTTGGAGGGGTGAGGGTGAGGGGTTAGGAAGTCAGGAAGAGTGTCTGCAAAAGTAATGGTGGTGCTTATATAGAGCCCTGTAGTTTTAACTTTTTAAGTAATAGATTTGGCAATACGTGTAATTGCTTTGTCTGAAACTAAACTAAATCACTTGAAGAAATCACCCTCTTACACATGGCAGATCTGCGGCTGCTGTGAATAAATGCTGACGCATGTCGAGCACGTAATCCAAGGTAACTGACTGTTTTCCGACATCCTCCACGGTTAGCCGCCCCGCTGGCGCAGTGGTCTAAGCGATGGCCTCTGATCATTCGTCCGAAAGGGGTCCGGGTTCGAATCCCGGTGAGGCATGGATGTTGTGTTTGTCTTACGGCACTGGCTCTCTCCCTTCCCTGGAACCAGTGACCCTAAATTAGGGACGGGCGACTGCTTATAGCCCATTGAGTTGCTCACGCTGGTCGTTAAACCTCCAATCAAAAAAAAAAAAAAAAAAAACATCCTCCACGGGGAATTCCAATAGCAGTGGCGCCCATATGAGTACTTTTAGGAGGGGGGGCTAAGAAAAATCCTTACCTCCTTCAAGGCTGTCAAACATTTTAGTAAATGTACAAGATACTAAATTACAACAAAAATAATTGAATCAATCAATCATTAATATCTTATTATTTTAAAAAATGCTTTAAAAAATATCTTATTATTTAAAAAAATATCTTATTATTTTTGAAAATACCCCTTCGTTACCTGCGCCCCCACCCCCCGCAGTTGAGGGGGTGGTAGTTACGCCACTGTCACCCATGCTAGTTGGCGGAGGAAAGGCATTCCGGTCAGTTAAATTGTAAGTAAAAGGATTTTGCTCAAAACTTTATTCAATAATAAGGCAGATTTTTTCCAAAATCAAAGACGCTGAAAGACGCCTTGTGTTGGCGTTCAAGTTCGTTTTTGTGCCATATTTTTTGTTAAATTTTATAAAGCTTGAACGAAAGAATCAAAGTTGTTTAAAACCACTAAAAACGGCTGCCGTTGCTCCTAATTCTTCATGGTTGAAACAAATTGTAGCGACTGAAACTGTTGATTCGAAAACGTCAAAACGTGTGGAGTTAGGTGGTGTTTTTTACGCTTTCCAACCGTAGGTTGAAGAAGCGTATATGCTCCAGCTTTGTACGTCCGTCCGTACGATAACTCGCGGAAAAATGGTTCGATTTAGATGAAAATTTAGTATGCGGTAGGGGACCACTTGAGGACGAACCCTATTGAAAATAAGCAAAATGCGGTCAAAGTCAGGACATAGGAGCGGGATCCATTCCATTGCCCTTATGTGTCATAGCTTGCGTACAAAAGCTTCGATTTCTATGAAATTTAATTATGTGGTAGGGAACCACCTGGGGACGAACCTTATTGAAAATGGGGGAAATGGGATCAAAGGTCAGGACATAGGAGCGGGATCCATTCCATTGCCCTTATGCGTTTTAACTTGCCCCAAAATGCTTCGATTACTGCAAAACTTTATCATGTTGTTCCGGAGGTACACTGAACCAGTTCTGTTGAATATCATCGAAATGGGGTCAAAAGTCAGGACACAGGAACGAGATTAATTCCACAGCCATTATCGTCATAACTTGACAAAAACCGCTTCTATTACGACAAAACGTTCGTATGTTGTTCCGGTGGTATACTGAACCAATTCTGTTTAATATAATGGAAGTGGGGTCAAAGGTCAGAGCACAGGAGCGAGATTTATTCCACAGCCATTATCCTCATAACTTGAGTAATAATTTGAGTAATGATTTCTGGTATGTTGGAAAGCGTATCATAATCAATGCATTGCATGATTTTACTAACTTGTTAGTTATACTGAAAGCACTGACGTAGAATACAAGATCTGTCTTGAAACCAAGTCTGCATGCGATTTTGCTGTTGGAAAACCCTAGAATTTTTGGAAAATGTGATATTTAAAGAGGCATCTGGTGCAGAAGATTCATTTCGAATACCTGTCGAAATTGAAAAGAATGAAGTCTACAAGTGTAATCAAAAGTATGCTAATGGAATCAATTACCCATCGGAAAATTAGGTTGGAAATGGACTATCGAAAAAATTAAATAAAATAATTAAGCTGAGAAAGTAAAATTTTTTGCCCAAGTGGTTTTGATGCCTGTCCAGCTCATTGGGTTCGGCGCTCATTGCTCTTGGCCGCTTAGAGGGCATATTGCTCAAATCACCTACAAAATACACTATATTGACAAAAGTCACCGGACACCCCTTCAAAAGCACATGAACGGATCCGCTGCGTTGTTAAAATGCACAGTACAGCTGCAAACGGTATAAAAACAAGCCTGCGGCTGACCGTGATCATATCGCACTGTGAGGTTGAGTGAAAATGTCGCGGCGGGAGATGACTGACTACGAGAAACGAAAGATTGTTGGGTGTTATATTAATGGGTTGTCCATAAGAGAAACCAAGAGGCGTTTAAATATACCCAAGTCAACCGTTTCTGATGTACTGAATAAGTGGAAGACACATGGCGTGCCTGAAGCAGCAAAACGTACCGGCAGACCAAAGAAAATCAGTGATAGAGGACGCCGAAGCCTCAAGAGAGTCGTTAGAGCTAATCGACAGAGTATACTGCACAAGACCTCAGTGTACAGGTGAGTAAAAATGCTGGAACCTCGGTATGTACACGTACCATTCGCAGAGAATTTCATTCCATGGATTACCGTGGTCGTGCGGCTGCTCATAGGCCTTTCATCTCCACTCGGAATGCTTAGCATGGTGTAAAGGACACTTATCGTAGACCGTAGATCAACGGAAACGGGTCCAATGGACTGCTGAATCCAGATACACGATCCATCCATCTAACGGTCGTGTTTGGGTATGGTGACAGCCGGGGGAAACGCTATTTACCACAGTGTGCTGTTCCAACGGTCAAGTTTGGAGATGGCAGTGTACTCGTGTGGGGGTGTTTTTCGTGGTATGGTGCCAGCCCATTGGTTATCATGGACAAGGTTATTAACCAGCACGTCGACCTCGGTATTCTGGACAATTATGCCCTACCAACTCTGTGGCAATATTATGGAACCGGGCCTTGTTGGTACCAGCAGGATAATCCCCCGAGCTTTAAAGCAAGGACTGTTACGGCGCGGTTTGACGATAATTCCGTATAGTGTGTGGACTGGCCAACACAGAGACCTGACCTTATGCCATAGAGCACTTATGGGATGAATTAGAGCGCCGCATAAGAAGTTTGGAACCAAGGCCTACTACTAAGCAACAGTTAGCCGCAGCATTATGTACTGAATGGAAGCGCATACCTATCGCTGTGTTCCAAAACCTTGTCGAAAGCATGTCTCGAAGGGTCAGTGCATGCATTAAGGTCGAAGGTGGACCGACACCATACTAATGTATGTCAATAAATGCTATGTTGCGTTTCTCTTCTAGGTGACCTGTGACTTTTGTCAATATAGTGTATGTAAGATTACTCGCCGATTCTTCGCTGGGGTATTTGGATATTTCGTTTTCCTTCCCCGTTTCTGAAATACAAGGGTGTCCTGCGCCTTTTGACTCATCCTGTAGCATACGTATGACAGTAGGTTTCGGAAACTAGAGTTTTGAGCATTCCTGACAAGGCAAACGAAACCAAACAGTTCAAAAGGGAGGCTTAGCTTTACTGTTCAAAATGTTGATAGGTTTAAAGATAATTACGCGACAAACGTTGAAATGATGTTAACATTCCATGAAATTTTGATTTAAAATTAAGGGGAGCCAAAGCCCGATTGGCTTTACGTCAAACCGCATGCAGTGACGTCACGACTCTGTTCTCAATTGTGAAACAGTTAAGGATCTGAAATTACTTTTCTTTCCCTTTAATACTTTTCGTTTCATTGGTTTTAATGTTCAAAAAATTATAGATTCACAGTTCGGAGAACTGGCATAACTGCTATAATAAATAACAAAATAAATAAAAATGTTATTAATCGTTATCGAGTAGTAAACTTTTTAAACAGTTTAGAAATAGTGCCCATTGTCCACTAAATTATCGTGCTTATGAGTAGACTTGAATATACACTCATTGTCATAAAAATCCGCGCACCAACAGTGCGATTAATGCGAAACTCGGCGAATAGTTACGGGGAGGGCAGACATGCAAATGATTAAAGTTTCGTGCGATTCCGCTGCCATCGCAATCCTTGGGGCTTATAAGGCGCCGCGCACGGGACTCCAACTGCGTGCTAAAGTGCACGGTAAGAGTCAGGTGAGATCCCTGAGCGATAGACATGCCGAGGAGCCGCCGTAGATGTGGTACGCACAACTGACGGAGTTTGAACGAGGCCGTATTGTAGGTATGAGAGAGGCACGATGGACGGCCCGCCGATTCAGCCGGCATTTGGGCCGGTCGGATAGTGCGGTGCGATCGTGTTGGGAGCAATGGACACGGGAAGGCACCCGGACACAGCGGACTGGCTCCGGACGAACCAGACACACCGCCAGCAGAAAGGATCGTGGGATCACGAGAGCGGCACGCACAGATGCACCGACGTCCTTGTCCAATATCTAGAGACGACGTGGCGGCTGTACAAGGGACTCCTGTTTCCGCTAGAACTATTTCTAGAGGCGAATCTGCACTCTCGATGGCCCTTCCGTTTTCTGCCATTAGCACCCGACCATCGTCTGCGTCGATTGCAGAGGTATCAGCAGCGATCAACGTGGAATGCTACGGACTGGCGAATTTCGCTTCTGTATGGGAACGTGCGACCGCAGCGACGAATCTCGCTTCTGTATGGGAACGTGCGACCGCAGTGTCAGAGTGTAGAGGACCGCAGGTGAGCGCTACAATCCGAATCTCACTGTACAGCGGCACACGTCCCGAACAGCAGGTGTGATGGTCTCGGGAGCCATCGCGTATGACAGCCGGACTTCTCTCTCAGTGTTCCAAGGGACGTTGATAGCCCAGGGCAACGTACATGAGATTCTACGGCATCATGTGCTGCCTTTGCTGGCGAGGCTGCCCGGAGCCATTTTCCAACAAGATAACGCCTGTCCGCACACGGCTTGAATTTCACAGGAGTATCTACGTCATGCTTCGACGCTTACGACGCCTTCCAAATCGCCTGATCTCTCGCCCATCGAGCACGTGTGGGACCAGATGTGATGTCAGCTTTCTCCATGTCTCAGTGTTCGCGATTCAGAGCGACAGTTGCAAGAAGTTTGGGGCCAATCTGTTCCAGGATAACATACGGCGTCTCTTTGATTTCATACCGGGCCGTATCACCGCATGCATCCGAGCACGAGACGGTCCGACGTGCTACTAACGCTGATCGGAATGTGTACCGTATGCCCTCGGGAAATCGTCCCGTTGCTGTGATATTGTAATCACGTCTGTTCTTGGTATGTACCATCTCACTACTAAAATCTCATTTGAATCCGAAGCCTCCTTCTTGGTGAGCGGATTTTTATGACAATGAGTGTATTACGGGTAAAAGATGCTTCGGGGTTTGTTTGTTTGAGGGTTTAACAACCTTCATGAGTAACTCACTGAAATATACAATGACACCTCCGAGCAACTATAACCTCCAAAAGACGGCAAGTGTTGATTGGTGTAGAACAACTGCCATAGTATTTACATTAACGATAACTGCCAGGCGCGGACTGGGTCGCCACGGTATCAGGAAAATTTCCGATGGACCACCGTATTGTGGGTCGGTAGACCTTATACTGTACTAACTACACTGGCGGAAAGTGAAAAAAAACCCCAAGAAGGAATTGGCGGACGATCATAAAATTTACATATGTTAATGGGTCGAGTTTACGTAGGTGTGATGTTAATTTCGGGACCAACCGGTGAGCGCTTATGCCACAGCACGGCATAATATGCAAATTATAGGCGGTGGTATTTAAGGAGTACGGCGAAGTGAATGTAATCAGTCGTCGGCGCACGGACACGGGCGAAGACCCTGAAGAAGCTGCAATGCCTGGACATGGAAGACGTGTACGATTTCAGCAGTTATCGGACTTTGAGCGAGGTCGTCTAGTTGGACTCCGCGAGACCGGGTGGTCGTATCGTCGAATTGCGAAGCGAATTGGACGGGAAGTATCGGTGGTGGTACGACGGTGGCGTAGATGGTCCGAGGAATATTCCCACAAGAGAAGACGTGGAACCGGGATTCACAGATGGACTGATGAGCGGACCGATCGACGCATAAGAAGAGCGGCGTTGTCAAGCAGAACATTCACTGCAACGCAAATCCAAGTTGCCGTTTCACCTGAGGTGACTGTGCGAACAATCCGCAACCGTCTACTGGATGCAGGACTTCGTGCACGTGTGCCTCTGGCATGTGTACCTCTGACTCCAGCCCACCGTCAGGAACGGCTGCAGTGGTGTCGCCAACGTCTGCACTGGAAGACGCAATGGCGATCTGTCGTGTTCATCGATGAAAGCAGATTCTTCTTGGGAGGCTCCGATGGCCGTATGCGTGTTCGCAGACGCACAGGGGAGCGTCTCCACCCTTCTTGCATCCGCCAGCAACACACAGGGCTTACACCTGGTTTCCTGGTGTGGGGAGCGATCAGCTATCACTCCCGTACACAACTAGTGTTTGTAGCGGGTACGTTAAACAGCACCTTCTACATCAAGAACATCATTCAGCCCGTTGTTATGTCATTTGTAAGGTCGGTCCATCGTGGTGTTTTCCAGCAAGATAACGCACGCCCACACACGGCAGGTGCAACGCAACATGCACTTCAGGGTGTGAGACAACTTCCATGGCCTGCACGTTCACCGGATTTGTCCCCCATTGAGCACGTGTGGGATTTTATGGGACAACGTCTTATCCCGTCTCCACGGCCAGCCACGACCATCCCCGATTTACGCGTCCAGGTTGAGGATGCTTGGAACTCAATACCCCAAACTTACATCCAACATCTGTACGACAGACTCCATGCCAGAATTGCACAGTGTGACGCAGCTCATGGCGGTTGAACCTCGTACTGACCATGTATAACGAAGTAAATTTCTCCGTCATTTCTGTCCACGCCAGGATTCGAACCCGGATCTCCTCATTCCGGAATAAGTTGCTCTACCAATTGAGCTACGCGGACGTTTTATTCTGATTCCTATCTGCCTTTATGTCGTGTGCGTCCTTCTGGTAGGTACGTCACATCTCCTGGTACGTTACACATGTTACATGGAAATGTTATTTTTCAGTTTACCAGCAAATACAGCTGCATTTTGCCATAATGTTTTGATCACGTTATCCTCTGTATTCCGTTATTATGATGTATAAATTTCGTTGGTATCAGACGTCTCCTTCTTGGTGTTCTTTTTTCACTTTCCACCAGTGTAAAGAAAAAAGCATATACAAGCTTGTACTTCAATATTCTTGGATTCTTGTAGATGAAAACCAAGTTGTACTAATACGGAAAAGTTTATTTACCACGTTTACGGCTTCAGAATTTTTTCTTTTCATTTACAATTGACCTAGCAAATGTTCTGTCGAGTCAAACACTGTTTTTGATACATCGTTTTCCCCTTTCTCGAGTTTCAAATTTAAGCCCTTTCGCCCCTGTGACGCAGTGGTCTAATAGATGACTTCTGATCATTCGTCGGAGATGGGTCCGGGTTCGAATCCCGATGAGGCATGGATGTTGTGTTTTCCTTACGGCAGTGGCTCTCTCCGTTTCCTAGAACAAGTGGCTTTAAATTAGGAGCGGGCGACTGCTTACAGCCCACTGAGTTGCTCACAGTGGTCGTTAAACCCCCAAGAATAATAATAATAACAATAATAATAATAATAATAATAATAATAATAATATTTAAGCCCCGTCTCTTTGGGCTGATGTCATTTACCACAGCAGGATATTGATTTGGCCAATTGCAGTTACATTTCAATAATCAATTCAATATAATCACTTATGCTAGTGTGACGCACTACAAAGGTGAAAACATGTGTGAAGACGACAAATCTGCAGGGAGACATTATGTCCGAGTAGACGACAAATCTGCAGGGAGACATTACTCCGGAGTGATGAGACACACTTGTGTTGTCACACTATCAAATGTCTGGGATGGAAAATCGAAATTCATCGTGTTTCGTTAAGGGATTGCAATTCATCTACGGTATAATTGTCGGTTGGTGCTTTTCATGTATGTTTCTTTCTTTTTCTTCTTATTTTTTTTGTACGAGATCTGCATCTGTCTTTACGCTTTCCAACCGTAGGTTGAAGAAGCGTATATGCTCCAACTTTGTCCATCCGTCCGTCTGTCTGTCGGCACAACTCGCGTAAAAATGGTTCTATTTCGATGACATTTTAGTATGTGGTAGGGGACCACCTGGGGACGAACCCTTTTGAAAATGGACGAAATGGGGTCTAAGGTCACGACATAGGAGCGAGATTCATTCCATTGCCTTTATGCGTCATAACTTGCGTAAATATGGTTCGATGTCGATAAAATTTTATCATATTGTAGGGGACCACCTGGGAATGACCTCTATTGAAAATGGGTGAAGTGGGATCAAAGGTCATGACATAGGAGTGGGATCCATTCCATTGCCCTTATGCGTCATAACTTGCAAAAATATGGTTCGATGTCGATGAACATTTAGTATATTGTAATTGACTACATGGGAATGAACCCTATTCAGAATCGGTGAAGTGGGGTCAAAGGTTAGGACATAGGAGTGGGATGCATTCCATTGCCTTTATGCGTCATAACGTGCGCAAAAATGGTTCGATTTCGGTGAAACTTTATCATGTGGTAGGGAACCACATGGGGACGATCTTATTACGTCACAATTTCGCGCTTGATATGTTGGCGCGCGGTCACGCCATCTGTCTCACGTACGTCACGCGCTGTGTGTGGATCCTATTGAAGTTTTATGACGTCACACTCTTGCGAGCAGATGGTCTCGATTTCCATCTGCCTCATTACGTCACGCTTTGTGTGCGTATGGTGGTTCGCACAATAACTCGCGTAAAAATCGTTCGATTTCAATGAAATTTTAGTATATGGAAGGGGATCACCTGGGAAGGAACCTTATTAAACGTGAACGAAATGGGGTCAAAGGTTAGCACATAGGAGCGGGATCCATTCCACTGCTCTTATGCGTCATAACTAACGTAAAAAAGGTTCGATTTTGATTAAATTTTAGTATATGGTAGGGGACCAACTGGGGACAAACCTTATTGAAAATGGGTGAAATGGGGTCAAAGGTTAGGACATTGGAGCGGGATCACTTTCATAGCCATTATGCGTCATAATTTACGTAAAAATTCTTCGATCTGGATGAAATGTTAGTATGTTGTAGGGACCTGCCTATTAAATGGGCGAAATGGGGTCAACGGATCCTATTGAAAATGGGCGAAATGGGGTCAACGGATCCTATTGAAAATGGGCGAAATGGGGTCAAAGGTTAGGACACAGGAGCGGAATCTATTCCATAGCCCTTATGCATGATAACCTACGTAAAAATGCTTCCATTCCGACAAAACTTTATCATGTTATTTCAGAGGTATACTGAACTGGTTGTGTAGAATATCATCGAAATGGGATCAAAGTTCAGGGCACAAGACCGAGATTTATTCCACAGTCATTACTCTCATAACTTGAGTAATGATTTCTGGTATGTTGGAAAGCGTATCATAATCAATGCATTGCATGATTTTATTAACTTGTTTATTCTTTCCAACCGTACATGTATATGCTCCAGCTTTGTCCGTCTGTCTGTCCGCACGATAACTCGCGTTAAAATGGATCCATATCGATGAAATTTTAGAAGTGGTAGGGGACAACCTGGGGACGAACCCTATTAAAAATGGACAAAATGGGGTCAAAGGTCAGGACATATGAGCGAGATCCATTCCATATCCCTATGCGTCATAACTTACGTAAAAATGCTTCGATTGCGACAAAACGTTATCATGTTGTTTTGGAGCTATACTGAACTAATTCTGTTGAATATCATTGAAATCGGGTCAAAGGTCAGGGCACAACTGCGAGATTTATTCCACAGCCATTATCCTCATAACTTGACTAAAAATTCTTCTATTGCGACAAAACTTTAGTATGTTGTTCCGTAGGTACACTGAGCCAATTCTGTTTAATATAATCAAAATGGGGTCAAAGGTCAGGGCACAGGAGAGCGATTTATTCCACAGACATTTACCTGATAACTTTACTGAAAATGCTTTTATTGCGAGAAATTTTTAGCATGCTGTTCCAGAGATATACTGAACCAATTCTGTTTCATATCATCGAAATGGGGTCAAAGGTCAGGGCAAAGGAGCGAGATTCATTCCACAGCCATTATCCTCATAACTTGAGTAATAATTTCTGGTATGTTGGAAAGCGTATCATAATCAATGCATTGCATGATATTACTAACTTGTTACTACATTTTGGTCCTTCTGGTTACAATAAGAATATTCCAACTGTAGTTATGTAAAGTGTTTCAACCGTAGCAAAAACACTATTTCCATTTAAACGTGATGAAATAAAACATAATGTTCGCACTGCTTAATTTCTCTCACTTCATAAGTTTTTTTTTTTTTTTTTGATTGGAGGTTTTAACGACCACCGTGAGCAACTCAATGGGCTATAATAAGCAGTCGCCCGTCCCTAATTTAGGGTCACTGACTCCAGGGAAGGGAGAGAGCCAGTGCCGTAAGACAAACACAACATCCATGACTCACCGGGATTCGAACCCGGACCCCTTACGGACGAATGATCAGAGGCCAGCGCCTTAGACCACTGCGCCACCGGGGCGGCTTTTCATAAGTTTGCACTGAAATTCTTGTGATTTTGGACATTTTCCGTTTTAATAAGATATTTTTTTGTAATTATTTTATTAATAACTAAATAAATACCCGTTCTTCGAACGTAAGAATAAACAATTTTGTTCGAAACTGTACATATAAAAGCTAGCAAGTCAGATATTTTTGGAAGCGTGAGCAAAATTGTGTTGCCATCGCTAATATCTCAACGGGGAACTTTTTTTTTTTTTCATATTTCAATTACTATGAAAATCTACCCACATATTTATATTTATTGCAGTCACCTTACCACTTGTATGATGTCAGCGTTGCTTCGGTGAAAACGAATGTTGGTAATTTGATTTTGACTGAAAAAACCCACTTATGTGACATCACCGTTGCTTCGGTTCAAACGAATGTTGGTGATTTGATTTCTGACTCATAAAACCTTGACATTCGATATGATCAAACGATAATATAAATATTTAAATGCAAAGTATATTATGATATAGCGCTTTTTACGTGATTTGTAAGGTATTTTGTTTAATAAATTCAGAAGAAATAAATTTAGAACAAAATATATACTGAGCAGGTCAACCCAAGTTATTCAAAACTTAGGGCGGGGCTTCAGTTGCTGGGCAACTGAAGCCCCCCCCCCCTTCCTAAGGCTTCGATCATTGCAAAACGTCCTAGCGTTATCAAAACTGGGTTATTTAAAAACCGCATTTCGACCCTCTTAAAGTTATCGTAGGAAAAAATCCTTTCCTAGTGCGCCTCTGTGTTGTAAACGGAACATTCCTGCCAAATATGAAAGTTCTAAGCTCAGTAGTTCCTGAGATTCGGTGATGAGTCAGTTAGTCAGTGAATGCTTTCAGTTTTATATGTGAGTGGGGGTCTCAAGAGCTACTGTGCCTGATGGCGTCATCACAGCATATCGTGTTCGTGGAAAAACCTCGTCTGCGAAACACAAGAGTGGGCGGAAAACGACTCTGAGAGATAGAGACAAGAGAGCATTAAGGAGGATTGTTACCCATAATATTAGGTGCTTGAATTAATTCCCGCTGTTTTTTGCCACATAAACACCTGTGTGTTGCCACAGAACGGTACAGGATAGTCTATTCAAAGTAATGTCCGTTGCCAGCTACAGCCCTTTCCCACCATTGGGGGTAACAAATGGATTCCGCGGTAAAAAAATGCAGGTTCTTTCGAGGCAAACCATTCATCTAGCCATTTTCGGATATCCGCGGCAGAAAGGAAGTGCTGCTCTTATAGGCCATGTTGTAGCGACCGGAACAAATGGAAGTCCGAGGGAGCGATGTCCGGGGAATAAGGCGGATGGGGTAAGAAATCCCAGCTAATGCCTCCAAGGGTTCCTTTTCGGATTTGGCGACATGAGGTCTATCTAGCGTTGTCGTGGAGAAGAACAAACTTGTCATGTGAGATCCAGTTTCCGAGCTTTTGGATCATTCCCGTTGCCTTTAAACGCTTGTTAACCGTTGCTGCAACCTTTCAAGCTGGTGGAGGCAACGTTATGGTTTGGGGAATGTTTTCCTGGCATGCTTTGAGCCCTTTAATTCGTGTTGATCAACGTCTGACTGGCATATCATATCTAAACATCGTTGCGGACCAAGTGTATCCAGTCATGTGGATGGTTTATCCCAAAGGCTATGGCTACTTTCAACATGCGTCCTGCCATAGTGCTCGTATTGTACAGGATTGGTTTCAGGAACATGCCGGTGAGTTTACTTTGCTTAGGTGGCCCCCACAATCTCCAGATCTCAACCCCATTGAGAATTTGTGGAATGAAGTTGAACGAGCCATCAGACAGCTGGATCCACAACCCTTCAATCTCACACTCCTGGAAAGTGCTATTCATCAAGCATGGTCTCAGATTCCACAAACCACCTATCAACATCTCGTGGAGTCAATGCCACGAAGAATCGACGCAGTATTAAAGGCAAAAGGTGGCCCAACGAAGTACTGAGGGGGTGATCATAATAAAGTGGCCACTCAGTCAGTGTATAATATATACGACAGGTAGATAGATAAAATAGTTGAGTTACATCGTTCTTAATCTCTTTGGTGCTTTGGGGGTCTTAAGCCCTGAAACCCCCACCTCCGTGTATAATTATAACGTGCAATAATCATAACGGGGAAGTTGTGTTAAATAAGTTTAGAAAAATCTAATGAGAAAAAGATTTTCATCTACTGCTTCTAATCATTTAACTTTCTTGTACTGTAATATTACTTGCATCTGGATAAGAATAGACGTAGAAAAATCAACCTCCTCCTTAATTGTTATGGCATCTGACTATTTCCCCCCGTAAATTTAAGGGGGTCTTCCCCACCTTGGGAAAATTTTGTGCGCCACAGCCCACGGGACACCCCCCTGGGGAAATCTCTGGGTGCACTACTGCATTTCGGTCTCTTACACCACTGGGCCACCAGGACGGCGTTTCATCACTTAGCGTTATGATGCGGTTTTTGTTATCAGGATACTTGAGGCTTAATGTGATCATTCTGAGGGGTGTATTTCATATCATTTCATTATACAGTCGTTTGCATCAAAATTGTTGTTTGGGGGTTTAACGAGCACCGTGAGGCCACCCCGATGGAGCAGTGGTCTAAGCGATGGCTTCTGATAACCCGTCCAAGATGGGTCCAGGTTCGAATTCCGGTGAGGCATGGATGTTTTGTTTGTCTTACAGCACTGGCTCTCTCCCTTCCCTGGAACCAGTGACGTTAAATTAGGGACGGGCGATTGCTTATAGCCCATTGAGTTGCTCACGGTGGTCGTTAAACCTCCAATTAAAAAAAAAATTATAAAACGATCACCGTGAGCAACTCCATGGGCTATAAGCAGTCGCCCGTCCCTAATTTAGGGCCACTGTCTCCAGGGAAGAAAGAGATACAGCACCTTACGGCGCTGTATTGCTCTTGCAAGCATGGGTCCCATTTCTGTCCACGTAAACAGTCCCCAGACGAGAATGCCACCCCCACCAGCTTAAAGAGTACCCTGCTGGCAAGAAGAATCCATCGCTTCATGTTGTTTGCGCCATTCTCGTATCCTGCCATCCGCATGTACCAACGTGAATCTCGACTCATCAGTCCAGGCAACATTTTCCCACATGTCCAGGGTCCAGTGGCGATGTTTCCGCGCCCATGCTAATCTTTGCACCCTGTGATGTGCGGTCAGCAGCGGTACCCTCGTCGGACGATGGCTTCTGTACCCCATAGCGAGGAGATGGTTCTGGATGGTGTGGCTGCTTACACGTTTTTGTACACCAGCGTTAAATTGCCGAGTGATTTCTTGCACTGTGGCCCGTCTATCCGCTGTTACAATGCGAGCTAGCCAACGATGACCCTGCTCAAAGACACGCTGTTGTCCATGGCAGGTGGCCCTTGCAGGGATGGTTTTACCGGATTCAATGTACTCACGGTGCACCCGTGACACAGTGGCTCGTGAAAATCCCAGTGCCTGCACGACTTCCGAGATGGAGTGACCCATTCGTCGGTCCCTGACAATTTGCCCACGATCGAATGCACTCAGATCCTTCGTCTTACCCATACTGCGTCCGACTCTTACTGATTCCCGTCGCATCACTCCTTATATTGTCGGATCGCTGCATACGTCATGTCGTTTCCGTTCACAGGGCCGCCCACAGCGCCAAATTTGCATAACGCCAGCTGTCTCTAATTCAATTGCTCTTCAGTGTACAAACATATTTTCACTTTTATACATCATCATCATCATTGTCAACCATTATCAATCCACTGCTGGACGAAGGTCTCCCCAAGATTCTTCCACAACGGTCTGTCTTGTGCCAGTCTCCTCCATGTTACTCCAGCATAATTTCGAATTTCATCCACTCATCTCCCATGTGGTCTTCTTCTGGGTCTTTTCCTGTCTCTTGGAATCCAATCTAAAATTTCGGCTGTCCATCGATGGTCTGTCCTTCTGGCAGTATGTCCAGCCCATTGCCATTTCAGGGATTTAACTCTGATCATGATGTCTTCCACTCTTGTCATTTTTCGGATCCACGAGTTCCTCATCTTATCTCTCCTGGTTACACCAAGCATGCACCTCTCCATACTACTTTGAGTTGTCTGCAGTCTTTGTATGTCTCTTTTAGTTAAGGTCCACGTCTCTCCACCATACGTAAGCACTGGAAGGATGCATTGATCAAACACTTTCCTTTTAAGACATAATGGCATATTGCTCTTGAAAATTATGCTGTTTCTTCCAAAAGCTCTCCAGACAAGTTTTGTACGCCGATTAATTTCTTCATCAATGTGACCCTCACTTGATATCTGCTGTCCAAGATAAACGTACGTGTCTGTTATCTCCAGCTTTTCTTCATCAATCGATAAATCTTCATTTCTTGTAAAAGCGTTGAACATCACTTTTGTCTTCTGAAAGTTCATTTTTAATCCCACTTCTTTACTCATGTCAGCAAGTTCCAGGATCACACTCTGCAGCTCTAATGGGGTAGTTGCAAAAATGACTAGCCGCCCCGGTGGCGCAGTGGTCTAACGCGCTGGCCTGTGGTCATTCGTCCGTAAGGGGTCCGGGTTCGAATCCCGGTGAGGCATGGATGTTGTGTTTGTCTTACGGCACTGGCTCTCTCCCTTCCCTGGAACCAGTGACCCTAAATTAGGGACGGGCGACTGCTTATAGCCCATTGAGTTGCTCACGGTGGTCGTTAAACCTCCAATCAAAAAAAAAAAAAAAAAAAAAAAAAAAAAAGTGACTACGTCATCAGCAAAACGAAGGCGAGTTAGATAATCTTCATTAATCTTTATCCCTTTGTTTTCCCAGTTCAGCGACTGAAAGACACCCTCCAATGTGGCATTAAAGAGCTTGGGAGATATGGTGTCACCTTGTGTCACTCCCTTTCCAATTTTTATGTGTGTTGTATTTTCAAACAGCCGAATCTTTGCACTTGCATTTTCATAGATGTTATTAATAATATTAATGTATGCATCTTCAATATAGCGCAGGATTTCAGAGCCGTGGTAACTGCTGATGGTTTCACCGAATCAAAGGCTTTTTCATAATCGATAAAAGCCATGCACAATGGAAGTTCATATTCCCTCGCTCTTTCAATTAGTTCTCTCAGTACGTGGATATGATCTATTGTGCTGTAGCCACTCCTGAATCCAGCTTGTTCTCTCGGTTGAGCCATGTCCAGTGTCACCTTCAAGCGTGATATCTATGTGTAAACGTACATAAATAAAGTATAAATGAAAAGATAAATTTAAGTACATATTTTTTAGAAACCCGCCCCTCTAAAAATTACTTCGCACTTGCGCTAAATTGAGTTATTGAAGCACCGGATGGCGGTAAGGAAATTTTATCATCAACAAAGATACAGAATTGGGAGGTAGTTATTAAAAGGTTCACGCCCGCTGATATAGAGATTTAAATCGAAAGGTATGTTGTAATGTTTACCTTTAGATATTCCCATTGCTTGGTTAAATTAATTGATTGATTTACTCCCATATCTTAATCATGTTGTAAAACTACTTTCGATCCCTCCGCCCGCCACACGTATTCCTTGAAATTTTTCGAAATTTTGTACGCATGTCATTTTGTTGACCTGCGCATGTGTCAATCTACGTCATCTGACACATGTATTCAATGCCAGCCCAGTGTTTTTGTGGGGGTTGTTGGCCTGATGATGACCTTCTGGAAGGTCGAAAGATCTTACCATTGTAAATACCATTACTTTTGTAATGAGTTTTCAACCAGTCATTAAATGTAGCAACCGTCAAGTAATCATAAACTAATTGTTAATTGGTATGTTTTTAGATCGGATTAAATCGTTGGAATCTCAAATCCGAATATAGGCGTAACCCAAAATTATGTGTTTCATTAGGAATGAATTTGCAGCTGGACGTTTTGAAGGGCAAAATTTAAATATTCGGAAATGGTGGCCATGGGATTGCTAAATCAGGACACGTTATCGACCGAGCACGACCAAAAAAATATTTGCTTGTTTGTCCTTGAGACGTGTGTGTTTGGCATGCATGTACTATTTAATTCACGACTGACTTTATTTTAAAAACCTGTTACACACTAGGTATACCCTGACCTACTTGGAGCTACGGGAGAGATTTGAAAAAAAAACCAGGAACTTTCAGAAAAAAAAATAAGTAAAAAAAAGGTGAAGAAGAAAAAGAAAGAAAATGCAAATCTTCTTTTCATCCCTTTCTCTCGATTTTCAGTTTTTCAAGTCAAGTATTTAATTTTTTTTTTTTTTTTTGATTGAAGGTTTAACGACCATCGTGAGCAACTCAATAAGCAGTCGCTCGTCCCTAATTTAGGGTCACTTGTTCCAGGGAAGGGAGAGAGCCAGTGCCGTAAGACAAACACAGCATCCATGACTCGCAGGGATTCGAACCCGTACACCAATGATCATAAACTAGCGCTTAGACCGCTGCGGCTTTAAAATTTTGAAATGACGCTTATACGTTTTTCACATGTGACGTTATAACGAAGTAAATTTCTCCGTCATTTTTGTCCACACCGGGAATTGAACCCGAATTCCCTTATTCCGGAATAAGTCGCTCTACCAAATAAGCTACGCAGACGTTTGTTCTCGCTGCTATCTGTCTTTATCTCATGTGCGTTCTTGCGGGGCAGGCACGTCACATCCTTGCGGAGGGTAAAATGCCTTTATCTCATGCGCTCCGCAGGACGCACATGAGATAAAGGCAGATAGCAGTGAGAGCATATGAGAGCCCAAAGTGCAAGTGACAAGGTCGACCACACGAAGATATACGCGGCCGGCCAGGACAGATGAGCCGTAGTGCGTAACGTGAGCACAATGGGCAGAGGTATTGATTTGACGGACGTTCAAAAGAGAATGATCATTGCTACCGCGCCAAGGGTGGAAGCATCTCAGTTAAGGGTAGAAGCATCTCAGTTACCTCGATGTGCCAGCGGTCCAAGAATGGACCGCTGGCACACTGGTCCTCCCGACGTCATACGTATGTAGCCCCAAAAGCCATCGACCCCGGAAAAGAACGTCACCTCCGTCCATAAGTAAAGCGCTATCGAAGCGCAACGGTGAGAACTGCACTATATTGACAAAAGTCACCGGGCACCACTTTAAAAGAAAATGAACGGATCAGCTGCGTTGTTAAGATGCGTGGTACAGCTGCAAAAGGTATAGAAACAAGCCTGCAGCTGGGTTGAGTAAAAATGTCGGGGTGAGAGAGAACTGACTTTGAGAAAGGAAAGTTTGTTGGGTGTTATATGAGTGTGTGGTCTATAAGAGAAACCGAGAGGCGTATAAACATACCCAAGTCAACTGTTTTGGATGTACTGAATAAGTGGAAGATTCATTGCGTGTCTGAAGCAGCAAAACGTACCGGCAGATCAAAGAAAATCAGTGATAGAGGACGTCGAAGCCTCAGGAGAGTCGTTACAGCTAATCATCGGAGTACTGCACAAGACCTCAGTGTACAGGTGAGTAACAATGCTGGAACCTAGGTATGTACACGTACCATTCGCAGAGAACTTCATTCCATGGATTACCGTGGTCGTGCGGCTGCTCGTAAGCCTTTCATCTCCACTCGGAATGCTACTCGTCGTTTAGCATGAGGTAAAGAACATTTATCGTGGACCGTAAATCAATGGAAACGGCTCCTATGGACTGATGAATCCAGATACACGATCCACCGGTCTGTTGGCCATGTGTGGGTATGGTTACAACCGGGGGAACGCTATTTACCACAGTGTACTTTTCCTACGGTCAAGTTTGGAGCTGTTAGTGTACTCGTGTGTGGGTGTTTTTCGTGGTACGGTCCCGGCCCATTGGTTATCGTGGACAAACCTGTTAACCAGCAAGTCAACCTCGATATTCTGGACAATTATGCCCTACGAACTCTGTGGCAATACTATGGAACCGAGCCTTGCTGGTGCCAGGAGGATAATGCACTGAGCCATTAAGAAAGGATTGTTATGGCGTGGTTTGACGATAATTCCGTATCGTGTGTGGACTGGCCAGCACAGAGCCCTGATCTTAATCCCATAGAGCACCTATGGGATGAATTAGTGCGCCGCATAAGAAGTTTGGAACCAACACCTACTACTAAGCAACAGTTAGCAGCAGCATTATGTACTGAATGGAAAGCGCATACCTATCGCTGTGTTCCAAAACCTTGTCGAAAGCATGTCTCGAAATGTTTAACGACCACCGTGAGCAACTCAATGGGCTATAAGCAGTGGCCCGTTCCTAATTTAGGGTCACTGGTTCCAGGGAAGTGAAACAGCCATTGCCGAAAGACAAACGCAACATCCATGCCTCATCGGGATTCGAACCCAGACCCCTTACGGACGAATGATCAGAGGCCATCGCTTAGACCACTGCGCCACCAGGGCGGCATGTCTCGAAAGGTGGGTGCATGCATTAAGGCCAAAGGTGGACCGATACTGTACTAATGTATGTCAATCATCGCTATGTTGTGTTTCTCTGCTAGGTGTCCGGTGACTTTTGTCAATTTAGTGTACTTTTGTTTGGATGATTCCATAATTAAAGATCATCATTTTTTTTTTCGTACATGAAAGGTGAATGCAATGTATATCCATTACCAAACACGTTATACTCTATATCCATTCATGAATACTTTGTAATGTATACCAATTGCTTAAAACAACAAAAACAATTCCGATACGGGCCGCAAGTGTAATGGAGATTCCATGAATATTGTCTCTGCGAGTGTTCTTTTAGGTCCTATAGCTTCACCATTTATATTCCATAGCACCTAAAAGTTTGTCGTTATCCATTACTCCTTCAGTACTGTTGACTGATGTAACAAACGCTGTACATCTAGCGAAAACGGTCCGGACCAGTTTAACCAGTTTTAAAACAGAACCGGATACTTGCCATCTGCTCCACGACAGAGTGGTGACAATTTTTTTCACCGAATGACGTCATGAACAGAGTAAATAATCATCTGCGCAATGCTGTTGCCACCACACAGCTGATAAATGACCGGGATTAAAAAAATACAGTTTCATTACTTAGTGGCACAGTGATCTAAGCTGTAACCATTCGTCCGAGAAAGCGTCCAGCTTCGAATCCCGGCGAGGCATGGATGTTGTGTTTGTCTTACTCTCTCCTTTCCCTGAAACCAGTGGCCGTAAATTAGGGACGGACGACTGCTTACAGCCCACGGAGTTGCTCTCAGTGGTCGTTAAATTTCCAATAAAAAAAAAACTTACTGTGTAAATGCGTATATAGAAGAGGCACGACACTACATTTTCCCTTTTGTTTGGTTATACGCTGAAGAGCAATTGAATTAGAGATACCTGTCTAGTAACGTGTAGCACCACCTTTCGCCCTGATGACGGCGGCGATTCGTCTCGACATGGACTCGACAAGACACCGGAAGCGTTGGGAAGCCATACGGAACCACGACCCCTGAACAAGCTCCCACAGTTCACGAAGATTTGATGGAAGGGGGTCAGAGCCTCGAACATCTCTCTCGATGGCATGCCAGATGTGCTCGATGGGATTGAGGTCAGGTGACTTAGCTGGCCAAGGAAGCGAGGTCACGTCGGTGGAGTGTTCATCCAACCATTCGGATACAATTCGGGAGCTGCGTTGTCTTACTGCAGGATGAGGTCCCCAGTGCGATGTTGAAGACGCACAAACGGGAGCAAATGGTCGTCCAGGATATCCCGGTAACGTTGACCTGTGAGGGACGATGTCACATGTACCAGGGGTCCCATTTCAGTCCACGTGAACAGTCTCCAGACAAGAATACCACCCCTACTAGCTTGAAGAGTACCCTGCTGGCAAGAAGGATCCATCGCTTCATGTGGTTTGCACCGTACTCGTATCCTGCCATCCGCATGTACCAACGTGAATCTCGACTCATGAGTCCAGGCAACATTTTTCCACATGTCTAGGGTCCAGTGGTGATGTTCCAGCGCCCATGCTAATCTTTGCACCCTATGATGTGCGGTCAGCAGCAGTACCCTCGTGGGACGATGGCTTCTGTACCCCATAGCAAGGAGATGGTTCTGGATGGTGTGGCTGCTTACACGTTTTTCTGCACCAGCGTTAAATTGCCGAGTGATTTCTTGCACTGTGGCCCGTCTATCCGCTGTTACAATGCGAGCTAGCCGACGATGACCCCGCTCATCCACATGCTGTTGTCCACGGCAGTTGGTTCTTGCAGGGATGGTTTTACCGGATTTGATGTACTCACTGTGCACCCGTGAGACAGTGGCTCGTGAAAATCCCAGTGCCTGCATGACTTCCGAGGTGGAGTGACCCATTCATCGGGCCCCGACAATTTTCCCACGATGCAATGCACTTAGATCCTTTGTCTTACCCATACTGCGTCCGAGTCTTACTGATTCGCGTCGCATCACTCCTTATATTGTCGGATCGCTGCATACGTCATGTCGTTTCCGTTTACAGGGTCGCCCACAGCGCCACATTTGCATAACGCCAGCTGTTTCTAATTCAATTGCTCTTCAGTGTAATTAAGAAACTGAAAATATTTTATTCTCTGTTTAACCTGTCATATTTAATAAATTTAATGGTTTTCTATTTTGTTAATACAGGGGAGATACTGGTTCGAAGTTTAAAGATGTACGTGCAATGAATCGAAATGATGCCTTTCCTTCGGATGCTTCTACTTTTGGCGACTTTTCATTTGAGCAAAACTAAAGGTAAATTTGTTACTAGCACATTTTCTTCACTCAAGTATCTGATAATTTTGTATCCCTTTTTCTTTGCATGTACACCCAATGGTTTCACTAGTTTATATACAGGGGTTGTCCAAATTAATGGAAACACCTCACTGAAAACACTGACTTTGGTACGTGCTGCTTTTTGAATAAAACAAACATGTAGCTACAACTTGGTTTTGTGAAAAGGTGTTGCTTATAGTTTCAAGGGTCCGTGTGATTTGCATAG
The DNA here is from genome assembly GCA_039090855.1 of Macrothele yani. NCBI lineage: Eukaryota > Metazoa > Arthropoda > Arachnida > Araneae > Macrothelidae > Macrothele > Macrothele yani. Next base: position 110,435,810 of record CM076999.1, on the reverse strand, counting down.
TTTCGTTCCAGGTGAAGGCACAATGAGTGACCTGTCGGTGTTCCAAAGAGGGCGGATTGTAGGAACCCGTCTGGTTGGTGCGTCAGTAACCACATTGGTACAGGTATTGGGGATATCGAGAGGTACGGTATCGAAGGTCATGACAGCATACAGTGTTCAAGGCACAACTTCATCTGCGAGACGCAACTGTGGAAGGAAAACCAAACTCACTGTGAGAGACAGGAGGGCATTAAAGAGGATTGTGACGACAAGGAGGAAGACCACGGCGACGAAAGTGACTGCTGAGCTTAATGCACATCTCCGAAACCCAGTGTCGACTCATACAGTGCGAAGAGAATTGCATAAGCACAATATTTACGGCAGAGCTGCGATTGCAAAACCCCTGGTGTCACAGGTGAATATGAAACGGAGACTACAGTGGTGCGAGGAACATAAAACGTGGACTGCGGATCAATGGAAACATGTCCTGTTTTCCGATGAATCAAGTTTCTCACTATTCCCCACCACAGGACGGGTTTACGTGTGGAGAACCCTCGCAGAAACCTACAACCCAGACTGTCTCCTTCCTACAGTGAAGCATGGGGGCGGTTCCGTAATGGTTTGGGCCATGATCTCGTGGTTTGCAGAAGGACCCATTATCATTTTACATGGATGAATCACTAGCGGTGACTATGTCACCCTTTTGGCTGACCATGTGCATTCAATGGCGCAGACATTTTTTCCCTCAGGGGATTGCACCTTTCAAGATGATGATTCACAGAAGTCGAACTGTTCAATCATGGTTTGAGGCACATGAGGATGAAGTTGCACACCTTCCCTGGCCTGCACGATCACCGGATTTAAACATCATTGAGCCCCTGTGGTCTGTGTTGGAAAACAGAATGCGATCCCGTCATCCTCCTGCGGCGGCTCTCATGGAATTGGAGCAGCTTCTGCAGGAAGAATGGTACAATATACCACTTACCACCATCCAAGAATTGTATGCGTCCATTCCAATGAGGATTTATGCAGTTTTAAATGCCAAGGCTGCACCAACAACATATTAGGTGCGTAACACCTATTGTTTCGAGGTGTTTCTATTATTTTGGACAACCACTGTATGTTGAGATTCCGGTGACTTAGTGCTCATTATGCGTACCTCCGATATATGACGTCATTCGTCAACATTTGGTATAATTCGTCCGTCTGCGAATACATGCTGAGCAATGAGTATTCCTCATCCGAAAATCCTAACACCGAGCAGCTCTGAAATCCGAAACTCTTACGAGCGCACACATGACGTCACAAATGGAAAATTCTAGAAGGTTTCCTGGCGATACGCAGAACTGTGGGCATTCCGATGGTTACGACACGTGACGTCAAATGCCTGTGCTGGGCTCAGATATTTAGTACTGTTGTACCGATAAGCGAATCGATTCTTTCCATTTGACCCCTAAAAACTTTGTTCGCAGTGATTCCATCGTTGATGCTCCTGGTTAAAGATATCTGCAGAGAATGACTCTCGCTAATCGGACCAGAGTCGGATCCGTTTGAGTCACTCGTTAATTTTTTCCGGTGAATTGGTTCTGAGTTCGATCAGTTTGTGTCGGTCGTTGACTCTTCCGATGAACCATTTCCGCAGGGAATGACTGTCGCGAATCAGTTCAGAGTCGGATCCGTTTGTGTCGCTCGTTGAATCTTCCGGAGAATCGGTCCTCAGTCGGATCCGTTTGTCCCGTTCGTTGAATCTTCCGGAGAATCGGTTCAGAATCGAATCGGTTCTAAGTCGGATCAGTTTGTGTCATTCGTTGACTCTTTCGGTGGATCGGTACCGAGTCAGATCCGTTTGTCCCGTTCGTTGAATCTTCCGGAGAATCGGTTCAGAATCGAATCGGTTCTAAGTCGGATCAGTTTGTGTCGTTCGTTGACTCTTCGGTGGATCGGTACCGAGTCGGATCCGTTTGTCCCGTTCTTTGAAACTCTTCGGTTGATCGGTACCGAGGCGGATCCGTTTGTCCCGTTTGTTGAATCTTCCGAAGAATCGGTTCAGAATCGAATCGGTTCTAAGTCGGATCAATTTGTGTCTTTCGTTGACTCTTTCGGTGGATCGGTACCGAGTCGGATCCGTTTGTCCCGTTCTTTGAAACTTCCGGAGAATCGGTCTAGAATCGAATCGGTTCTAAGTCTGATCAGTTTGTGTCGTTCGTTGACTCTTCGGTGGATCGGTACCGAGTCGGATCCGTTTGTCCCGTTCTTTGAAACTCTTCGGTGGATCGGTACCGAGGCGGATCCGTTTGTCCCGTTTGTTGAATCTTCCGAAGAATCGGTTCTAAGTCTGATCAGTTTGTGTCGTTCGTTGACTCTTCGGTGGATCGGTACCGAGTCGGATCCGTTTGTCCCGTTCTTTGAAACTCTCCGGAGAATCGGTCTAGAATCGAATCGGTTCTAAGTCGGATCAGTTTGTGTCGTTCGTTGAAACTCTTCGGTGGATCGGTACCGAGTCGGATCCGTTTGTCCCGTTCTTTGAAACTCTTCGGTGGATCGGTACCGAGGCGGATCCGTTTGTCCCGTTTGTTGAATCTTCCGAAGAATCGGTTCAGAATCTAATCGGTTCTAAGTCGGATCAATTTGTGTCTTTCGTTGACTCTTCGGTGGATCGGTACCGAGTCGGATCCGTTTGTCCCGTTCTTTGAAACTTCCGGAGAATCGGTCTAGAATCGAATCGGTTCTAAGTCAGATCAGTTTGCGTCGTTTGTTGACTCTTTCGGTGGATCGGTACCGGGGTGGATCCGTTTGTCCCGTTCGTTGAATCTTCCAGAGAATCGGTTCAGAATCGAATCCGTTTGTATCGTTTGTTAATTCTACTGATTAATCGGTTTAGAGTTGGATCCGTTTGTGTCGTTCGTTTACTCATCCGATGAACGATTTCCGCAGGGGATGACTCACCTGAGAATCGGTTCAGAGTCGGATCCGCTTTTGTCGTTCATTGACTCTTCCGGTGAATCGGTTCAGAGTCGGATACGTTTGTGTCCTTCATTAATTTTTTTTTCGAGTGGAGGTTTAACGACCACCGTGAGAAACTCAGTGGGCTATAAGCAGTCGCCCGTCCCTAATTTAGGGTCACTGGTTCCAGGGAAGGGAGAAAGCCAGTGCCGTAAGACAAACACAGCATTCATGCCTCACCGGGATTCGAACCCGGACCCCTTTTGGACGAATGATCTGAGGCCATCGCTTAGACCACTGCGCCACCGGGGATGCTAATGTAATTTGAATGTGCCGTTGCATGAAGGCACAGAAAAAGTTGCGTGCGTGTGTGTGTGTCCAAGAGGAAAACCCTTCCAGTTGCCTAAAATTAGCACAACTGTTCCCGCTTCCCTTCTCTGTTGAGTGGTCGTGAGGTAATTTTATAAATTGGCCGTAAAAGTGGCAATTATTAATCCACCCAGGCTAAGCCTAAAGCCAGGAACTTCCGGCTTTTTCGTTTTTAGCCTTTCCTGCCTGTCTCTTAACATTCCATTTATTTATTTTTTTTATTTTTTTTATACAGTGAGTAAAATCCATAAGTAAAAAAGAAAGAAAGATGAGACGAAGCTATCTTTCAGACAGGTTAATTCAAGGCCAACTTGAAAACACCAAGAGGATGCGTGATATCATGCCTTCCGGAAAAACCATTTTCCGAGAAGAGTCGCTTTCATTTTTGCTTTAGAAATTCTCGTTGTAAATTCGTATCACTTTTTTTACAGACAGAATCTAATTTCAGCTCTTAAGAATTCATGTCACGATACCGTCATAATGACCTTGCTTCACAGCTTCACCCTTTGACACGAAATCGTTTATTCACGGTATAAACGCAAGAAAAAATAAAAGTTCACTATATTGCATTTCAGTGAATTGTGAGATATCACTTTCAAATTCTGTACGCAATGATCTTGCTGAAGGAATTTCTTTAAAGTAGTGTTTTTCTGACATATTGTGTTATCTATATACTGGCTTATAAGCCCGTCCTGGTTTATAAGCTTTTTTTTCTTTTTTTTGATTGGAGGTTTAACGACCACCATGAGCAACTCAATGGGCTATAAGCAGCCTCCCGTCCCTAATTTAGGGTCACTGGTTCCAGGGAAGGGAGAGAGCCAGTGCCGTAAGACAAACACAACATCCATGCCTCACCGGGATTCAAACTCGGACCCGCCGCCCCGGTGGCGCAGTGGTCTAAGCGATGGCCTCTGATCATTCATCCCAACGGGGTCCGGGTTCGAATCCCGGTGAGGCATGGATGTTGTGTTCGTCTTACGGCACTGGCTCTCTCCCTTTCCTTGAACCAGTGACCCTAAATTAGGGATGGGCGACTTCTTATAGCCCATTGAGTTGGTCACGGTGGTTCTTAAACCTTCAATTGCTGCTCCGGTGGCGCAGTTGTCTAAGCGATGGACTCTGATCATTCGTCCGCAAGGGGTCCGGGTTCTAATACCGGTGAGGCATGGATGTTGTGTTTGTCTTACGGCACTGGCTCTCTCCCTTCCCTGGAACCAGTGACCCTAAATTAGGGACGGCCGACTGCTTATAGCCCACTGAGTTGCTCACGGTGGTCGTTAAACCTCCTATAAAAAAAAAAAAAAAAAAAGAACCCGGACCCCTTACGGACGAATGAACAGAGTCCATCGCTTAGACAACTACGCCAACGGAGCAGCAATTGAAGGTTTAACAACCGCAGTGAGCAACTCAATTGGCTATAAGCAGTCGCCCGTCCCTAATTTAGGGTCACTGGTTCCAGGGAAGGGAGAGAGCCAGTGCCGTTAGACAAACACAACATCCATGCCTGACCGGGATTCGAACCCGGACCCCTTACGGACGAATGATCAGAGGCCAGCGCCTTAGACCACTGCGCCACCTGGGCGGCATTATAAGCTTTAAAAATATTAATATATAGGGGATAATAAAATAGACGACATATTTTTGAAAGGAAATATAGTAAAAACTTATATAGTAAGAACTTGTTAAGGCGCGTCGCATAAATATAGAGACAGTCTACTTTGCGCCGTGAACGCAATGCGAATTTAGGTAGGAAGCTGAAGTGGTACCTAATTAGACATAACTCTACAACAAACGTTTCGATCCGTCGAGATGACCGCATTGTGTGAAAAAAGCACCAAAAAGTTAAATGGTGTAATTTTAGGTGTCTCATAAATATAAAGACAAATATGTAAAGTAGCCACATGCAAATGAGATGTACAAATTAGCATGTTGTAAGCACGCGCAATGGCCGTAATTTGGTCCAGCCTACAAAAGACAGCGAACCTGCCGTCAGACATTCATTTGCCGAAATGCCACGCAACAGTCAACTTTCTGGTGAGGAGGTGCAGAAGATTTGGAGACTGAGAGCAAATGGATTGCCTGTAGAGAAAATTTGTAAAGCCATGGGGAGGAGTAGGGCAGTCATTTATAAGACGTTTTCGAAACGCGGTGCGTTAACTGCCAGAAAACGGCCTGGAAGGCCTCGAATAACAACCTAACGAGATGATCGTGCCATCATGCGTTTAGTTTCATCCCAATGGTTACCACTACGTGAACTTTCTCGGACTGTTGGTGTCACTGTCTCAAAGGACACAGTTCATCGGCGAATCAAGGAAAGTCGCAACATTGTGCTCCGTGAAATGCGCCATCTGCCGTACCTCACGCGGCGCCACAAGAAATCTAGAGTGTTATGGGCAAGCAACCACATGCACTGGACGGACGAGTGGATCACAACTATTTTCTCCGATGAGAAAAAGTTCAACCTGGACGGCCCTGACGGTTGGAACTGCTATTGGCATGATTTACGACGCGAGCCACGCACCTTCTTCAGCAGACAGAAAGGAGGGGGATCTGTGATGGTCTGGAGAGCTTTTGCGTTCAATGGGACAACGGATATCGCTTTCCTGAAAGGCAGGCAAAACTACGAAACGTATCAGGTCATACTCAGCAGCCATCTTCTACTGTTTGCCGAAACTCTAGCGGGTGTTGAAGCAAGACAATGCCTCTATCAATCGGTCTGCATCAACGAAAAGCTGGTTTAACACTAATCATGTGACCGTAAAGGATTGGCCAGCACTCAGTCCAGATCTAAACCCCATCGAGAACCTCTGGGGTGTTCTCTCTCGTGATGTGTATGCGAATGGACGGCAGTTCTCAAGTGTGGTGGTATTGAAAGAGCAGATTGAACGAAACTGGTACGCATTCCGTCCAGAACACTTACATCATTTGGTGGACAGCATGCCCAATCGGGTTTTCAGTGTTATTCGGAACAACGGCTCCACTATTCGTACCGGTGGTGCTCATAACTAGTAAGTCTTTATATTTTTGAGACAGCGTATTTCTGTTTTTTTCTTGTACTTGGCGTTGGGATTGTTATGTTTCCGTCAAACTATTGTGCAGCTGCGTGTCCTATGCTATTTTTGCTATAAATATGAGGTGTACATTTCAGCTTGTTGTTGTTTCTTTTTTATTAGAGAATTTGTTGTGTCTCTATATTTCTGCGACGCACTATAGAACTGAAAATCATATGCTATTTATATCAGTTTTTCAAAAGACCTCGCGATAAATAAACATTCTGTGTAAAATAGTTGTTGTTGTTTAACAGTTTTCCTTGTAGTCCAGTTGCTTTCGTGTAAACTTACCTTAATAACTACGACAAGCCGCCAAACGGTAATTGATAACTCGGATACAGTTGGCAAATTTTGAGCAAAGCTATTGCAAAATCAAAGCTCATTAAGGCGTCTAATTAAAACAAATTCTAAAAAAAACGAACGCTTAAAATTTATGACTTTCAGAACAAAAGTACGAAACATTTAACAAAAGAAATGCCTGAAATTTATCATGAACTACTTTCTTTCACGCCTTCACGTTGGTTGAGATCAGGCTGCGGGTAAACAAAGGGGAAAGACACACTCAGATCGGGAATCATGTTTTTCATTTTGTATCGCGAATAACAGACGCATACACGAACTTTGTTTTTTACGCTTTCCAACCGTAGGTGGTTGAAGAAGCGTATATGCTCCAGCTTTGTCCGTCCATCTGCCCGTCCGCACGATAACTCGCGGACAAATGGTTCGATTTCGATGAAATTTTAGTATGTGGTAGAGGACAACCTGGGAATGAACCCTATTGAAAATGGATGAAATGGGGTCAAAGCTCAGGACATAGGAGAGGGATTCATTCCATTGCCTTATGCATCATAACTTGCGTAAAAATTGTTCGATTTCGATGAAATCTTAGCATGTGGTAGATTACCACCTGGGGACGAACCTTGTTGAAAATGGGCGAAATGGAGTCAAAGGTCAGGATATAGGAGTGGGATCCATTCCATGGCTCTTATGCGTCATAACTTACGTAAAGATGCTTCTATTACGACAAAACTTTATAATGTTTTTCTGGAGGTATACTTAACTAATTCTGTTTAATATCATCGAAATGGGGTCAAAGGCCAGGACACAGGAGCGAAATTTATTCCATTGCCTTATGCATCATAACTTGCGTAAAAATTGTTCGATTTCGATGAAATCTTAGCATGTGGTAGATTACCACCTGGGGACGAACCTTGTTGAAAATGGGCGAAATGGAGTCAAAGGTCAGGATATAGGAGTGGGATCCATTCCATGGCTCTTATGCGTCATAACTTACGTAAAGATGCTTCTATTACGACAAAACTTTATAATGTTTTTCTGGAGGTATACTTAACTAATTCTGTTTAATATCATCGAAATGGGGTCAAAGGCCAGGACACAGGAGCGAAATTTATTCCATTGCCTTATGCATCATAACTTGCGTAAAAATTGTTCGATTTCGATGAAATCTTAGCATGTGGTAGATTACCACCTGGGGACGAACCTTGTTGAAAATGGGCGAAATGGAGTCAAAGGTCAGGATATAGGAGTGGGATCCATTCCATGGCTCTTATGCGTCATAACTTACGTAAAGATGCTTCTATTACGACAAAACTTTATAATGTTTTTCTGGAGGTATACTTAACTAATTCTGTTTAATATCATCGAAATGGGGTCAAAGGCCAGGACACAGGAGCGAAATTTATTCCACAGCCATTATCCTCATAACTTGAGTAATGACTTCTGGTATGTTGGAAAGCGGATCATAATGAATGTATTGCATGATATTACTAACTTGTTTTATTTACGCTTTCCAACCGTAGGTTGAAGAAGCGTATATGCTCCAGCTTTGTCCGTCTGTCTGTCTGTCCGTCAGCGCGATAACTCGCGTAAAAATGATTCGATTTAAATGAAATTTTAGTAAATGGTACGAGACAATCTGGGGACGAAACCTATTGAAAATGGACGAAATGGGGTCAAAGGCCAGGACATAGGAGCGGGATCCATTCTATTACCTTTATGCGTCATGACTTGCGTAAAAATGGTTCGATTTCGATTGAATTTTAGTATGTGGTACCTGACTACGTGGGGACGAGCCCTATTGAAAATGGCCGAAATGAGGTCAAAGGTCAAGACATAGGAGCGGGATTCATTCCATCGCCCTCATGCATTATAACTTAGGTAAAAATGCTTCGATTGAGACAAAATTTTATCATGTTGGTCCGGAAGGATACTTAACCGGTTGTGTTGAATATCATCTAAATGGGTCAAAGGCCAGGGCATGGGAGAGAGATTTATTCCATAGCCATTATCCTCATAACGTGAGTAAAAACTTTAGTAATGATTTCTGGTATGTTGGAAAGCGTATCAAAATCAATGCATTGCATGATTTTACTAACTTGTTATTATAGATTAAGCAAGTGTTGAGCTAACAGACGGAGTCTTTCCATTTCTTCGTTTTTCATTCAAACGATTTTTTTAATTTATCTTAGTAAGCTGACTTTCGTGAAACGGTTCAAGGCTATCTAGTTTTTATTAAAATTCCTCAGTGACACTTGATTTCGGGAATCGGAAGGCGTCAAAACCTGACCATGGATCGATGTCCAATCGCATGCAAAAACATGTCATCTCCTACCTATGCCCGAACAAATAATTGAATCGAGTCTCGTAAAGAGAGCTCCGCTCAACTATTGCTTTGATTTTTCGCGTTAAATGACTTTTCCACCGGCACACTTGGTAAAGGCTTTTTTAGACCATGGGGTGGAACCTGTGGCCTTCTAGACCACTAAATGCGGCTTTTTAAGTGAATCCAAATTTCGCACAACAAATCCTTTTATTTTTGTTAATGGGTTTTTGTTCGTCTTTTATTACATTTATTTTAATCTTAATGGCCGTATTTAAAATACCAAAGGGTAAAAGGAGATTGAACGAAATATTGCTCCCTGACTGACGGCCACAATTAAAACATTAGCAAATATTTGACACCTGCTATGCTCATGATTTCATCCTGTGGCCAGAGATGGAAACGGGTCACGGATCAACGGGTCAACGAGTCGACAATTTCTTGCGGGTCCAACTGGTCAGGTCAAGGTATTCCTGACCGGATTTTGACCCGGGTTTATTATGGTTTTATTTTTTAAAAGACAAAAATATAGAAAGGCGTCTCCTTATTTGTTGATATGGATGGATTTAATGTTAAGGAAGTTCAGGAATGCGTCTCCTTATTTGTTAATATGGATGGATTTCATATTAAGGAGGTTGAGAAAGACGTCTCCTTATTTGTTGATATGGATGGATTTGATATTAAGGAGGTTGAGAAAGACGTCTCCTTATTTGTTAATATGGATGGATTTAATATTAAGGAGGTTGAAAAAGGCGTCTCCTTATTTGTTGATATGGATGGATTTAATATTAGGGAGGTTGAGAAAGGCGTCTCCTTATTTGTTGATATGGATGGATTTGATATTAAGGAGGTTGAGAAAGACGTCTCCTTATTTGTTAATACGGATGGATTTAATTTTAAGGAGGTTGAAAAAGGCGTCTCCTTATTTGTTGATATGGATGGATTTAATATTAGGGAGGTTGAGAAAGGCGTCTCCTTATTTGTTGATATGGATGGATTTAATATTAAGGAGGTTGAGAAAGGCGTCTCCTTATTTGTTGATATGGATGGATTTGATATTAAGGAGGTTGAGAAAGGCGTCTCCTTATTTGTTAATATGGATGGATTTAATTTTAAGGAGGTTGAAAAAGGCGTCTCCTTATTTGTTGATATGGATGGATTTAATATTAGGGAGGTTGAGAAAGGCGTCTCCTTATTTGTTGATATGGATGGATTTGATATTAAGGAGGTTGAGAAAGGCATCTCCTTATTTGTTGATATGGATGGATTTGATATTAAGGAGGTTGAGAAAGGCGTCTCCTTATTTGTTAATATGGATGGATTTAATTTTAAGGAGGTTGAGAAAAACGTCTCCTTATTTGTTAACCTGGATGGATTTAATATTAAGGAGGTTAAGAAAGGCATCGAGGCCAACAAATACGTGCTTGTTGAAAACCACCAGGGGAAGAGTGAATGCTGGAAATTGCTTCGTCTCATTAGGGAACCGGTGAATAATTCTATGTTGTTTGGTCTGGCTTGTTGTTCAAAACGTGGAAAGTGTATGAAAAATGTGTGAAAGTGTAAAGAGAAATGTCGACGGTGTAATAAGAGATTATGGAACCAAAAATCTAACAGGCCATGTGAAAGTAGGCGCACCTCCATCAAAGCGTGGAAAGAGTGAACAATCGAAATACATTTATAAAAATTCATTTGTGTAATCGTAAATAATGATTTCCGTTTGTAATGTATTCACAGTCACGGTCATAGTCAGCCATTACTTCTGGATTACGCAAAACAGTGGCACTAAAAATGGCACGAAAATTTAGCAGGTAACCAAATTTTATTATTAATAAGTTAGTAAAATCGTGCAATGCATTGACTATGATACGCTTTCCAACATACCAGAAATGATTACTCAAATTATTACTCACGTTATGAGGATAATGGATGTGGAATAAATTTCGCTCCTGTGCCCTGACCTTTGACCCCATTTCGATTATATTAAACAGAATTGGTTCAATACATACCTCCGTAACAACATACTAAAGTTTCGTCGCAATAGAAACATTTTTAGTCAAGTTATGAGGATAATGGATGTGGAACAAATATGGCTCCTGTTTCCTGACCTTTGACCCCATTTCGATGATATTCAAAAGAACCGGTTCAGTGTACAACCAGAACAACATACTAAAGTTTTGTTGAAATAGAAGCTTTTTTACGTAAGTTATGACGCATAAGCGCAATGCAATGGACCCCGCTCCTGTGTCCTGACCTTTGACCACATTTCGCTCATTTTCAAATGGTTTTGTTCCCAGATAGTCCCCTACCACATACTAAAATTTCATCGAAATCGAGCCATTTCTACGCAAGTTATGATGCATAAGGGTAATGGAATGGATCGCGCTCTTATGACCTGACCTTTGACCCCATTTCGCTCATTTTCAAATGGGTTCATCCCCAGCTCGTCTTTTACCACATACTACAATTTCATCAAAATCGAACCGTTTACACGCAAGTGAAGGTGCAAAAGGGCAGTGAAATTGATCCCGCTCTTATGTCCTGACCTTGGACCCCATTTCTCCCATTTTCAAATCGGTTCGTCCCCATGTGGTTCCCTACCACATACTGAAATGTCATCGAAATCGATCCGCCGCCCTGGTGGAGCAGTGGTCTAAGCGATGGCCTCTGATCATTCATCCGAACGGGGTCCGGGTTCGAATCCCGGGGAGGCATGGATGTTGTGTTTGACTTACGGCACTGGCTCTCTCCCTTCCCTGGAACCAGTGACCCTAAATTAGGGACGGGCGACTGCTTATAGCCCATTGAGTTGCTCACGGTGGTCGTTAAACCTCCAATCAATAAAAAAAAAAAAAAATCGATCCATTTTTACGCAAGGTATGACGCATAAGGGCAATGGAATGGATCCCGCTTCTATGTCCTGACCTTTGACCCAATTTCGTCCATTTGCAATGGGTGCGTCCCCAGGCCGTTCCCTACCACATATACTAAAATGTTATCGAAATCGAACCATTTTTACGCACGTTATGACTCATAAGGGCAATGGAATGGATGCAACACAGCGGCCTACGAATTCTTCACATGTGAGTCTGGAGAATTCGTAGGCCACTGTGGTGCAGTGGTAGCATGTTCGGCGCGTAAGTGGAAGACCCTGGGTTCGATTCCCGGTGGCGACGGATGAGAATTTTTCCGAGACTTACTTATTTACGTGGAACTCACTTATTGAAAATGGGGTCCTGATCTTTGGCCCATTTTCAATAGGATTCGTCCTTAGGTGGTCTCCTACCACATACTTAAATTTCATCGAAATCGAACCATTTTTACGCTAGTCATCGTGTGGATGCACAGACGGACAAAGCCGGAGCATGTGCACTTCTTCAACCTACGGCTGGAAAGCGTAAAAAAGGAATCAGCGTTATTTTATTTCATAGAAAGAAATCAGCGTTATTTTATTTCATATAAAGGAATTCATCAAAAGGAATCATCGTTATTTTATTTCATGTAAAGAAATTCATAAAAAGAAATCATCGTTATTTTATTTCATATAAAGGAATTCATGAGAAGAAATCATCGTCCTTTTATTCCATATAAAGCAATTCATAAAAAAAGAAATCATCGTTATTTTATTTCATATAAAGGAATTCATAAAAAGAAATCATCGTTATTTTATTTCATATAAAGGAATTCATAAAAAGAATCATCGTTATTTTGTTTCAAAAAAGAATTCATAAAAAGAAATCGTCGTCATTTTATTTAAAATAAAGGAATTCAGAAAAAGAAATCATCGTTATTTATTTTATATAAAGGAATTCATAAAAAGGAATCATCGTTATTTTGTTTCAAAAAAGGAATTCATAAAAAGAAATCAACGTTATTTTATTTCATATAAAGGAATTCATAAAAAAGAAATCATCGTTATTTTATTTCATTAAAGCAATTCATAAAAAGAAATCATCGTTATTTTATTTCATATAAAGGAATTCATAAAAAGAAATCATCGTTATTTTATTTCACATAAAGGAATTCATAAAACGAAATCATCGTTATTTTATTTCATTAAAGGCATTCATAAAAAGGAATCAGCGTTATTTTATTTTATAAAAAGAAACAAGTAAAATTGTAAGAAAGTAACTGCAGGTGTAGTTTTGGTTCACTGTGGTGGAAATTTAAAAAGTTATTGGTTCCGTGAATTTTTTTTTTAGTAGAAAATGGAAGAAGATAAAACTGAAAGAAAACGTCGCTTAAATAGAGAACGACAACGGCGACGGCGTGAAAGTTTTTGACAAACACAATTAACTGCAAGGAAATCTTTTGAACAATCAAATGACAATAACACAAAACATTGTATATGAAGAAGTCTTTCATGACCTTTAATTAATATCATTTTTATTATCTAAATTTTACATTATATGATTTTTAACGTACTGTGACCGTCATATCACTGGTTAAAATCTATTAACCTATGTAATAGACTTCTGTCACGGGAATATTGCATGGGAATATTTTGTAGTTGGTGACCTATCTTATAGACTGCCCATTAATAATTCAACCGTTTATTATAGTTATGTATATGTATTTTACGATTCGCGTTATAAAAGTCTCAGACACAGCTTTTTCACCCGTGTATGGCCCGGGCTAAATACATTTTATACCTAATTATTTGCAATAATTAAGAGAAAATTTATGACTATAACTGGGAGTGAAAGTGAAATCTTAAACATCCTAAACATTTTGTGTTTCAAATCTTAGGCAGTTTGTATTTCATTTTAGATACATTAAATCACATGACCTTACTGTAAAATGCGGATTATCGGGGATCCAATCCCCGCGGAGTCGGATTAACCGAGAGCTTCCGTAGTATATAGAAATTTCATATTTTTCATTAATTCTCTACGCAAGTTAATTCCTTAAAGAACAGAAGTCGTTACTGCGTATTTCGAATAACATTGCAACATAATCGAACAATATTGCACCATCCTTCTAGCTAAACTTATGTGTGGTTTCCCTTCTGCCGCCAGAGGGCGCGGCAAGTTCATTATGAATTTAATCTGGTCTCTTTTGTCAGTTGAATATTACGAAATGTTGTTCGTGTGCTCCTCTTGTGTAATCAAATTTATCTAGCATTTCAACACTTAAACTGCTGGGGAAAAGAAAAGTAGTAGTTTTAAATAAATTGGATATCAAAATATGCGCAAAAGGTGAGAAGTATTTCATCACTTGCAGCCGAATTTGGCCAGCAAACAGACGCGGAAACATTACTTAATTTCGTGGAAAGTCAAGAAGATGATGAAAACATTGAAGTTTTACGAATTCGTGAAGGTGTAAGAAAAAATAAAACAAAAAGTAATGTTACAAAAGGGGAACAAATATCTCGTTCTTTGAATCTAAATAAGTTTAAAGAAGTTATTATGCTTTTTTTAGCACGACTTTTGCAAAGAGATCGTGTTTATGTTATCGGTTTGACCCTCCTTCCGTCTTTGGACACATACCTGTTCAACTGTTACTCCGATTTGAAAATTTTTTGTTGCATTGGGAAGCTTGAAATGTGAGAATGATGAACCTTGCATTCCGTTTTCTTTTTTTTTTTTTTTCGGATGCACAATTTTGCTGCTAGAGGGTGTAAATGCAGATGATATCGAATTCAAAATACATCTTATTGCCTATCTTTGCTTTTTAACATCCGACTGAAAAAATTCTTCCTTGCTTTCGATGCCATTTATAACGAATACTATTTTAGGCACAGCGTCTTTTTCAAGTAATTCATAGATTTTCCGCTAGGGGCGTAAAGGTAAATTGCGTTCTCCCCGATATCTCTGCTTCTAAAACTCTGATCTTCCTGCATCGGAAACAGCTTCTTATGGGAAATGTTTTTATATAATTTCTAATTGTTGGCAAGGAATGGTTTGGCCACAAGGGGGCGTAATGGTTTATTTCTGCTTCTGTTGTATTTGCAGCAAAATCTGAGCTTCTGAAAACTCGATTTAAAAAATTCCTTCGTTGACCGATACTTCTCAACTCGGAACACATTTTGGGAATAACTCCTGCTTAAAATACCGCATAGTTTTTCCCACCAGGGGGCGTAGATTTATATCTTATTTTTATCGATATCTCTGTCTCTAAGGGTCCAATTTTAAAACTGTTTCTTCGTTGGAGAGCTACGGTGCTTAGTGTTTCTCATGTAGTTTCAAGTTTTTCAAGTAATTCACAGATTTGCCTTTGCCGCTAGCGGGCGTAAGGGTAAATTGCGTTTTCCCAAATATCTCTGCTTATAAAACTCCGATTTGAAAAATTTCTTCCTGCATCGGATACAGCTGCTAATACAAAATGATTTGTATATAATTTAAAATTTTTCATAAATAGATTGGCCACCGGGGGCGTAAGTGCCTATTTCTGCTCCTGACGTATTTTCAGCAACATCTAAGCTTCTGAAAACTCTATTAAAAGTTCTTTCGTGGACCGATACCGCTACCCTTGGAAAATCTTCTTCAGAATACTTTCTTCTTGAAATAATGCATAGCTTTTCTGACAGGGGACGTAGATGTATATCTTATTTTTGTCGATATCTCTGCTTGTAAAAGTCCAATTTTTTTTTTTTTTTTGCTTTGTTAGAGAGTGTTTTCACTGCAAAATATTTATCATATAACTTCAAATTTTTTTTAACGCACAAGCTTGCCACTACAGGACATAAGTTTCTGTTTCCGTTTACAGCAAATCTGCTGGACTAAAGCCCCGATATAAAAAATTCTTTTTCGCCCGGATACTACTAACTATTTTTTTTATTGAGGGGTTAACAACCACCGTGAGCAACTCAGCTGGCTATAAGCAGTCGCACGTCCCTAATTTAGGGCCACCGCCCCGTGGCGCAGTGGTCTAAGCGATGGCCTCTGATCATTCGTCCGAAAGGGGTCCGGGTTCGAATCCCGGTGAGGCATGGATGTTGTGTTTGTCTTACGGCACTGGTTCTCTCCCTTCCCTGGATCCAGTGACCCTAAAAAAAGGACAGACGACTGCTTATAGCCCATTGAGTTGTTCACGGTGGTCGTTAAACCTCTAATAAAAAATTTTTTAGGGCCACTGACTCCAGGGAAGGGAGAGAGCCAGTGCCGTAAGATAAACACAGCATCCATGCCTCACCGGGATTCGAACGCAGATCCAACCAGGATTTTTTTTTTGATTAGAGTTTTAACGACAACCATGAGCAACTCAATGGGCTATAAGCAGTCGCCCGTCCCTAATTTAGGGTCACTGGTTCCAGAGAAGGGAGAGAGCCAGTGCCGTAAGACAGACACAACATCCATGCCTCACCAAAATTCGAACCCGGACCCCTTACGGACGAATGATCAGAGGCCATTGCTTAGACCACTGCGCCACCGGGGCGGCTCATCCAGGATGAATGATCAGGAGTCATCGCATAGACCTCTACGCCACCGGGGTGGCCTACTACTAACTATGAAAACCCCTTGTGTGTATTTTCTTCTCAAAATATTGCAATATTTCGCCGCTAGGAACACCAGTGTTTTAATCTGTTTTTCTCAATATCACTGCTACTAAATGTGCTATTTAAAAAAATTCTTTCAACAACGAATGCCATTTACCTTGTGGAAAACTTCAGGTTAGGGTTTGGTTCGCAGTTCTGTCGCTAGGTGGCCTTTGTGTACTTCTGTTTGAAACTGAATCACCGTTTCTAGAAACCCTATTGTAGGGGTGAGCCTATGGCCCTTGTGCTAAGTACCGCCCGTTGAATTAATTAGCCACCACCCTCACACAGCAAATCTACTTAGGTTCTTCCATACATAATTTACTAATGTAGATTTAAGGCCCAGGCCTTCGTCAGCTTTACTTATGAGATCTGCTGATCGACGAAGGGAGGAAAGGTTTTAAAACAAGTCATAAGATCCTTGTCGTAGTAATTACTCCACAGTAGAAGATGAAGAAATTTAATAATCACAGATTATAGTCTGAGAGTCTGATTTCCCGCTAAACGGCGGTATAGCAATAGTGCCTACGGTCTATCTGACCTGAATCGATATAACCCGAATCTGCTATCGGATAACACACCTATCTCTACCAGTTATCAGTCTCTGGAAGCTATTAGATTCCTCGACTAAGTATTCCGTACTCCAACCCTGCTCCGGTCGGAAAAATATCGGTGCTGCCTACACGCACCTACCGTACTCGAGTTACCCCAACTCAGAACATCCCTCAGGAAGTTCTAGGCTTCACTTTTACGCTCAACATATTTTCTCGGGAGCTCCTGCTCCCACGTCTGGACACATCCGAAAACGACTTCCAACTCTTTCGCCTCGCTACTGGGTCACGTGACCTTCTTTCCTCCTCTTCGGAGAATCCCAGCATTCCTCTCGGTATATTGCTCCGAGGCTTTGACCTCTGACCTTTCAAATTCCTGATCGCTCTGAACTCGAGCCTTCAGGCTACTATGGCCTTTACTTAGGGAGCGCAGACCCCGCTGGCCCTCCCAAGACCCATACCTGCCATTCTTATCACTGGCCGAGATCTCCTGTGGCATTCTTCTACCGCTGCCGCCGCTTGGAACCAGACTCTCTACAGATACATGAATGCCATTCAAACAATAGCAGCATACGATCCTAATAAAGGTATAGGTTACAAACTGCCAGACCTACTGGCGTCCTTAGACATAGATCATTGTCTAGCTCTAATTTTGAAATTCTCTAAACGTAAAGATTTCCTATGTACGTTAATGTCTCTCAGGAATACTATGTTTCCGTTGGTGAATGTTCGCCTTGAACTCCTCTGGTGCCGTTAGTAGCACGCCAGACATCTGCGGTATTCAGCAACACTTTTAAAGAAAGAAAGTTATTCCCTCAGGGCGAGAAAAGTATTTCCCGAAGTTAAATTTAGTTCTCATCAGAACACGTGGCACAGTGTTTCTCTTTTTTTGAACATGCCTAAATGAACATAAATGTATACAGTATTTCACATTCGTGGAATTATTAATTTTCGCCCTTACACCTATATTGAGAAATTTCTTTTTACTGTATGAAATAGAGATGTGGAGCATTGCCCTATTTAAATAATGCGCAGATTTCCCGCTAGGGGCATAAAGGTCAATATATCCTTTTTCACTATCTCTACTTCCGGGAGAAGTATTTAAAAAGTTATTTTTCCATACAATAGCCTTTTCCATGAAGAATATTTTTTGCTTGTTTCCAACTTTCCCATTATGCAAAATTCTTCCGCTAGAGGGCGTAGATGGATGGAAGGTGATGCTGAGGTGTTGATGTGATTGTCGCAGTGTGACGCACTATGAACTCTTACAGCGGAGGAAGACCATTACGGCATATGCTTATATCCAACAGTTGGACCGCATCCATGCTGCACTTCAAGAAAAGCGCCAAGCGCCGATTAATCACCATGGAGTTGTTTTCCACCAGGATAGCGCTCGTCCACATGACGCTTTACGGACCCAGTAAAAATTGTTTGTTGTTGTTGTTGTTTGGAGGTTTAACGACCATCGTGAGCAACTCAATGGGCTATAAGCAGTCGCTCGTCCCTAATTTAGGGTCACTGGTTCCAGGGAAGGGAGAGAGCCAGTACCGTAAGACAAACACAACATCCATGTCTGACCGGGATTCGAACCCGGACCCCTTACGGACGAATGATCAGAGGCCAACGCCTTAGACCACTGCGCCACTGGGACAGCCAGTAGAAATTGCACGAGCTGGAATAGGAAATATTATCGCACCGTCCTTATTCCCCGGAACTTGCCCAGTCCGACTTTCATCTCTTGTCGAATCTTCTCGCTGAGAAAAACTTTGCAAATGACGATAATGTGAAAGATTACATATATGACTTCGGGATATTTCAACTCGTAAATCGGTGGAACAAGGTCATCAGTTCCCATGGGGGCTATCTGGACGATTAGGCGAAGTGTTTCGTACGATATTTTAAGTTTGAAATACATGCTTCTCTATTTTCCGGAAACTTTCTTTACAACCTTATACATTCTGTGATCATGCTTTCCTTTTTTTATACACACGGTCGCATCAGATTAATATGACCACCCATGGAATCACATTGTACACGCCCAGGCACGTCACAGAGTGTACATGACAAGGTCCTCCACACGGAGATACACTATCTACCAACAAGTAATTGGACACCTGTGATAGCAAAGGAAAACGAAGTTTCTTCACCTTCAATAGTTGGTGGAGCCTCCACGAGCGGCGATTACAGCTGCGACCCTCCAGGGCATACTCTCAACCAGGAGCTGTACAACGGTTAGCGGTATTTTCTTCCACTCGGCTTGGAGAAGACAGGTCAGTTCCTTCACCGATTTCGGACGGTGGGGACACCCGTTAAATCGACGCTCCAACTCGTCCCAGAGGTGCTCGATAGGGTTAAGGTCCGGGCTCTGCGCAGGCCAGTCCATTCGATTAACCCCATTGTCACCATACCAAGCCATGGTGGACCTCGCAACATGACAGGTGGCATTGTCATCCTGAAAGTAACATGGGTCCGCCCCGTAAAACTGCCACAACGTAGGAAGCGCATGGCCATCCAAATGGTCCAGTAAGTCTCGGCGTTGAGTCTACCAGGAATTGCGACTAAGGGTTCCTGTGCCATACCAGGAGAAACGCCCCCATAGCATAATTCTACCGTTGCCGAACTTCACAGTTGGCACAATACATTCCGGCAGGAGGCGTTCTCCAGGCAGACGCCAAAACCCAGACCCTGCCATCTGAACAGTAGAGGGTGAACCTTGATTCGTCGCTCCAGAGAACCTGTTTCCACTGTTCAACGGTCCATTGTCAACGTTCTTTGCACCACGTTAGCCAAGCAGCGCTATTGGACTTGGTGATCAAAGGCTTGTGGACGGCAGCACGTCCATGATAACCGAGCAGATGGGCTTCCTTACGGATGGTATTCATCGAGAAAACACTCCCGGATGCCTGTTGAAACTCCTCGCGGATGTGCCCAATCGATTTGGTGTAGTTCTTCCGAATTTCTCTGGCCAGAACCCGTCGGTCTCTAACTCCCAGTTTTGTGGGTCTGCTGGGTCGGGGCACATTCCGACAGTCACCTCTCATCTTCCACTTGCCAATCACGTAGGCCACTATCGATTTTGGGTACTTCAACTCGCTGGATATGTCACGTATGGATCGGCCATTTCTGTGATACCCGACGATTACACCTTTCTCGAAATCAGAGAGCTCCGAAGTGCGTGGCATCTTGAATGCGACTGGTAGCGTTGTTGTTTCCCACACGATATTTAACGGCGGCGGCCGCGACGTGTATCAGGACCGCAGATATCGTCGATTGCAGGGGTGTGCAGTTACTTGTTGGTATATAGTGTACAAGCGGCCGGCTAGGACAGATGAGCCATACTGCGTTACGTGAGCACAGGTAGTGATTAGATTTGAACAGGTAGTGGTTGCATGGGCAGATGTAGCGATTTGACGGACGCTTAAAAAGCATAATCATCGGCTACGACGCCAAGGGTGGAAGCTTCTCAGAAACAGCAGACTTCGCGGGCTGTTCGCGAGGTGCTCTAATCAGGGTGTACCATGAATGGACATCTGCGCCACCGAGTACCTCCCGACATCATAACTGTGGAGCCGCAAAGGTTATCGACCTCAGAGGAGAACGTCGCCACCGTCGATTGGTAAAAGACAATCGACGCGCAATAATGCAGCAATTGACCGCGCAAATGAACGCTGGGGTACCTAGGAACGTGTCCGCGATAACAGAGCGAACCCATTTACGCATGCGTCTCCGGTGTCGACGCTGAGTCAAGGCGCACATGTTAACCCAGGTCCATCGGCAACGACGCCTGCAGTTCTCATGGCGCTACTGTCATTGGACAGTGGAAGAGTGGGAAAATGTTGCCTTCTCACACGAATCAAGGTTTCTACTCCACAGAAGTGACGAGCGGATACGGCGTGAGACACGCGAGAATCAACACTCGGACGCGCTTGTCGGTCAAATACAGGCCGGCGGTGGGAGTGCATCTCTAGGGGATGTTTTCCGAGCATGACCTGGGATTAGATGTGTTCCTGAACGCCAATGCTACCTGTCCTTCCTCGCTGACTACATGCATCCCTTCATGTTGGATGTTTAACCTTGTGGTGATGGTGTCTACCAACAAGACAATGCGCCGTGCCACGGTGCGTGACTGTTTCCAGGAACAGAATAGCGATGTTTCCGTTCTCGCTTGGCCGGAAATCACCCGACCTTAGTCCCATAGAGCATTTGTGGGACTATTTGGATAGAGAAGTTCGACGCGCCGTCCCTCAGCTACGTCATCACCGGAACTTCCGTGCTCTGCTGCAGTCCGAATGGTCACGTGTGTCTCGCGAAACCTTCCAGGGCCTCATTGCGTCCATGCCAGGCCGTCTTGCAGCTGTCATCCGCGCCAAAGTGGTTATTCCCATTATTAGGTAGGTTGTTATTATTTTGATAAGACTCTGTAGATTTGGGTAAATTTGGAGTATCTGCACTGGGAGTTATGTTTAAAGCTAGGAGCTAAGATGAGCTGCTGTGAGAGAACAAAATGCGCTTGCGCAGTCCAATACCATCAGTTGAACTGAAGACATCGAATTGTGCGCATAAGTACTGTATGCGTGCTTGTTGTGCGCTAGAGACAAAGAAACGACCCGACAAGAAAATTTGGATAACTTCCCTCGTGGTCGAATAATTGTGAGGCTCGAGAAAGGGTGAACCGTGGTGAGTGAGACCTAAGAGTTCGATATCTCTCATAGTATCGTATCGCGTATACGTGGTCGCTCTTCAGCATTACAGGTACAACTGTGCGAAACTATAACCAGTCGCCCGTCCCTAATTTGCGGGACCGCCCCGGTGGCGCAGTGGTCTAAGCGATGGCTTCTGATCATTCTTCCGATAGGGGTCCGGGTTCGAATCCCGTGAGGCATGGATTTTGTTTTTGTCTTACGGGAATGGCTCTCTCCCTTCCCTGGAACCAGTGACCTCAAATTAGAGACAGGCGATTGCTTATAGCCCATTGAGTTGCTCATGGTGGTCGTTAAACCTCCAATCAAAAAAAAAAAAATAATAATTTGCGGCCACTGGTCCCAGGGAAGGGAGAGAGCCAGCGCCGTAAGACAAACGCAACCTCCATGCGTCACGGGATTCCAAACCGCGATCCATTTCGGATGAATGGTAAAAGGCCATCTCTTCGTCCCTGGTGCTCACACAGCAGCTCATTTTCTTGCAGCACTTCCGTCCACAGAGAAGATTTAGATTCCAAGCCAGGTACACCTGCGGAAGCAGGTAGGTGGAGTCTAGCAAGTCGCTACCGGATAGTAAGTAATGAGAAAGAGAACAGCAGATATAGCCACTAGGATGCGTCACAGTAGCGACTGACACCCCACAACATTGAAATACACCCTAGTGTGTCCGGAATTATGTATCCGGGGTCCGTTGGATTGACGTGGTTGTTCGAGGCATGGCAGATATTCAGATACAGCTTAACATCTGTTACCACCCAGGATTGAACCGATGTCTTTTCCTTTGGCAGAAACGAACTTTAACCACTAAGCCAACCATGGCTTGTTCGTCCCTTGGTATATGTACTACACAATGAACCTCATTGAATTATGAACTTCGTTCACCCTTCCTTCGCCCGGATAACTGCCACCACCCGGCATTGCAGTGAATCCAGGTGATGTCTGTTCAGTTGTGTGTAAGAGGAACACCCAGTATATCTGTAAGCCAACAATTGAGTGTGAAACCCAAACTCAATCATCAGCAGTGTGTTGTGCATCCACGTCGTAAAGAATAGGCAACGCAATACACGTGGAAGCATCTGCTTGTAAAAGAGGACATTTTAAGCTTAAGAAGACTAGAGAGGTTTGACATTTCAAAAAAGTGGCTTGCGCTTAATTGTTTATAACAAGGCCGCGATAAATATAAAACGTTTTGTCTGTGTAGAGGTATTTAGTATAAAGTGATGAAATAACCCAGCAAAAACACAAGTGTTGGAAAACTGCTGGCCACCAGCTGGCAGCGATGGGTCACTGCTGGCTGAAATCTGCCACTCACGGCCCGGTAGTTGTCCGTTAGTGACAGCGCCATCAGTTGGCAGCCACTGATGTTCCTACAGCATCGGCTAATAGTGGCGCGTAACTGGCAGCCGATGCAACCCCAACACCAGGCGGAAGCAACAGGACTGCGCATGCGCAGAAGCAAGACGCGCTGTCTCTCTCGTGGTACTAATCAGCTGAAGACGACGCAATCGCCGTTGTGTTATTTTAATGGATGTTAAGAAATAAAAGCATATGTAGAGAGGCGAATTAATTTCCTATAATGAAATGCCACGTCGACGAAGATATCAGATTAAGCCATGAAATACACCCATTTTATTCCCATGAATAACAAGAAATAATTTCTGTGTAATCTTTCGTTTTAACATACACTAAACCGCTTGAAACAAAAGTCCTGGAAAAACATTAAAAAAACGTTATGCTGGGAAAAAAAATAAAAAGAATTATACGCGAACAAAATTTATCAATTACGTATTTGAAAAAAAAAATTAAAACAACGCTATTTGGATATAATGTACTCATCCATGGGTTGAATGCACAAGACTGGAGGAATTCACTTCTAAGAATAACGAGAAGTAAAATAAAATATCTTTCCTCTTTAAAACAAATGTAGCTTCGGACAGCGGAAAGGAAAGAAGGAACGTTAAAAATGTAACAGAATGTAACATGAACGGGTAAATATATTAATTTAACAATCGCTTTTCAAGACGACAAGGACTGCACGAAACTTTGGAAAGCGTCTTTAAGTTGACACACTTATTGAAAATGAGTGAAGTTCCCTTAAGGTAAAAAAACAAAACAAAAAAACTATCGTTACGTTGAAAAAATAAATTTATGAATTACATGAAACTTACATTTATGAAAAATACCTCGCAATATTGTAAAATTAAAAAAAAGAACCATTCGTTTCAACTTCCGCAGAAAAAGGTTCAGCTTCTAACAGGCGCTCGTGAGTGACAAATGAGTCCCGTTGGTAGAGCGTCCGCTTCGCACGCAGACAGTCTTGGTTCGTTTCCACCCAGATCCAAATGGGCGTTTTTCAGGACCTGTTGAGAAAATTTCTCCTGTTTCGGAAGGCAAAAAGATAGTGGTAGATTTGGGAAACTGCGGTTATCCATTATTTTTTTATGGCTACTACTGGGAAATTTGCGGACGAGATTCAGCAAGCCATCAGTCACGTCACGTGATTGTCGGCGGCCACTGCAGGGAAACTAGCGGACCACATTAGGCTAGCCATCATTTATGGCACGTGCTCGCAGCGCCGCTGAAGGGCCACTTGTGGCAGCTACTGCCTGTGATGGAAAACTAATGCCCCTGTTCTGGCATATGACAACTGATGGGGGTGCCACTGTTGGCCCTCTGCTGGCCCACGTGGTGGCCGCCCGGACACCATATGCGCCAGCACTTCGGGCTAGTAGCGATGGTTGGGCGGCGGCAACATAGTGCTGGGACATCGCCGGCAGTGCTGGTAGCAAGCAATGGGTCAGTTCTGGCCCAGCAAGACTGTTTTTTGCTGGGAAGAAAATGTCGCGATATTTATTCCCAGGTGAAAAATATTGATGAAGATTTTGGAAAATCTCAGGGGTATTTCTTCTTCTTAGGCTTCTCTCTATTTATTATACCTGAGAAATTGAAAATGAAAACAAAATGCAAAAAATGGCGTCCAGATAACGAAAAATGTGGAAAAATGCTAGTTATTCGTTATTATACAAGTTAGTAAAATCATGCAATGCATTGATTATGATACGTTTTCCAACATACCAGAAATCATTACTCAAGTTATGTGGATAATGGCTGTAGAATAAATCTCATTCCTTTGACCTGACCTTTGACTTCATTTCGATTATATTCAACAGAACCGGTAAAGTATACTTCCGGAGCAACATGATAAAGTTTTGTCTCAATCGAAGCATTTTTACGTAAGTTATTATAACGCGTAAGGGCAATGAAATGGATCCCGATCCTTTGTCCTGACTTTTGTCCCCATTTCGTCCATTTTCAATAGGGTTCGTCCCCAGTGGTCCCCTACCACATACTAAAATTTCATTGAAATCGAACCATATTTACGCAAGTTATGACGCATAAGGGCAATGGAATGGATCACGCTGCTATGTCGTGACCTTTGACCCCATTTCGTCCATGTTCAATAGGATTCGTCCTCGGGTAGTCCCCTACCACATACTAAAATGTCATCGAAATCGAACTATATTTACGCAAGTTATGATGCATAAGGGCATTGGAATGCATCCCGCTGCTATGTCGTGACCTTTGACCCCATTTCGTCCACTTTAAATAGGGTTAGTCCCCAGGTGGTCCACTACCACATACTAAAATTTTATTGAAATCGAATCATTTTTACGCGAGTTATCGTGCGGACAGACGGACAAAGTTGGAGCATATACGTTTATTCAACCTACGGTTGGAAAGCGTTAAAAATGGTGAAAACATTTTTATTCAATCAGATGTCAGGTACAGTTAATGCGTCATCGTGTTTTACAACTCCGGTATAAATTTCAAGTTGATATCTCCAGCGGTTTTCGAGATATCGTGGTAAAATCACCAAAACATGTCATCATCATCATCATCATTGTCAACCATTATCAATCCACTGCTGGACGAAGGTCTCCCCAAGTTTCCTCCACAACGGTCTGTCTTGTGCCAGTCTCCTCCATGTCACTCCCGCATACTTTCGAATTTCATCCACTCATCTTCCATGTAGTCTTCTTCTGGGTCTTTTCCTGTCCCTTGGAATCCAATCTAAAATTTCGGCTGTCCATCGATGGTCTGTTCTTCTGGCAGTATGTCCAGCCCATTGCCATTTCAGGGATTTAACTCTGATCATGATGTCTTCCACTCTTGTCATTTTTCGGATCCACGTGTTCCTCTTCTTATCTCTCCTGGTTACACCAAGTATGCACCTCTCTATGATTCTTTGAGTTGTCTGCAGCATTTGTATGTCTCTTTTAGCTAAGGTCCACGTCTCTGCACCATACGTAAGCTCTGGAAGGATGCATTGATCAAACACTTTTCTTTTCAGACATAATGGCATATTGCTCTTGAAAATTATGCTGTTTCT
The DNA here is from genome assembly GCA_039090855.1 of Macrothele yani. Lineage (NCBI taxonomy): Eukaryota > Metazoa > Arthropoda > Arachnida > Araneae > Macrothelidae > Macrothele > Macrothele yani. The sequence continues at coordinate 110,409,734 of CM076999.1, read as the reverse complement.
TCCAAAAGCTCTCCAGGCAAGTTTTGTACGCCGATTAATTTCTTCACCAATGTGACCCTCACTTGATATCTGCTGTCCAAGATAAAGGTACGTGTCTGTTATCTCCAGCTTTTCTCCATCAATCGATAAATCTTCATTTCTTGTAAAAGCATTGTACATCACTTTTGTCTTCTGAAAGTTCATTTTTAATCCCACTTCTTTACTCTTGTCAGCAAGTTCCTGGATCATACTCTGTAGCTCTGATGGAGTAGTTGCAAAAATGACTATGTCATCAGCAAAACGAAGGTGGGTTAGATAATCTCCATTAATCTTTATCCCTTTGTTTTCCCAGTTCAGTGATTGAAAGACATTTTCCAATGTGGCATTAAAGAGCTTGGGAGATATGGTGTCACCTTGTCTCACTCCTTTTCCAATTTTTATGTGTGTTGTATTTTCAAACAGCCGAATCTTTGCACTTGCATTTTCATAGATGTTATTAATAATATTAATGTATGCATCTTCAATACCGCAGGATTTCAGAGCCATTGCAACTGCTGATGGTTTCACCAAATCAAAGGCTTTTTCATAATCGATAAAAGCCATGCACAATGGAAGCTCATATTCCCTCGCTCTTTCAATTAGTTCTCTCAGTACGTGGATATGATCTATTGTGCTGTAGCCACTCCTGAATCCAGCTTGTTCTCTCGGTTGAGTCATGTCCAGTGTCACCTTCAAGCGGTGTGAAAGAACTTTAGTGAAGATTTTATAAACCACTGATAGGAGGCTGATAGGTCTGTAGTTCCTGAGATCCTCAATGCCACCTTTTTTATGTAGCAAGATCATTGCAGCGTTGTTCCAATCCTCAGGAATTTTCACTTCATTAAGGCATCGAGTGAAAATTTGGGCGAGTACTGTTTCGATTTCTCCACTTGCTTCTTGTATGATGTCTACAGTAATTCCATCTTCTCCTGGAACTTTTCCCCGCTTCATGTTCTTGATTGCATGTGCAACTTCTGCTGGAAGGACTGGAAGAACTCTGGTACTGGTACCTTTCATGATGTCTGGAGTACATGTATCATCCCTTTCATATAATTTGGAGTAGAAATCTTTCACTCTTGTCAAAATTTCGCCTCTATTTCTTGTTACAGAACCATCTTCTTTTCTCAGTGCCATAATCTGTTTTCTTCCCTTACTGAGATGTCCCTTTGCTATCTTTAGGCTTTGGTTGTTTTCAATTGCTTTCCTTACTAGTTCACAGTTGAATTTCCTTACGTCTTCAGTGTTACTTTTTCGTACTGTCTTGCATAGCTCTATATATTCCACTTTGGAAGTCACATCTTCTTTAGTTGTCCTCATCACTCTTCTTTTTTGCATCAACATTTTGGTTTTTCCTGATAATTTGTTCACATGCAATTTGTTCTTAGACCCAGCTAATTTTGTTGCTGTTTCCATAAGAGCTTTGGTTACTTTTCTGTTAACTTCAGAAATATCCACTTCTTCCGATGTTAGGCCTTCTAAAGCAGAGAATCTGTTCTTCAGTTCCAATTTGAAGGTATTACGGTGTTTTTTAAGGTTGGTTATGTCAATACATTTTGTTTGTCTTATGAGCTTGCTACGTTCGAGTTTAGTGTTGAGGTGCATCTTACATCTCACCAATGTATAGTCACTGCCTGTGTTGAACTTGTTTAGCACACTGCAGTCTTCTATGACGAATTTTTTGTTACACATAATAAAATCAATTTCACTTGTCGTCCCATTTGGATGTCTCCATGTCCATTTCCTGTGTGGCTTTTTCTTGAAAAAGGAGTTCAAGATGAAAAATCCTTCTGCCTCTGCAAACTCAACGAGAGTATTTCCACGCTGGTTTCTGTTGCCGTGACCGAATTTACCTACTGAAGTTTCATTCTGTTGCCGTTGCCCTATTTTTGCATTGAAATCTCCCATAATTATCTTCAAGTGCTGCTTACCTTTATTATTTAGATGACGAATTTCCTCATAAAATTCTTCAATTTCTTCTTCAGGATGGCTTGTGGTGGGTGCATAAGTTTGAATAATCTGAGCCTGGTATCTTCTCGAGAGTTGGATAACGAGTCGTGCAGCTCTGTCAGAGGAACTTTCAACTTCTACCACTTTATCCTTCAGTTTCTTGTTTATTATAAATCAAACACCACTAGTTCTGCCAGTATCTGTCCCACGATAGTAGAAGAGATGTCCACTTTTCAGTTCAATGAGATCTTCTCCTTTTCTCCTTACCTCACTTAGCCCCACGATGTCCCACTTGATCCTTTGTAGTTCCTCTTCCAATTCAAGAAGCCTTGAATCAGAAGATAGGGAGCGTCCGTTGTACGTAGCCAAGGTCAGCATCAGATGGCAGCCTAGTCCGTGTAGTTTGGAGAAAATCGCGTTCAAATATTCGGTACAATATTTATGTTAGAACAGTCGTACTTACGCGTTAAAAATTTCCTGCACTGTAGAATGCAGTTGCTAAGCCTACAGGACCGTTCCATTCTACTCGGATAAGGGAGGTAGCACTGGATGCCCGACTACCTGTGTTCGTCGGGCCAAGAGCCGCATCACGTTTCATGATCCCTTGACCACAATTTTGTGAATTTTTCGAAAATTCAAACGGGAAGATATTCTTAAAGGATTGCACTACCGAAATATGCAAAAAACTCGAAATCTATTTTTTTTCGATATTTCAAATCTCCCTAGTCACAGTTTTTCTTTATTTTGTATGGTATGAAAGAGTATACTAAATTATACGTTGTCCTCAAATTTCTTATAAAAATTGCCTATATTTTTCAAGAAATTTCCGAACTTAATTTTATTCTTCAATTTATGGAAACTAGCGTATTTGTGTTGACTTCATTTTCGTTCCATTTTTTTTACAGATGTTTGTGGAGGGGATTTTCGTTCTGACTATGGAACTATTCGAAGCCCAAACCACCCGGAAAAATATGGACCCGACGAAAATTGCACTTGGAATCTCACAGTCCAAGAAGGCACACCGGTTTATCTAGTCTTCAGTTCTTTCGATGTAAGAAATATTTACTTGATACGGATTTCTGCGAGTGCGCGAAAAAGTTGCGTTCTTATATTTAAATACCATTTGACTTTCATGTTGATTCGGCAGATACGTTGGCTCATAAGACTTTTATCAGGTCTCACACATTTATCGGAAAATGTAGAAGTATTACGTATATTGTCATTCTTCTGATATTTTTTAATCTTATTAAATTTAAATGTTTTTTTTTTTTTACAAAATTAAATTTTTACAGCATTAAGGGAACATCCATACATAACACTGAACCACTCCATCACACGAAACAAGGGAGCACATTCGACTGCAATTCTTAGTAGGTGCAAATTAATAATAATAATAATAATAATAATAATGAATTGCACAGACAGAATACAAAGTTAGACATGACAGGGTTGTACAATTGATTCATTGGTCATTATGCAGAAAGCACAATCTGCCAGCATCGAAAAACTCATGGGAACACAAGGCTGAGAAAGTCATAGAAAATAATGAAGTCAAGATCTTGTGGGATTTCAGAATTCAAACCGATCGACACATAGAACATAATACACCAGACATAACAGTCGTAGAAAATCGGAAAGTCTGGCTAATTGATATAGCGATCCCTGGAGATGCCAGAGTCAATGAAAAAGAATTGGAAAAAATGACTAAATATAGAAACCTGGCCATAGAAGTTACCCGGTTATGGACTAAACACACAACGGTAGTCCCCACTGTCATCGGGGCACTTGGAACAATGTCAAAAAATTTTATGAATCATTTTGAAAAATTGCAGCTTTCTGACATGCCACCTACAGAACTGCAGAAGACAGCTTTACTTGGGACATCATATATTTTACGCCGATTATTGACTGATACCTAGGTCTCCGGTGGAAACTCGTATCAGTTCAGCAATACCAGTCAATGATAATTTGTTGTTTATTTTGTTTGTCATAGGCTGTGATTCATATATTTCGAATAAAGAAAATAATAATAATAATGATAATAGCACCTACATGGAACTACAGAAGGCAGCTATCCTGAACACTTGATGGATAACTATACATGAATATGGTCCCGGGATCGTTGACTCCATTTACAAGAAACTTAATAACACCATGATGTCAACTTTGGCACGTGTAACCAAGAATAGGACATTTGTGGGTTCTATTACATATGATCCACAAATTACCCGTACTTTGAAAAAATTTGCAGCCCCTTCAGAGTGGGTTTTGGCTTGACAACTACTAACATTTTTTCGACTGGTAAGAAAAGACCGTGATCTGGCCAACATGGGATCCCGACATGGTGAATACGTGATACCTTTGCTTGGCAACGACACGGAGGGACAAAACACCAATTACGTGGGATCCACGTGGAGGAGTAACAAAAATAGACAAAAGGGGCACATGTATGACATTAGAATGCATAATAACAAGACCTCCCTTTCACTAATCGTTAGTAAGTGAAGTTACATACAATCATGGGGGAAGCTAGCATCGTAACCACCCCGAAAAATAAATATGCCCTCTTACTTGTCGAAAGCGTTATGATTAATTACATCGTCGTACCCCTTCCGGAAGGAAGAGAAGAAAATCTCAGGAAGAGGTGGAATCATCTAAACCAATAATAATAATAATAATAAACATCATATATTTTACGCCAATTCTTGACTGATCCCTAGGTCTCCGGTGGAAACTCGTGTCAGCTCAACAACACCAGTCAATGATAATTTTGTTATTTGCATTTGATTGCCATAGGCTGTGCTTCGTGTATTTCGAATAAAAAATATTAATAATAGTAATTATTAATATTTACTACTACTACTACTAATAATATACTATTATTGCTATCAACTTCTGGGCAATTCCAATATTAACCTACTCTTTAGGGGTCCTTAAATGGACCAATACTGATCCACAGGCACTTTTCAGACTCACTAGAAGGCTTTTAACCAAACACAGATGCCAGCGTCCAAAATTATCAGTTAAAAGACTCTATTTCAAAAGAAAAGAAGGAGGCAGGGGAAGCTAACCAGTATATCAAATCTTTACGGGAAACAAGAGAAACAACTGAAACAGTACTTCTTAGGAAAAAGGATGTCATCAGTACAGTGGTGGCTACAGCTGACGAAGGCTTTATCACACTGAACCAGAATACTTCTCAGTTCCTTCCTCAATCAGAAAATAATGCAGATCCCCTGTAAGACTGTAAAATCAAAATTCTGCACTGTAAATATACAAAGTTCTTACATATAGAAAACACTGACAAAAACTCCTCACTGCAATGGTGAAAAAAAAATGTCAGCTTTATTCAGAAATCGAGGGATTCTTCATTGGGATTCAAGACTGCGTTATCTCAATCCAGAACTACAAGAAGCACATAATGAAAGTCACAGGTGATAACACCTGCAGAATGTGTGGAAAAGCCAATGAAACCATAAAACACGTTTTAGCTGCCTTCTCTCTTCTTGCTTCAAAACAATACACTGTGAAAAACGTTTTGTTAAGTCAGCAAAAATATTGTTGAATCAACCCAAAATTTTTGTCGATATGCAGTTAACAAAATTGTTTGCTGAATTTACAAATGTATTTTGCTGAAAATTATTGTTGATTCAACACAATTTGTTGTTATCATGACAAAACGTTTTGTTCATTTAACAAAATGCCCAGGTCGATTTTTGGGAATTTGTTTGTTCCAACAATATGTATTGTTTATCTCAAAGACTACAGTCTCGTGACGATTATATATAGATTAAGATAATACAACGTAGTTGTCACAAATGTTTATTTTTTCAAGCCGACCATGGTTTCGCTGGGTATTGACCTAGCTTCATCAGGACGAATGGCACGCAAATATTCAAACTGTATATGACATCATAATTGGTGTTTACAGTCACGTGTTTTGGTTAGATGCTTCCACGCGCTTGATGGAAATGGCGTGGATGCCATGTCATTAACAAGTTGAGAAGACTCCAAATAGTATAACTATACTAAAATCCAAAAATTCTTGGCGTAGAATAAAGATAAAATTTTCCAAGCTTTCGCACATCAACCAGATGGCTTTCTCAAGGAAGGTGGACAGCTAACTGCAAACTGAATAATAGAACGTTTCAATACTTTGAACGCGGTGACTTGACTAGACAATAAATGATTAGGAGCAAACGTGATATTTCGAAGAAACGAGGTCACGTTGGTTGGGTACGCGGTACAGTGGTAGAGACTCAGCAATATTTGAAGAATTGATTCCAAATACGTGGCAACTCCACAGAAACGCTATCATTGCAAGCCTCGCAGCTGGTCAAGATTTCCAAGGTTTCGCGAATGGCGGTAGATTTTGGTGTGGGGTATGAAGCTAATTTCTTTACATCACTCCATATAGGATCTGCGGATTTGAACTTGACTTCTCTTGATAGGGCAGTGGTTATTTTCCAGTCTCTTGTATCCCTTTTATGTTCGCTGATTCTAATTCCAAACAAACGTTTGGTCATTCCGATGTAGTATCGCCTGGAGCCGTCCGGATATTTTAGTGGGATGGCATAAACACCTGACTCATTGAGAAGCGGGGGCTTGTCAATATTTCTCTTAAGCATCGTTTATAAAGATGCCGGAGACCTTATGCCGACACCGAAGTTCATCCTCCTGAGCGCGTTTTTGAGTTGACAGGAAACATTTGGTATGTAGGGTATAGAACCCAGGTAGCGAGGTTGCGGCATAGAAATGTTATTAGCACTGCTGGGTCTGGCTTTCTCCATAAAGTTATGCATCTGGTTCGAAGTATATCCTGCCTCAGTGGCCAATTCGACGGTTTCTTAGTTCGGATTGTTTAGAACGAACATCGGATGAGACAGCGAAGGCTCTTCTAATTCGAGAACGGAATAAGGCGGTCTTGTAAACATCAGGGCAGAATGAACTGTGGAGCATCAGGTTGGGAACGGAGGTGGGTTTATAATAAATTTCTGTATGAAGGCGGTTGTCATGCGATTTGCTCACTGAGACGTCGAGATAAGGTAAGGTACCGTTGTGCTCAAGCTCCATGGTGAAATTGATTGTAGGGTGTATATAATTTATTTTATCGAGGAAAAACGGGAGAGTCCCTTTTCCGTGTGGCCATATGAAAAAGACGTCGTCTTCATATCGTAGCCAGGTGGTTGGTCTCGGGGTGATGTTGGTGAATATGTGTTGCTCAATGGGGCGAAGTATTGCTTCCGCAAGGACGGCTGAAAGCGAAGATCCCATCGGAGCGCCATTTACTTGCTTATAAATTTGCCCTCGGAAACTGAAGTAGCTGAAATTTGAGACCAAGTCCATTATTTTGAAGATGCTGAAGCAAGACTCCTGAGAATAAGCCGATGAATTAGATATAGCCTCTTTCAATGTTCTGATGGCTTCCGGTACAGGGATCGATGGATAAAGAGAAACTACGTCGAAACTGCCGTTAATGTCGCGTTGCTGAACGGTGAGCTGCTTGATTTTCGTGATAAAATCTAGAGTGGAGATTATTATAAAGTCCAACTCTGGTAGATGATTAGTTAAGAATTTGGTTAACACTTTCTCTAAGTGGTACGTCGGTGCGGATCTTCTGGACACGATCGGTCTCAATGGATTGCCCGGTTTGTGGTGTTTAAGTCTGCCGAAGAGTTTTGGGATCTGAGGGCCAGGCGGTAATTTAGCGGATTTCTTGAGATATGGAATATCAGTTGACTTTGCAGATCTTTTTACCTGTGCAATCCAAGAATTTAGAGGATTCCTCCGTAAGCTTATAGATCCAGAATCGGATATAAATTCTTCTAGTTTTTTTATTGTAATCCGCTGCGTCCATTATCGCTATCTGGCCGGATTTGTCCGTTAGCGTCAGTATTATGGAGTGGTCATTTCTAAGGTTGGAAATCGTCCTTGGAATTTTGAAATTATTAAACGATTGCTTCTGATTGTACCACGATTTTAACCTAGAGCAACACAGTTGACGTGTTAATCTTTGTTGTCTTCTGGAATTTGCGATGTTAGGGTCTCAAACGATCGGTGTCTGAGAAAATCTCGAAATATGAGAAATAACGAATAGATATCCAAAGGATCTGGAAACAAAGCATAACACGGATCGTACTAATTGTAATTTCGGCAACCACAGTTGTACTAAACAACTTTCTGAAAAATCACAAGGAATTGGGATTACCACAGAGATTGCCTCACCCAATCCAAATGGCAGCCACTCTACAAACCTGCCATAACACTAGAAAATTCCTGAATTTCCAGGCTTGAGATGAATACCTCTGCATTTTGCTCACTAGTCCTGGCCGAGAAAGTCGACGAGAAGTGAAATAATAATAATAAATAATAATAATTAATAAGGTGAAAGCGATTAACACCTGTGTGGTCACAATTTTGATTTTTGTTTTGGTATCATCAAATTGTCGAAAAGAGTACTTGAGGAAATTTACGTAACCGGACAGCAAGTTTGATTAAACATTGAATGAGACTTCCAAGGTCATTCGTAGAGGGCATAACGCTGTCACCAGGGGAAAGAGGATTAGTCATTCTTAATACAAAATGCATTCCCGATGCATCTTTGCGGAGATATTTTCACACAAATGGCAATGAAAATAATATGTTTAACTAGCTTTACTAGCCGGCTTTGCCCGGGATTTAGGCTTATTAATTTCATATTACCTTATAGGCCACTGAAAGAAATCAAGAAATAAATTTGATGCTTGCAAGAAAGAAAAAAGCTGATTTCACAAATTCGGTCATTACAAATTATTTATTCATAGTGTGATTATATCAGCACTTGGCCGTATACACAACATTTTCGGTTTCTCCTTCATCGGCGACAATATATAATTTTGTTGGATCCTTTGCTCTTGACATTCCAACATACAGCTGTAGAATCAAACGGACCAAAAGCGTTACGAATTATTTAACACTCGTCCAGGAGACACAGCATTAGAACACTGACTGAACGAAATTCGTTAACAATTTTTTATCGACGATCAAATGCATCACGTGCTTTCAGTTTCAGACCTCTTTCAGGGGCGAATTTCTGGGATAAAAAAGTTAAAAACGTATCTTTGCGAATATTTTATGAAACTGGCTAAAATTTTCATGGACACCATACATCGTTAATAGGAACATGACATCCAGATTTCGCACGAATCGGTAAATAACTTTTTAAATTAGCCGTCAAAATTGTGTCACCCGTTTCTTCATATATATATTTCTTTTTACCGATGAATTAAAAATTTCATGCCTATTTCAAAAAGTTTTGACCCGATTCCGTTGAAATTTTGAGGGACTCCTCTTATTACCAATTCATGGTGTTGATAAAAATTACAGCCCGTTTCGTTAAGATTTCGCAAAGTTCGTTCTTGCATTTTTTATGCACAGTTCTCAAAGAGTATAAACACCTGTGGATGTGCCGCGGCGAACGAAACAACTTAGTGATCTTAAAATAGTTGCGTTGACCTCGAAATTCCAGTATTAATAAGCTATGCAAATTTCACGATGCCACATTTCGGCGTTCGAGAGTTTTTGCTGCATCAGATAAACAGACGTTTTGTGTTTTATATATAAGATATGTATACTCAATTCAATTAATTCACGAAAGCAACCAATGTGTTAAGTAAGTACATATGTACTTAAACAGTGTCAAAATTAAACAAATAATGATGACAACAATGTAAAACAATTAAAGAAATGTATTCAAGAAAACAAGAAAATCAGTTTTTCATCCTTGCGCAGGGGCCATGCTGATCTTTCGCCAATTTTCGAAAACAATTTCTTTTTTTTTTTTTTTATTGGAATTTTAACGACCGTCGTGAGCAATTCAGCGGGCTATAAGCAGTCGCCCGTCCCTAATTTAGGGCTACTGTTTCCAGGAAAGGGAGAGAGTCAGTATCGTAAGACAAACTCAGCATCCATGCCTCACCGGGATTCGAACCCGTATCCATCGCGGACGAATGAACAGAAGCTATCGCTTAGACCACTGTTCTACCTGGGCGGCTTCGAAAACAATCACATTATTTTATAATGATGCGATGCAAATTTTACGTAAGAAACTCTTGAAACGAGTCCTCTTTTGTGATCGCCTATTTTTTTCTTGCAAATTTTGTTTTCGCTGGAGTGCACTTTTACTGATTCTTTTCTTTGGATCTTTCACACTCTGAATTTTAATGTTAAGTTTGAAATAATGTCAACACTTCTACGAAATTGTACAAACTTGGGTGTGGATGATAAAACTGTGCGTCGAATCTAAAATGGAAGGACTCGCATGCATTTGTTACGTGTTCATGAGATGCGCTGGCCTCTGCCCACAAATCTGGAGGAAAATTCGAACTGCTGTCAAATGTTGAATTCCAGCAGATGTTCACAGAAGTGGATTCAGAATTTACGTATAGCGGTCATGGGCCTTGGTTCGCAATTTACATACAGAGTTTTAATGGTGGTCTGATTTTGGTTCGCAGTTTACACGCTCTAGTTCGCAATTCACATACCACCATTGTGAAATAAATTAGTTTTTTAAGAAATAACATACAGCGGGCAAAACGTTTGAAATGATCTTCGCATGTAATGAAACTTCTGACACGAGCTTTTTATTGATGTCTAACGACGAACTGTTCAATTCTATCCTAATATACTCAGTGCGTCAAATAATTTTTAAGACTGGCGCTAGATTTCAGCCTACGGTGGCGCCACTAGTGTAATTGCGCAGGCGTTATAAACCGTGAACATCTGCTTGTTTTCTCCTAAAGTAACTCAAACGAAACGGGCGTTCATTAGAGAAGTAAAATTTTTTTCATGTTGAATTATTAAGATGGAACAAAGGGCTGTTATTAAATTTAACGCAAAACTTGGTAAAAGTGCCTCGGAAACGTACCAAATGATGAAACAAGTTACGGTGAGTTTTGTTTAAGTAGATCAAATGTTTTCCTGTGGCACAAACGCTTTTTGAACGGAAGAGAGACGCTAGAAGATGATAAGCACACCGGAAGACTAGCTTTATCTAAGACACCTGAGATTATTGAAAAAGTGCTTGATTTCGTGGCAAACAATCCATGTGCGTCACTAAGAATGATGGAAAAGTCTTTAAACATCAACAAAGAAACGATTCGAACCATCCTGCATGAAGATTTGATCAAAACAAAAGTCTGTGCTAAATTTGTTCCACACACGTTAAACCAATGAACAAAAATCAAGGAGAAGCGCACATTGCAGAGACATCTTTTCAGCCGCTGAAAATGATCCAAACTTCTTAAAATCGATTGTTACAGGTGATGAAACATGGTGTTTTCAATATGATCCTAAAACAAAGCGACAAAGTGCGGAATGGAAATAAAAAAACTCGCCACAAGCCAAAAAAAAAACAAAAAAAAACAAGAAAAGTTCCATCGAAAATCAAAACAATGCTCATTACTTTCTTCGATAGTAAGGGTATTATCCACAAAGAATTTGTTCCATGTGGACAAAAAATTACTGGTGAGTTGTATTTAAATGTTTTGAGGCGTTTGATTGGCAGAATTCGCATTCGTCCAGAATATCGATATGAAAACAGTTGGTGTTTGTTGAACGATAATGCACCCAGTCGCACCTCACTTCTTGTTCGTAGATTTTTGGCGAAAAATAACGTCTGTGTGTTGAATCATTCACCGTATTCGCCTGATTCAGCACCCTGCGACTTTTATTTGTTCCCAAAACTTACAATGACGTTAAAAGGGTGTTATTTCGATGATATTTCGACCATACAAACAGCTTCGACGCATGCTTTGGAGGCAATTCCGCAAAGTGAACTGGAACATGCATTCGAATCATTATTAAATCGTTGTAACAAGTGTATTGAAGCCGGAGGGACTTATTTTGAATAACAAACCAAAACAAATTATAATTTCTTGTTTCTATTTCAATTTTACAGACCCAGTCTTAAAAATTCTTTGACACGCTGTGTATAATTTGTTAGAGTCCTTCTCCTCCGTGCCACTTTTTAAGTCGTCATAGCAGCAACCGAGAAACACATGTTTGTGACGTCACGATTTGCTTTTCGTGTTTTCGTGTAGGTGACGTCGTCACATACACGCGCATATCACAATCGCAAATATTACTCCAGAGACGTAGTGTTACAATCCGCCGACAAAATCCATGAACTAGAAACCAAGCTGTTTTTGACGCAGTTAACGTTGTAGAACCAAATGTAGACGCTCATAACTGTGGTTCCATGGACAGTATTTGCGAATTTTGTCATGCAAAACATTCTGCGGCAGACAGCCATCTGACGAACTTTTTACGCAATGCTGTCATAAAGGCAAAGCAAAATTAATGCTATAAGATCAGCCCCTGTTATTCAGCAGTTAACGAAAGAACAGCATCGACATTCGAAAAATTTCATGGACAACATAAGATCAATAAATAGCGCTTTGGCGTTTGCATCCATGGGAGCTAACATTGCTCCGCTTCCTGGATATGGTCCCTGTTTCCGAATTAACGGACGAATTTACCATCGAGTAGGAGCTTTGCACCCAGCAAATGGAGACCAGAGAAAGTTTGCTCAACTGCATATATATTGGACCCGGATGAGGGTGGTGATCAAAGATTGAGGATTAGGGAAAAAACCCTGTGCAATCCAAGTCTGATGCAAGAGTTAAGCACTTTCGTGTCTCAAAATAATCCTTTTGCTGACGCATGCAAAATGCTTTATGAAGTTGAACAAGAAAGCATTAATGATGCCTCTCTGCATGGCGTTGACCCGGCAAAAATAGTTCACGAAAAAGAACAGGGGAAATTGATACAGGGTTCACAGTCAGTGTACACGAAAAATGTCGTGTTTCAGGAATTGTTGACGAAATAGGGACTAAAGGTTTTACAAAACACATAACAGACAATAAAGATATGAAATTATAATTCGTTTCCAACAAAACCGAATGCGTAAACAACATAGTCATGAAATATTCACACCATTTTGTTTAATATATTAAACATTTGTTTAATATATTTACTTCATTTGTTTAATATATTAAAATCAGAGTTTTAATATATTAAACAAATATATTAAAACTCAGTCCTGATACAGTCCTGATATATATACAGTCATACAATGTATATATTTTGTCATATATCTATAATTATAGATATAGATCTATTCGACTTATATATATAGATCTATAATTATAGATATAGATCTATACTATAGATCTTTGAATTATATATATAGATCTATAATATATGTATTCGAATTATTATATATATATATATGATCTATTCGAATTATTATATATTCGAATTATTATATATTCGAATTATTATATATTCGAATTATTATATATTCGAATTATTATATATATATATATAGATCCATTATTTTCTATATATATAATAATTATATATATAGATCTATTCGAATTATATATATAGATCTATACCATAGATCTTTAGAAACTTATTCTTAATATAGAAACTTATTCTTAATATAGAAACTTATTCTTAATATAGAAACTTATTCTTCTAATAATAAATTTCTTATATTCTAATAAAATTCTTATTCTTCTAATAATAAACTTATATTTCTAATAAATTTCTTATTCTTTTAATAATAAATTTATATTATTATTAGAAGAATAAGAGATATACACAAGTATATCTCTTATTTAGATATACACAAGTATATCTAATATATGTTGTATACAAAGAAGTGTTGACGAAATAGGGACTAAAGGTTTTACAAAACACATAACAGACAACCCGTCGCATCAAATTCCATAACCGACTGGTTGGGAAATTTTCAGAAAGTTGTGAGCCAACGTCGCCATCTATTGACGTGGAACTCAAAAACTCTAAATAAATGTCAATAATTTCTGAACCATAAATTTTACTTTCCCCGTCATTATTGACAAGCTTTCATTTAGTTTAATAATAAATATTCATGCTCTTGTGTTTTGCAGATTGAAAGCAGTTCGGAATGTCAGTTCGACGTGGTAGAAATTTTTGATGGCCACGATCCGAACAGTACAAGCTTAGGCAGATTTTGCGGTGAAACAATTCCCGGAATGATACAGTCTTCGACGAATAAAATGGCGGTAAAGTTCAGCTCAGATCATGGAACAGAAAACAAAGGGTTCTCTGCTAAGTTTTCTAAAGGTTTGTTATAGCATGGTTACTGAAAATTAACGTTATTATGTAATACAATCTGCAACATGAAATTGCAACACATACAATCGGTGGTAAAATTGTTTTCAAAACCTGTATGAAAGATTTTATTGACTGAAATATACACGATGAGCCATTGTATTTTAACCACTCCCAGCTTAGAGAAATGAGCGTGTCTGGAGACCAAAAGGTGCCACAGCTGAACTTCACAGAGCAGTATATATACACTGAAGAGCAATTGAATTAGAGACAACTGGCCTTATGCAAATGTGGCGCTGTGGGCGGCCCTGTAAACGGAAACGACATGACGTATGCAGCGATCCGACAATATAAGGAGTGATGCGACGGGAATCAGTAACAGTCGGACGCAATATGGGTAAGACGAAGGATCTAAGCGCATTTGAACGTGGACAAATTGTTGGGGTCCGACGAATGCGTCATTCCATCTCGGAAGTCGTGCAGGCACTAGGATTTTCACGAGCCACTGTTTCACGGGTGCACCGTGAGTACATCGAATCCGATAAAACCATCCCTGCAAGGGCCAACTGCCGTGGACAACAGCGTGCGGATGAGCGGGGTCATCGTCGGCTAGCTAGCATTGTAACAGCGGATAGACGGGCCACAGTGCAAGAAATCACTCGGCAATTTAACGCTGGTGCACAAAAACATGTAAGCAGCCACACCATCCAGAACCATCTCCTCGCTATGGGGTAAAGAAGCCATCGTCCCACGAGGATACCACTGCTGACCGCACATCACAGGGTGGAAAGATTAGCATTGGCGCGGGGACATCGCCACTAGACCCTAGACATGTGGAAAAATGTTGCCTGGACTGTTGAGTCGAGATTCACGTTGGTACATGCGGATGGCAGGATACGAGTACGGCGCAAAGCACAGGAAGCGATGGATCCTTCTTGCGAGCAGGGTACTCTTCAGGCTGGTGGAGGTGGCATTCTTGTCTGGGGACTGTTTACGAGCCACTGTTTCACGGGTGCACCGTGAGTACATCGAATCCGATAAAACCATCCCTGCAAGGGCCAACTGCCGTGGACAACAGCGTGCGGATGAGCGGGGTCATCGTCGGCTAGCTAGCATTGTAACAGCGGATAGACGGGCCACAGTGCAAGAAATCACTCGGCAATTTAACGCTGGTGCACAAAAACATGTAAGCAGCCACACCATCCAGAACCATCTCCTCGCTATGGGGTAAAGAAGCCATCGTCCCACGAGGATACCACTGCTGACCGCACATCACAGGGTGCAAAGATTAGCATTGGCGCGGGGACATCGCCACTAGACCCTAGACATGTGGGAAAATGTTGCCTGGACTGTTGAGTCGAGATTCACGTTGGTACATGCGGATGGCAGGATACGAGTACGGCGCAAAGCACAGGAAGCGATGGATCCTTCTTGCGAGCAGGGTACTCTTCAGGCTGGTGGAGGTGGCATTCTCGTCTGGGGACTGTTTACGTGCACTGAAATGGGACCCTCCCGTTTGTGCGTCTTGAACATCCCACTAGGGACCTCATCCTGCAACAAGACAATGCAGCTCCCAAATTGTACCCGAATGGTTGGATGAACACTCCACCTACGTGACCTCGCTTTTTTCGCCAGCTAGGTCACCTGACCTCAACCCATGGAGCACATCTGGGATGCCATCGATAGAGATGTTCGAGGCTCTGACTCCCCCTCCATCATATTTTCGTGAACTGTGAGAGCTTGTTCAGGGGTCGTGGATCCAACGCTTCCGGTGTCTTGTCGAGTCCATGCCGAGACGAATCGCCGCCGTCATCAGGGCGAAAGGTGGTGCTACACGTTACTAGACAGGTATCTCTAATTCAATTGCTCTTCAGTGTACAACCCGAAGACCAGCTTTCGGTTAGTAGAATGTTCGAAGTCAGAATAGGAAAAGCTGCCGATTTATCGGAGTTTGAAAAAAGACAAATTGGGATGGCGCGGCGCCACGGAACTAAGATCTCGGAAACGGCGCGGCTTGTAGGTTGTTCACTTGCCACTGTAGTGAGTACGTATCAAAACTGGTGCACAGATAGCCAAAAGACGAACCATCGTCCAGCCGTGTGTCTTGCGCAGGTAACTGATGCCAGAAGGGAGCGGAGACTGTCGCGTATTGTTCACAGTGACTGCAGGGCCATAGTGGAACAAATCACCCGCAGCAATAACATTGGTGATCAGGGCAATGTGTCACAGCACACAGTTCATCGTAGCTTTCTGCGCATGGGCCTGAGTAGCCGAAGACCCAGCACGGGTCCCCATGCTCACCGCACGTCATCGCCAACAACGCATGAAATGAGCCCAAGTTCATCGAGATTGGACCGTGGATGATTGGAAGAAAGTGGCCTGGTCTGACGAATCAAAATTCCTGGTACATCACGTATACGGCCGAGCGCGGATACGCCGATTACCAACGGAGGCTATGGCACCTGGATGCACTGTTCGGCGGAAACAGGCCGGCGGCGGCGGCGGCGGTGTTATGCTGTGGGCGATGTTTTCTTGGAACACTTGAGGCCATCGTATCCCAGTATCACAATCCCTGACAGCTGTCAGGTATCTAAACATCGTTGCGCATCAAGTTCACCCGTTCATAGCAACTGTGTTGCCTGTTGGTGATGGCCATTACCAACAGGATAATGCGTCACTGTCAGAATCTCAAGGAGTGGTTCCAGGAACATGCTGGTGACTTTATGTTAATGCCCTGGCTTCCAAATAAGGTGTCTGAACATCGTTGTGGACCACGTTCCCCCATTCATGGCAACTGTGTTCCCTGCTGGTGATAGCCATTACCAACAGGATAATGCGTCACTGTCAGAATCTCAAGGAGTGGTTCAAGGAACATGCTGGTGACTTTCTGTTAATGTCCTGGCTTCCAAATAAGGTGTCTGAACATCGTTGTGGACCACGTTCACCCATTCATGGCAAGTGTTCCCTGCTGGTGATAGCCATTACCAACAGGATAATGCGCCACTGCCAGAATCGTCAAGGATTGGTTCAAGGAACATGCTGGTGACTTTCTGTTAATGTCCTGGCTTCCAAATAAGGTGTCTGAACATCGTTGTGGACCACGTTCACCCATTCATGGCAAGTGTTCCCTGCTGGTGATGGCCATTACCACCAGGATAATGCGCCACTGCCAGAATCGTCAAGGAGTGGTTCGAGGAACATGCTGGTGACTTTCTGTTAATGACCTGGCCTCCAAATAAAGTGTCTGAACATCGTTGTGGACCAAGTTCACCCATTCATGGCAAGTGTTCCCTGCTGGTGATGGCGATTACCAACAGGATAATGAGCCACTGCCAGAATCGTCAAGCAGTGATTCAAGGAACATGCTGGTGACATTCTGTTAATGCCCTGACTTTCAAATAAGGTGTCTGAACATCGTTGTGGGCCACGTTCACCCATTCATGGCAACTGTGTTCCCTGCTGGTGATGGCCATTACCAACAGGATAATGCGCCACTGCCAGAATCGTCAAGGAGTGGTTCGAGGAACATGCTGATGACTTTCTGTTAATGCCGTGGCCTCCAAATTCATCTGATCGAACATTTGTGGTTCGACTTGGAAACGCGGGTTCGCGCTGAATCACCACCACCCCTAAATGTACGGGAACTGGAGGACCTGCTGTTGACATTATGATACCAGATACTCCAGGATACCTATCGCCACCTCATCGAATCGATACCTCTCCGAGTGGTCGCTGTTTTGCGGGCTCAAGGGGGTCCTGCAGCTTATTAGGAAGGTGGTCATAGTGTAATGGCCAATTGGTGTATAAGATAAGTCAGGAAATACATTCGGAAAAGAGTAGTGAGTTGAGTCTTAAAGCCCTCTGATGGCCTGTACGACTGAACGCAATGGCTCATCACTTGGTCTTGAAGAACGCCAATTGCTCGCGCTAATTGCGGGTGAGTGTGGTAGTGCGTTCCAACTATGCCTCATACACGTTCTGTTGAATACAGATCTAGTGATCTTGCTGAACATTCCAAGTGGTTGACAGCACGAAGACATCCCCTGGAGATATATCCAGTACGCGGACGCGAATTATCTTGGAGAAACGTTCCACCGCGTGCCCTCATTGTGGAAATGAAGGTGGACTATCCAGGTTATTCTCTCCGTACCCACAGTCCAGTCATTGTTAATTTCCCTTTGCGCGAGAGACGAACAATAATCATGAATCCCTTACTGAAACCTTCTTTGGGTTCTTGGAACCAAGTTTTTAAGTCTTTTTCTGCTCTTTTGTGATAGCAATCGACCTTTTTTTGTTACAGTCGATTAGGTAGATCCACGCTTCATCAATAGTCAGAACAAATTTCCATCTGCTTCCGACTAATAGTCCGGTCAAAATAGGGTTTTCAGATGAAATAAATATGAAAGTTTTGAAACTTGGCACACTTATTTATAGTGTGCCAAGTTTCAAAACTAGTGAGATTATATCAAAAGTCCTGACGAATCAGATGTGAGCTCTAGCCGCCGTCTTGAAAAATAGCTACTTTTTTTGGTTTTTCGTGAATATTTCGAAAACGGTTGGTCGTAGCCCAAAAATACTATTTACAAAATTTCCCACAAAAAAGGTCCTATTCACTTTTTCTCTATCTCTAATAATTTCTGAGATAATTGGGTGTCAATGTTGTACTGTTTCGCTGATCGCTACGTTATTACTACACTGGTGTGCAAAAATTAAGGACGAAGAGGGGAAACTAGCATAACAGCGGAACGAGCAGGCAGAATGGACCGAAAGACCACTCAGGAGATAGACTAGGGTCCGGTATGGTAGGGCATGCGCATATATCCAGCATGACCTGGGGGAGTGAGTGTCGGAAGGGTATAAAGCACACGGGCGGTGTACGCTCAGCAATTCGGTGGAAGCTATTGCACGGTGTACATCGGTTTGAACGACGTCGAGTTGCTGCCACCGTGTGATATGGCCAACAGGCAATCCAGAAGACGACATCTGGATGACTTTACCCGAGGTGGCGTCATTGGAAAGTTGGAAGAAGGTCGAAGTGTGACTAGTGTGGCCGAGGAGTTCGGGATTGCTCACAGCATCGTTTCGCGAGCTTCGAGAGCATTTCAAACGACACGAACAGCTGTCCGAGAGTTTAGCACTGGTCGTCCACGAGCAACCACGGCGGTGGACGACCATATATTGTCCTACCGGCGAGAAGAGACAGACGGCAGACACCGGAGAAATCCCAAAGACTGGATTTTTCTTGCCAGCCGCCTGTCACATGGACGTTTCTGTCTTCTGTCCAGTTGTGCTCGAAGCTACGTTTTCAATAAAGTGCCTTTGTATCCTTTGGATTCCTTGTTTGGACGGTTTTGCTCACTTGTCCCATATTCTTACATCTTGGGAATCTTATGGTATGATTTGAGTCGATGTGGAGCACTTCTGCACGACGTTACATTCGAAAAACCGTCTCGTCCTTAATTTTTGCACGCCAGTGTAGTAATAACAAAATCATGTACCGCCCTGAGCTGTATGTAAATAGAAAACACTTTTAATTACAATAAAAAGGATGATACGAAGACAAAGTGATATCCAATTTGAGCTGATATGTTCACAACACGTAGATGATCCACGATAACACAATAACACATTTCTTACTGACGCCATATTTGTTGTAGAAATTGACTTTATGTAGTCTTGCCACATAATTGCGTAACATTTGGAGAAAGCACTTACTTAATGATAGGAAATACACATCCACAAAAGATTTTAGCGTAACTGAGTTTAATGATCGGGAACATTACATTTAATAAAGTTGCTTCCCTTATTTGGGAGCAGTTAGTTTTATTTGGGGTAAGGGAAAATTTCTGCGGCCCCCGCTAGTGGTGGGCGCTGTAGGGATCTAACCGGCTGGCGACCCACGCTGTTAGTGCGTACATGAAACCAAGCATGGCGGCCGATAAAGTTTATTTGCGGCACTGTTTGTTATTCATGTTTAATTTAGGGAAAGGTGCGAGTGAAGCATACGGTTCAATATGTCAGGCGTATGGCGAAACGGCTATGGGTGAGCGGACGTGTAGAGAATGGTTTGCTAGGTTTAAGAAAGGTCATCAAACTTGGAAGGCAAGCCACGTGCAGGTCTTGGAGAAGATGCAGAAGATTGGTAAGTGGGTTCCACATACTTTAATGGAGCGTAATATTGGTCAACGATTGGGTATCTGCATGTCGTTGCTGAAGAGGTTTCAAGGAATGAATTTCTTGTGGAAGGTTGTCACCGGGGGTGAAAAATGGGTCTATTGCGACAACGCCGTACGCAAAAATCCTGGGTTAACCCAGGCCAGCCATCAACATCTACTGCAATACAGGATATCCACGGGGAAAAGTACTGTTGTGTGTGTGGTGGGATATACATAGAGTGCTGTACTTCGAACTGTTGAAACCGGGCGAAACCATCACTGCACAACGATATAGCAATCAGTTGATGAAACAGAGCGACGCAACCGAGCAAAAACTCCCATGGACAGGTTAAAGACGCCACCCAGTCATCCTGTTACACGATAATGCCAGAACACATGTCGGTGCCATCACGATATCAACCCTTGGCTAACTCCCCAGACATTTTTGCACGATATCAACCCTTGTTTTACCGCACCCGGCTAGCTCCCCGGACATTGCACCTTCAGACTTTCATCTGTTTCGCTCTATGCAACATGCGCTAGCCCAACAGCGGTTCACCACAGTTCCAGAGATGGAAAACTTCGCCAATGTGTTTCTTAGCTCAAAACTTGGATCGTTCTATCACACGGGCATTCATTTGTTGCCTGAAAAATGGCAAAAGGTCATTGATGCTAACGGCCTATATTTCGATGAATAAATGTGTACTGGCTTCCTGATTGTTCCTCTCTTCTTTCTCGTTAAAACGGAGGAAATGTTTGCATAACCCCAATATTAATCAACATTATAAACCTACATCATCGAACACACGACCTTCAGAAGCATTTACCAGAGCACTAAGAGAGGTTTTCTTCACAACCGCGCTCACAGAAGAGAGCGGGAGAAAGACCCGGTTGTGTGGTTTTAAGGTACACGTAGTCAACAACAGCTGCGCGGCCACGCAGTAATGTCGCAATCCATCTGGACTGGCTGCAAATCTCTGATGATCTGCCTTTCCTTTTTCTTTTTAGCCCCGAGAGGCTTCAATTCGAACAAACAGAACTGTTGGTACTGCTGATTTCTAATTCCGAAACGAGCCATCAAACACACTCTGCGACATATTCAGCTAAATTGTTGTCGGATCATTTAATCTAAGCGGCTCAAATCATTTTAGACGTTCCAGACTATTTGACACGGATTCAAATTTTGATTCCATTCTGGAATTATTAAAATTATTGAAAAATATATGGAACGTGATTGCATTTAGCTAATCACATGTACATGTGGCGCCATCTATTTGCAGATTTCAACATTAAAAAAGAAAAAGATATTGATTTAAAAAAATATGGTTACGTTTTAGAAAATATTAAGTATGTTAGGTTATAATATAAAGTTATTTTTATCGAGGTTTAAATTTTCATCCCTGGGAATGAATCATTGCGCAGAAAATATCAGAGAAGTTTTTACTATTGGAAACTTACAAAAAAATGATTTACGGAGAAGCTAACACAATAGCTGAAGTTAACGTAAGCTAAATAAGCACAAACCTTTTAGTTTCTCCACAGAAGCTAACTTAAAATTAAATTAACTAAACTATAATACACTGGCGGAAAGTGAAAAAGAACACCAAGAAGGAGACGTCTGATAACAACGAAATTATAGAGCATAATAACGGAATACAGAGGATAATGTGATCAAAACATTATGGCAAAATACAGCTGCATTTGCTGGTAAACTGAAAAATAACATTTCCATGTAACATGTACGAGGTTGAACCACCATGAACTGCGTCACACTGTGCAATTCTGGCATAGAGTCTGTTGTACAGATGTTGAATGTAAGTTTAGGGTATTGAGTTCCAAGCATCCTCAACCTGGACGCGTAAATCGGGGATGGTCGTGGCTGGCCGTGGAGACCGGATAAGTCGTTGTCCCATAAAATCCCACACGTACTCAATGGGGGACAAATCCGGCGAACGTGCAGGCCATGGAAGTTGTCTCACACCCTGAAGTGCATGTTGCGTTGCACGTGCCGTGTGTGGGCGTGCGTGAAAACACCACGATGGACCGACCTTACAAATGACACTGTAACGTACCAGGAGATGTGACGTACCTGCCAGAAGGACGCACACGACATAAAGGCAGATAGGAATCAGAATAAAACGTCCGCGTAGCTCAATTGGTAGAGTGACTTATTCCGGAATGAGGGGATCCGGGTTCGAATCCTGGTTTGGACAGAAATGACGGAGAAATTCACTCTCTTAATAATTTCATCATCTGAAAATAAGAGAAGGGATTCTCTTATTTTTCCTATCTCGCGGTGTGGAAAGAACATAAAATGACGGAGAAATTCACTCTCTTAATAATTTCACCATCTAATTTTTATCCTCGCCAATATTCGAACCCTTGTCCCCTCATTCCGGAATAAGTTGCTCTACCAATTGAGCTACGCGGACGTTTTATTCTGATTCCTATCTGCCTTTATGTCGTGTGCGTCCTTCTGGCAGGTACGTCACATCATCTCCCCCTTATTATTATTATTATTTTTTTTTTTTTTTCGAAGTGTTGGAGAAGGGATTCTCTTATTTTTCCTATCTCGCGGTGTGGAAAGAACATCACACCAATGCGAAATTTTGAACGGTCGGGTCATCCGGATAGTTCGGGCGCCATTGCAACGAAGTAAATTTCTCCGTCATTTTTATCCGCGCCAGGATTCGAACCCGGGTCCCCTCATTCCGGAATAAGTTGCTCTACCAATTGAGCTACGCGGACGTTTTATTCTGATTCCTATCTGCCTTTATGTCGTGTGAGTCCTACTGGCAGGTACGTCACATATCCTGGTACGTTACATCATCTCCCCTTATATATATTTTTTCCGAAGTTTTGGAGAAGGGATTCTCTTATTTTTCCTATCTCGCGGTGTGGAAAGAACATCACACCATTGCGAGATTTTGAACGGTCGGGTCATCCGGATAGTTCGGGCGCCATTATAACGAAGTGAATTTCTCCGTCATTTTTATCCGCTCCAGGATTCGAACCCGGGTCCCCTCATTCCGGAATAAGTTGCTCTACCAATTGAGCTACGCGGACGTTTTATTCTGATTCCTATCTGCCTTTATGTCGTGTGAGTCCTACTGGCAGGTACGTCACATATCCTGGTACGTTACATCATCTCCCCCTTATATATATTTTTTTCCGAAGTTTTGGAGAAGGGATTCTCTTATTTTTCCTATCTCGCGGTGTGGAAAGAACATCACACCATTGCGAGATTTTGAACGGTCGGGTCATCCGGATAGTTCGGGCGCCATTATAACGAAGTGAATTTCTCCGTCATTTTTATCCGCTCCAGGATTCGAACCCGGGTCCCCTCATTCCGGGATAAGTTGCTCTACCAATTGAGCTACGCGGACGTTTTATTCTGATTCCTATCTGCCTTTATGTCGTGTGCGTCCGGATAGTTCGGGCGCCTTCTGGCAGGTACGTCACATCTTCTGGTACGTTACAACACAACAACGCTGGAAAACACCACGATGGACCGACCTTACAAATGACACAACAACGGGCTGAATGATGTTGTTGATATAGAAGGTGCTGTTTAACTTACCCGGTACAAACACTAGTTGTGTACAGGAGTGATAGCTGATCGCTCCCCAGACCAGGAGACCATGTGTAGGTCCTGTGCGTCGCTGGCGGATGGAAGAAGGGTGGAGACGCTCCCCTGTGCGTCTGCGAACACGCATACGGCCATCGGAGGCTCCCAAGCAGAATCTGCTTTCATCGCTGAACACGGCAGATCGCCATTGCGTTCTCCAGTGCAGACGTTGGCGACAACACTGCAGCCGTTCCTGACGGTGGGCTGGAGTCAGAGATACATATGCCAGAGTCACACGTGCACGTAGTCCTGCATCCAGTAGACGGTTCGCACAGTCACCTCAGGTGCAACGGCAGCTCGGATTTGTGTCGCAGTGGATGTTCTGCTTGACAACGCCGCTCTTCTTATGCGTCGATCGGTCCGCTCATCAGTCCGTATGTGACTCTCGGTTCCACGTCTTCTCGCGTGGAAATGTTCCTCGGACCATCTACGCCACCATCGTACCACCACCGATACTTCCCGTCCAATTCGCTCCGCAATACGACGATACGACCACCCGGCCTCGCGGAGTCCGACTAGACGACTTCGCTCAAAGTCCGATAACTGCTGAAATCGTACACGTCTTCCATGTCCAGGCATTGCAGCTTCTTCAGGGTCTTTGCATGTGTCCGTACGCCGACGACTGGTTACATTCACTTCGCCGCACTCCTTAAATACCACCGATGATAATTTGCATATTATGCCGTGCTGTGGCGTAAGCGCTCACCGGTTGGTCTCGAAATTAACATCACACCTACATAAACTCGACCCTATTAACAAATGTAAATTTCATGATCGTCCGCCAATTCCTTCTTGGTGTTCTTTTTTCACTTTCCACCAGTGTATAATTTCAAAAATATCATTATAATATTCATGTTGTTGTTTCTTAAATGCGTGTATGTCAAAACAATTTATGAAACGTAGTATCTAAAATAATGTTGCTTTCGTTTCTTTTGTTCAGAACCAATGTGCTACATACCTCAAAGTTACCCAGCGTACAGCTGGTGGCTCTACAATGGATCCTGCTATATGCGTAATCTTTTGTACAATTTCCCTTGGTACGCCGCAAATATTTTTTGTCAATCCAATGGCGCCCAATTAGCCTCCATTCACTCGAAAGAAGAAATGGATTATCTGAATGACATGGTGAGTAGATTGATCCCATGAAATAGGCAGGAACTAATATCATAGGCAAATTAAGTACAAGTAAGAAATGTTAAGTACTTTCAGTAAAAACAGTTAAGCACGATTTCAAACGCGAACGTTAAGAGCATTTGAGTCTAGATTTCAAACGTTAAGCACTGTCTGTCAAATGCCAAGCACGCAGCACCACACGTAAGAAACAAAGGAAATACATTAAAGTGCCATAAGTCATGGAATACTTACCTAGTATCGCGTAGGTTCTCCTCCAGCGCAGCAACTCGACGTAGTATCAATTCCACAAGTGACCGGAAGACTTCTGGAAAGATGTTGAGCCATGCCGTCTGAAACAGGGGCGCGCCAAGGGCATTTGCCGCCCGGGTGCAAGCCCAAATTTGCCGCCCCTTGTACAAGAATATTTCAAATTTTTATTCATTTTTACATGAAATAAATATCTTTAGCAACATCATTTTCTATTTCCGGTAAATTAAGAGTTTTCATGGAAATACTTTTTCTACCTGTATTTTTTCTTCGCGTAAAACTGATAAAAAAAAATACAGGTAGACTCTACAGATACTACAGATTTATACGATTTATAACTAAGGTGCGTCGCATAAATATAGAGACAGTCGACTTTGCGCCGTGAACGCAATGAAAATATACATAGGTAGGAAGCTGAAGTGGTTCCTAATTAGACATTACCCTCCAACAAACGTTTCGATCCGTCGAGATGACCGGATTGTGTGAAAAGAACACCACAAAGGGAAATAGTGTAATTTTGGGTGTCACATTAATATAAAGACAAATATGTAAAGCAGCCACATGCAAATGAGATGTGCAAATTAGCATGTTGTACGCACGCGCATGGGCCGTAATTCGGACCAGCCTACAAATGACGGCGGACCTGCCGTCAGACATTCATTTGCAGAAATGCCACGCAACAGTCAACTTTCTGGTGAGGAGGTGCAGAAGATTTGGAGACTGAGAGCAAATGGATTGCCTCTAGAGAAAATTTGTAAAGCCATGGGGAGGATTGGGCAGTCATTTATAAGACTTTATCGAAACGCGGTGCGTTAACTGCCAGAAAACGGCCTGGAAGGCCTCGAATAACAACCAAACGAGATGATCGTGCCATCATGCGTTTAGTTTCATCCCAAAGGTTATCACTACGTCAGCTTTCTCGGACTGTTGGTGTCACCGTGTCAAAAGACACAGTTCATCGACGAATCAAGGAAAGTCGCAACATTGTGCTCCGTGAAATGCGCCGTCTGCCACACCTCACGCGGCGCCGCAAGGAAGCTAGAGTGTTATGGGCAAGCAGCCACATGCACTGGACGGACGAGTGGATCACAACTATATTCTCCGATGAGAAAAAGTTCAACCTGGACGGCCCTGACGGTTGAAACTCCTATTGGCATGATTTACGACGCGAGCCACGCACCTTCTTCAGCAGACAGAAAGGAGGGGAATCTGTGATGGTCTGGAGAGCTTTTGCGTTCAATGGGACAACGGATATCGCTTTCCTGCAAGGCAGGCAAAACTCCGAAACTCATCAGGACATACTCAGCAGCCACCTTCTACCGTTTGCCGAAACTCTAGTGGGTGTTGAAGCAGGACAATGCCTCTATCCATCGGTCTGCATCAACGAAAAGCTGGTTTAACACTCATCATGTGACCGTAATGGATTGGCCAGCACTCAGTCCAGATCTAAACTCCATCGAGAACCTCTGGGGTATCCTCTCTCGTGATGTGTATGCGAATGGACGGCAGTTCTCAAGTGTGGTGGCATTGAAAGAGGTGATTGAACGAAGCTGGTACGCATTCCGTCTAGTACACTTTCATCACTTGGTGGACAGCATGCCCAATCGGGTTTTCAGTGTTATTCGGAACAACGGCTCCACTATTCGTACCGGAGGTGCTCATAACTAGCAAGTCTTTGTATATTTTTCAGACAGCATATTTCTGTTTTTTTCTTGTACTTGGCGTTGGAATTGTTATGTTTCCGTCAAACTATTGTGCAGCTGCGTGTCCTATGCTATTTTTGCTATAAATATGAGGTGTACATTTAAGTTCGTTGTTGTTTCTTTTTTATTAGAGAATTTGTTCTGTCTCTATATTTATTCGACGTAGTATACTTTATATTTTGCATTAAATTTGATACTAACATTTATTTTTGTTGAAATAGTGTACCAAGTTTTCCTGGAATAAATAAACTTGCATGGCGTTTAGTTTTTATTCTTTTTTCCAAGAAAGAATGGTTACATTTTGTGTATCACTGTCTCTAAAAGATTCGTTAAAGCGTAAGTACAATAAATATATCGTGGATTACATCCAAATTGTACCCCAGACTTCGATATTGCACCGATCCTATTTTCCCACCTTGTTTCATAGCACGGTTTTATGGTCAAACTCTTTCTTTAAAATTTACCAACGATAAGGTAATTCAGAAAATAGAACATAAGTTCGTATTTCTCGAACAATGCCGAAAATGTTTAGAATTTCTAGAGAAATGTTTTCGTCGTTATTTATGATCAGATTTAAAGTATGAGCCGTTCAAAGTACGCAATAAGGATTTTAGGTGGAAAAATTATGTTTTTTGAAGTCCATGCTTTTTTCCGTCATATTAACCCCACTGTCATAGCGTTGGTTATGCGTATCATGAATGCTGAAATCTTCAAGATTTAAAGAAAAAAACAAATAAAAAAAGAATTGTTAGCCTTTGCCAGCGGTATCCGTTAGTGGACAAAACAATAAGAAAAATATTCTTTGATTTTAAGGCGTTTTCTATTGAATTGTATAATGAATTATGTTTACTAAAAAATAAACATGCAACGTAGCATTACGATTTCTCACAGTAAAACGTTTTCTCAACTTCTTCCACGTCACTGACATTAATTTATATCAATCGTAAATTTATATCAATCGTAAATTTATATCAATTGAAAATTTATATCAATCGTAAATTTATATCAATCGTAAATTTATATCAATTGAAAATTTATATCAATTGAAAATTTATATCAATCGTAAATTTATATCAATTGAAAATTTATATCAATCGTAAATTTATATCAATCGTAAATTTATATCAATTGAAAATTTATATCAATTGAAAATTTATATCAATCGTAAAGTTATATCAATTGAAAATTTATATCAATCGTAAATTTATATCAATTGAAAATTTATATCAATCGTAAATTTATATCAATTAAAAATTTATATCAATTAAAAATTTATATCAATCGTAAATTTATATCAATCGTAAATTTATATCAATTGAAAATTTATATCAATTGAAAATTTATATCAATCGTAAAGTTATATCAACTGAAAATTTATATCAATTGAAAATTTATATCAATCGTAAAGTTATATCAACCATAAAATTTGATTGAGGCGCCCTGCCACAACCAGAACCTGGTGTCCCTGGTCTGAACAGCCACTCACAGATCCCTGGTATTTGTAGATGCAGGATCTAGGGTGCGAATGGACATCTCTACCACGTCCCATATGTGCTCTATGGGGTTCCTGTCGGGTGAACGTAGTGGTCACACCATCCGTCGGAACTGTCCAGCATGCTCCTCGAACCAATTTTGGACAACTTGGGCCCGATGAGATGGTCTGGAAAATCCCTTCGTTGTTGGGGTATATGAAGTTCATGAAGGGCTGAACTTCATGAACTTCACGAAGTTCAGCCCTTCATGAGAGCAAAAAGGCGATTAACTGTTAATGACGTGTTTTAGAAGAGCAGAGGACCCAAATACTGCCACGTAAAGACACCCTACACATGTATGGAACCACTACCAGCTTGCACAGTGCCTTCTTGACAACTTGCATCCATAGCCTCATGGGGTCTGCGACACACCCGAATCCTACCATCAGCTCCTAACAACTGGAAGCGTGACTCATCGGACCACGCCACATGTTGCCAGTCTTCCAGGATCCAATTACCGTGTTTACGAGCCCAGGTGAGGTGCTGTGTCCGGTGTCGTGGTGTTAACAAAGGCACTCCAGTGGGTCTTCTGCTCCCATACTCCATGCACGCTAAATTACGCTGCACTGACCTAATGGACATGTCTCTGGTACTTCCTCCATTGAGTGTGGATGTTATTTGAGACAGTGTCGCTTGCCTCTTGGGATGGATAATCCTGGTCAGATGCCGCTGGTCACTGTCATTCAGCCCCCGCGGTCCGCCATTGCGCTGTCCATGATGGGTGGTAATGCCTTTCATGAGGTATTCTCGGTACACACGTGACACCGTGCACCGAGGAATGTTGAATGTTCGCACAACTTTGGAAATTGAATGTCCCATCCGTCTGGCTCCCACTACCATGCCTCGTTCAAACTCCGATGCCGCAGCAGTGGTCTAAGCGATGGCCTCTGATCATTCGTCCGAAAGGGGTGCGGGTTCGAATCCCGGTGAGGCATGGATGTTGTGCTTGTCTTATGGCACTGGCTCTCTCCTTTCCCTGGAACCAGTGACCCTAAATTAGGGACGGGCGACTGCTTATAGCCCAATGAGTTGCTCACGCTGGTCGTTAAACCTTTAAGCGGCTGATTTATTTGAATTAAATGGTCTCCAAAACAGAATTGTTCACACGGCAGCCGGATTTTACAAAAGCTGCGGTAAATCACTTCATTTCCTCTTCTTGTCTCAGCAGTAACAACCATAAACCTGTCAGTGGTGAAAAGTGCTCCCTTCCAATCCTTTATTTTTTAAAGCACGATGAGGAAGGGCTAGTCTCCATGATACAAACATCATGCCACTGGGTAAAATCAAGAGACACAAAGGTCTTGTCTCTCCTTGCAGTGGTACGTCGGTGTCGTGTTTGACATCGGACATGACAACGTTGAAGATCAGTCGGTAAGCTTGGCTTTTGCGTGACGTCACTAACGGGGGAACACATGTTTGTAATATCCTGCCCTTTTAACAGGTAATCAATCATAAAGGATTAGTGTCAATCATCCCTCTAAATCTCCACTCCTCCGAATAACAGAGCTAAGGAACACTTTCTGATAAGTAGGTACACTCGTTCGAGCCGGTGAAAGGGTTAAACCTACAATAAAAAAAAATAATAATAATGTTCTCGGATTGTTCACGTTAGCTGGCCATAATCCTACTGGCGGTTATTCAATCTGACTCACGAGATTACACCTCGCAAATGATAAAGATCCTATCGTATGTCGAAGCTTTTACACAACGGCAGCGCCTGTTAGAAATTTGTATACAGTTATCCCATGACTTTTGACACTTCAATGAGGAACAGATTTCGCCGCCCCGGTGGCGCAGTGGTCTACGGCGTTGGCCTCTGGTCATTCGTCCGTAAGGGGTCCGGGTTCGAATCCCGGTGAGGCATGGATGTTGTGTTTGTCTTACGGCACTGGCTCTCTCCCTTCCCTGGAACCAGTGACCCTAAATTAGGGACGGGCGACTGCTTATAGCCCATTGAGTTGCTCACGGTGGGCGTTAAACCTCCAAACAAAAAAAAAAAAAAAAAGAAGAACAGATTTCAAAAGTTAAAATTAAACATTGTCCGTCAAGAAGAACGAAACACAGAGCTGTGATTTCAGAAACTAAAAAGTGGGGACTTCAAAATTTAAGTGCTCTCCGTCGGTATTCTTTTAACTAACGAATTGTTTTTTTATTTTGTTTTTTTTGACGAATACAGTTCATCAGTGATTCCTCCTTTCTTAGAATTACTAGTCCTTTTTTTCTTTTCTTTTGAAGGTTTAACGACCACCGTGAGCAACTCAACTAGCTATAAGCAGTCGCGTGTCCCTAATACAGGGCCACTAGTTCCAGGGAAGGCAGAGAGCCAGTGCCGTAAGACAAACACAACAGCCATGCCTCATCGGGATTTCTTTTATTAGACCACCGTGAGCAACTAAATGGGCTATAAGCAGTCGCTCATCCCGAATTTAGGGTCAGTGGTTTCAGGGAAGGGAGAGAGACAGAACCGTAAGACAAACACAACATCCATGCCTCATTGGGATTTTTTTTATTGGAGGTTTAACGACCACCGTGAGCAACTCAATGTGCTGTAGCAGTCGCCCGTCCCTAATTTAGGATCACTGGTCCATTGCCCTTATGCGTCATAACTTGCGTAAATATGGTTCGATTTCGATGAAATTTTAGTATGTGGTAGGGGACCACCTGGGGGCGAACCCTATTGAAAATGGACAAAACGGGGTCAAAGGTCACGACATAGGAGTGGGATGCCTTTCTTTGCCGTTATGCGTCATAACTTGCGCAAAAATGTGTCGATTGAGACAAAACTTTATC
Organism: Macrothele yani; assembly: GCA_039090855.1. NCBI lineage: Eukaryota > Metazoa > Arthropoda > Arachnida > Araneae > Macrothelidae > Macrothele > Macrothele yani. Next base: position 110,378,440 of record CM076999.1, on the reverse strand, counting down.
ATGTTGTTCCGAAAGTATACTTAAACGGTTCTGTTGAATATCATTGAAATCGGGTCAAAGGTCAGGGCACAGGAGCTAGATTTATTCTACAACCATCATCCTCATAACTTGAGTAAAAATTTGAGAAATGATTTCTGGTATGTTGGAAAGCGTGTTGTAATCAATCTATTGTATGATTTTACTAACTTGTTCTTTTTTCCAGTGAGTTGGTCAAGATCCGGTGAGCAGACATGGTGGACAAATTTGCGCGATGAGCAATCTCCTCCACCGTCAAACGGCGATTCTATTCGAGATGGGTTGCAACAGTGGTGACAGATGTTTTGTCTGTCGCCGTTTGAGGTCGGCCTGAGCAGTGATCATCTTCGATGCTGCTTCGGCCCTCCCTAAAGCGCGATGCCCAGTGAGAGATTGTGCTTCGATCAAGAGTTCGTTTCCCACAAACTTCTTGCAAGGCAGCGTGGATCTGTGTCGGTTTCTATTTTGACGAACGTGCGCTGGTCGAACGCCATGACTCGACACGAAGAGCTGCACGCTTCCATTTCCAAACCCTGCCACGTCGACACAGCAAATGATAGCGCGTCGTTCTGACACCACTGCGTTGCTGAGAGTCTGACCTTGACATGACACTGCCATTTTCCAGATTTTATCATTCGCTCAGGTTTTAGATTAACGTGTGCAGAAGTTTTGTTATGACGCTAGTAAAGCCAAGCAATACTAGAAAAAGCCAGAAAGAAGCCAAACATTATTAAAACATACTTTTCATACTCATATCATACGAAAAGCTCTAGCTCCAGTTTGTTACTCTCATCCTCAGTAGAACAAATGGAACGTACAGCATAAACCTCGTCAGATGTAATGCGTTTTAGCATTTTTACAGATGAAGTGAAGTCCTCACAGCATTTGTTTGAAGGCAATAGTTCTACTCTGATTCTCACAATAGCATCAAGAAAGTTCATTTACATTTTGTACCTTGCCTTTGTTTTAACTGGGGTTTGCCAGAGAGAATTTCCTCTGAACTACGGCATTACTAACTGTTGTTATTAGACAAGTAAGGGCAAAAGTAGCGAGCTCTTTAAATCTCTGATGTTGAAGCACACCAATTCAAAACTGTTCACTGTCTGTAGGATGTCCATCTTTCTTAAATGAAGCTTTTACTTTCCAATCGACAAAAAACATTTTTATGCATTGTTCTTCAAAATGCTGATGTTGTTTTCTGAAAGATGTATAAAGGGTAACTCTAAAAACATGGTATTTGAAACTTGATTTAAAATGACCTTAGGCTCAATTTGGATAGATTTTGAAATACGCTGTATTGACAAAAGTCCCCGGACACTCCTTCAAAAGCAAATGAACGGATCCGCTGCATTATTAAGATACGCGGTACAGCTTCAAACGGTATAAAAACAAGCCTGCGGCTGACCGTGATCATATCGCACTGTGAGGTTGAGTGAAAATACCGCGGCGGGAGAGAACTGACTCTGAGAAAGGAAAGATTGTTGGTTGTTATATTAGTGGTTGTTCATAAGAGAAACCAAGAGGCGTTTAAAAATACCCAAGTCAACTGTTTTGGACGTAATGGATAAGTGGAAGACACATGGCATGCCTGAAGCAGCAAAACGTACCGGCAGACAAAAGAAAATCAGTGATAGAGGACGTCGAAACCTCAGGAGAGTCGTTACAGCTGATAGACGGAGTATAGCACAAGACCTCCGTGTACAGGTGAGTAAAAATGCTGGAACCTCGTTATGTACACCTACCATTCGCAGAGAACTTCATTCCGTGGGTTAGCATGGTCCTGCGGCTGCTCATAAGCCTTTTATCTCCACTCGGAATACTACTCGTCGTTTAGCATGGTGCAAAGAACATTTCTCGTGGACCCTAGATCAATAGAAACGGGTCCTATGGACTGATGAATCCAGATACACGATCCACGAGTCTCATGGTCGTGCGTGGGTATGGCGGCAGCCGTGGGAACGCTCTTTACCGCAGTGTACTGTTCCTACGGTCAAGTTTGGAGGTGGCAGTGTACTCGTGTGGGGGTGTTTTTCGTGGTATGGTGCCAGCCCATTGGTTATCGTGAACAAACCTGTTAAGCATCACGTCTATCTCGATATTCTGGACAATTATGCCCTACCACCTCTATGGCAATACTATGGAACCGATCCTTGTTGGTACCAGCAGGATAATGCACCGAACCATAAAGCAAGGAATGTTACGACGTGGTTTGCCGATAATTCTGTATCTTGTGTGGACTGCTTAGAACAGAGCCCTGATCTTAATCTCATAGAGCACCTATGGGATGAATTAGAGCGCCGCATAAGGAGTTTGGAACCAAGGCCTACTACTAATCAACAGTTAGAGGCAGCATTGTGTACTGAATGGAAGCGCATACCTATCGCTGTGTTTCAAAACCTTGTCGAAAGCATGTCTCGAAGGGACAGCGCATGCATTAAGGCCAAAGGTGGTTTCAAAATATCTTTATTCAAGGTAGAAATCAGGAGACGAACTAATAAGGACGTCTAAATACAAATAAAATACGATCAAAGATCGTTAAACTACTAAAACCTATATAAAAATATACAGCATAGTGCACAAGTTGAAAAATGGAGCAAAATTACAGCTCGTGATAAATGAACAGCGACAAGCATGTCTGGGCATTGAGGAAGGATTTTAACAAAAAAAAAAAAAAAAAAAAAAAAACTTATTGCTCATAAGTGCATTGCTGTGCGATTAACAAACCTGTACAAGAAAATTGAGAGCTTCAGGAAACAACATTTCTCTTGCAAAAAAAACAAAAAAAAACAATAAGACAGTAAGGTGTAACACATCATAGTTACAAGAATGTACAGTACAAAGCAATTGACAAACT